>CM051367.1:10421375-10671375 GCA_028015245.1 Cardamine occulta
GAATTGGAGAGGAGTCATCCAACGGAAGTTGTTAATTTATTCTCGGTACCATTACAAATGGTATAACGAATTTGAAAGCGGGCTAAGAATATTCCTAATGGCGAAGTTGTTGACGTCTCGTATAAGAAAAAGGGTAATTGTAGTGCGAAGAAAATTCAAATTGATTTTGATCGAGTGCTTGATATTCTATTCCATCGTCAAAAAACTTTAAGGTCATTGGCAGCTGCTTTGGGTGTGAGCCTTACGATGTTGTACCGACTGCTAAAACAAGAGAAAATTAAGCGGCATTTAAATACCATCAAGCCATCTTTGAAGGAAGGTAACATAAGAGCTCGACTACAAAAATAGTTTTATATGACCAAAAAGTCAGAAAATTATTACTTGCATCCTAATGAAAAAGAGTTGTATTGTACATGTCAGAGTAAAAATTACATCGGAAAGGTAATGTTTTTAGTTGTCATGGCTCGTCCAAAATTTGATGGAAAAGGAAATGAGATATTTTCTGGAAAATAGGGGTGTTTCCATTTGTTACAATGTAACCAGCTCAGAGACGAAGTAGGAATCGAGAAGCGGGTACTTTGGAGTTAAAGGCGATGACCTCCATCAAAAGAGAAAATATAAAAGATTTTATAATTGGCAAAGTTATTCCAAACATTCGTGAAAAATGGCCACAAGAAGATTTTGAAAAAACAATTTTTATTTACTCACGTTATTCTGAGTGATGAAGAATTCCGAGCAGCTGCTTCTCTTCATGGTTTTGATATTCGTTTGATGTGTCAACCACCGAATTCGCCCGACTTGAATATTTTAGATCTTGGATTTTTTAGTGCTATTCAATCACTACAACACAAGGTGTTTCCAAAGACGATAGAATAACTTGTTTCCGCGGTAGAAACTTCATTTGAAGAATATCCTTCCAAACTATCAAACATGATTTTTATGACTTTGCAATCGTGCATGCAAGAAATCATGAAAGTGGGAGGCTCAAACAATTACAAAATCCCACATTTGAAGAAATCTATCTTGGAGAAAGAAGGTAATCTACCTTCACAATTAGATTGTGATCTTATTTTAGTTCGAGATGTAATAAATTATTTAGCTAATTAAGTTTTTTTTCAATTATTATGTAATGTTTGTTCGGTTATCGGCATATCGGTTTGTTATTTCTTGTAATACTTTTTCCATCTTAATATTATTGATTTCAGTTGATTTTCTTATTAGATTGACGTCTGTCAAATCCAACTACTCTTACTATCAAAGTCTAAATAAAGAAAGTCGTGTTTTAAATATGTATTACATACAACTTGGTGTTGAATATAACAGCTTATCATCATGGTTTGTGTCTTTGTGAGTAACTTACGCGTTAACAAAATTAATTAGCAGGAGGGTATCACTAAACAGCAAAACATGTAGACACAAACAAAAAACGGAGATATATATGAGATGAAATAATCTGATATAGTTTATGTTTGGAGATATTATTATAAGCTTATGCCCATAACTTAAAAGAAGAAAAATGTCTACAGAGAAAAATAGAATACAAACATAGAGAATTTATAGATAATGGAACAGACTTTGTGGTGTTCATAAAAGAAAATGAACGAATTTGGTGGATTTTTCAATAACAAAAATAGAGAATTTATAGATTATCCAGTTACATTTTTTGTCAACACACTCATAATAAAATGGAGAAAAATTAGGAAACAAACTAATAAGAAAAATCTGGGAAACAAACAAAACTAGAAACACTTAGGCAAATATATCTTGATCAGCATATCTATTATAGTGTCTTCAATTTCCCTGTTAGGAGGAAGCTCTCCTACATCATAATAGAATGGTTTATTCAAATCAAATTCTCAGGTGGCCTTAGATCTGGTATCGTAAATTCTTTGAACATCTCTCGATTCGCCTTGGATAGTGATAGCTTCGCTCAGAATCGGTTGGTCGTCTTCATCAAAACATAACTTGTTCAAATCAAATTTCTGAGTAGCTTTAGATTCATTTGGAGTAAGAGAAATATTATTTTCTTCTTCTTCTTCTTGCTTCACTTTTTATCTATCTTTCATTTAGTTTTAAGAGAAGGAAAAAATATTAATAAGAAGAAAAGAAGAAGAAAAAATGAAATGGTCCTGCTAGCTTTTTAGAAATGTCGAAGAAGATGAATAATGATTTAATGCTGTTAACAAGAGTAATTATAATGGAAAACGTGACGTTTGAGTTTTTGTCTGTTTCCAAAAATACAGTAATTATTATTATTAATTAATTACAGTATAAAACAGAAAAATACATTAAATAAATCAAAGCATCAAATATTATGAAACATGAAAAAAACCCTCAAAACATCAAGTATTTAGAAACAGAAGAAGTATATTTTTACGGTTACGGCTTTTAACCATTTTATACGGTTACAATTGAAAATGATCCGGTTACGATCCGAAATACGGTTACGGTTAGATTACAAAAACTTAAGAATCTGACTTAAAGTATTTTGCAATAAATTTAAATAAATCTAATAAGTAATAACCTAATCTTGTTTTTGCTAGGACAGTAATTTGTATTGGTATAATTCTTCTTTTTGCAAATTTGTGTAAGAGTGAGTGTTAAGACCCCTACCAAATGACTGACTAACAAGTAAATTAACCAACGGTAATTTCTGGCAATGATCAAATACATATCAACTTCAATTGCACTAATAAGGCAAGATCAAATCTTATTAAAAAAAATGGAACCCTTTTGTCAATTGTATTTTTTTTTTTGTCACAAGATATACATTCAATAGTATGAATTCACAAAAGGCAAAATTTTTACGTCCAACCAATAAGATATTTACGTATTTACATAGTGGTACAAGGCTTTTTGCAAGAAAGTATATTCTTTCATAAACCAATTCAACGTTTTGAGAGAATACACATAAGTCTTTAAATTCACTGAGTTTTGTTATGATTTATGAAAGTTGGTCACTGCTCCTAAGCATCTCAATGCCCATATCAAACTATGAAGTTTGAAGTAGAGTGGTGAAATACTGCAAGGAGAAGATAAATCTGCAAAAACCATGGAGGAAAGATAAATCTCATAACTTTTTTTCTCTCTCAAAATTAAGTACTTAAAGCTGAATATTTACTGTATATATAAAGCTTTAATTTTACAATATGAATAAAGTTACCAAAAACTTGTGGAAGATGATTGTAAAAGTATATATGCATATAGTCTAATCATCATACATATAGCAAAAAGCGAATCATGTGAAAAAAATTACAAAACATATTCCAAATCAACAAACCCCATATGTAACTAACCTAATACAAAAAATATCAAATAACATCAGGCTGCTAATTAATTAGACAATGAAACTACACAAAAGTAATATCCAAGAGAATGAATATACTTGCCGATCGAGTCTTAGACATTCTCATCGACTGATGTTTTTGTCTCTGTTAAGAATCAGTCTATTAGAAAAGCAACTTCATTATTTTTATACATGTCAAAGTTACATTATTACTGATAAAGACGCTTAGGATAGTATGTTACATTATTACTTATTAGTTGCATCGATATATATCTTCATTTCCTTTATATATACTCCACAGCTTTCAATGGAACTATATTCTTGGCCATCTTTCTCAGGAACATTCTTCTTAGTCTTCCCAGTGGAATTCTTAGGAAGATCCGAGAAAACTACTGTCTTTGGAACCATCTTCTTGTTCTTGTTTCCAAGCTTTCTCTCACAGAACTCAATGATCTCTTCCTCTTTCGCGTCAACTCCTTCCTTGAGCTTCACGAAAGCACACACCGACTCTCCTAATGCTTCATCCGGTTGACCAACCACCGCCACTTCATAAATCGCCGGGTGACTATAGAGAACCCCTTCGATTTCCATGGACCCCACAATTTCTCCTCCACAAGTTATAGCATCTTGTGACCTATCTTGCAAATGTATGTATCTTGAATGTGGAAACATCAATTAGTCAGTTGACTCAGATTTATATATACATGAGTCATTTACTTACCCATCAGGTTCTATAACACCCATGTCACGACTCCAGTACCATCCGCCTCGAAAAGCAGTCTCCGTAGCTTCCTTGTTCATGAAGTAACCGCTCATGACGGTGTTTCCCCGGAGAACAATCTCTCCGATCGTTTTTCCGTCGTGTGGAACCGACTTCATGGTGATTGGATCCACGACATCGATAGCCTCCATGGCGAAATGGTTGAGACCGCCTCTTGTCTTGAGCCTTAAACTCTCATCCTCAGGTAGAGTCTCCCACTCAGGCATCCACAAACATGCAGTTCCTGTTCCATACACCTCGGTGCACCCGAAAGCAGCCAGCACTTTGAATCCTAGCTTCTCGAGTCTCAAAATGAGCTGTCCAAATAAATTGGAAAGTTTTATATTTTTGATGTAAAATATTGTTTACAGAATGATTAATATATATTCTTTAAAGCATGAAACAAAATTTATAATTTATAATGTTATATGTTGTAACGGAGTTTCAGCTAACGTATAAAACAAGACATTATATATATAAACCTAAAAATATGGAAGTCTAATCCTAATTACTGGATTGAATGAACATGTAGTAGATGAAAGTTGTATTTTAAACTTTTAGTCGGAGCTTATGGGTTGTTGACTAGGGAATCAAAGTCTCTGTGACCTGATTCGGAGCTCATGATATCTATTCACCCAGATCACCCGAGTTATAAAAAAAAATGTATTTTAAACTTTTGCGATTAGGTTTACCTGAGGCGGCGGAGATCCTCCGCTCAGAACATGTACGGTCCATGGAAACGACTTCTTGACTGGGTCTCGCGCATTGGCAATCATGTTGAGAAGTGCAGGCGAGCCACCAAAGTGAGTTACCTTGTGCTTCACGACACTACCGAATATAACTTCATCGTTGACTTCTCTGATACAAACGTTGACTCCTCCTAAAGCCGCGACAGTCCAGACAGAGCACCACCCACTAGAATGGTACATTGGAACGGTCCAAAGATAAACCAGCATTGGTTTCATCTCATTGATAACACCAACAGCGATTGAGTTCAAATACGCGCCGCGGTGGCTAAAGACAACGCATTTAGAGTTCGATGTGGTTCCGGATGTGAAATTGAGCGCGATGGGATCGCATTCGTCTAATGGTCGTACCGGTTTGAAATTAGGGTTACCAGATGAGAGAAAGTCTTCGTACTGTACGTATTTTAATTTCTCTGTTGGATTCTCTGTAATTGTGATGATGAGAGTTTTTTCTTCGATGAGGTTGAGAGATTCTTCAGCGAGGGAGAGAAGTTCAGAGTCAACGAAGAACACTTTTGGCTTCGTTTTTTCCAACGCCATGGCAAGCATCTGAGAATCTTAATGCGTGTTCAACACGCAAAGTACTGCTCCACCCATTGGAACTCCAAAATGAAGCTCACATAACGCAGGAACATTTGGCGCCAAAGCAGCGACCTAGGTTTTTTTTAAAGAATGAATCAAAATAGGGTTTTTTGTTTTGTTTTAAAGTCATGGCTAATAAAAAGGTTCTAAAACAACCTACAACGTCGTGGCGGGAGAGATCGAGGTCGGAGAGAGCAGAGGCAAGATGGATGCAACGGTGACGTGTCTGGCTCCACGTGTACTGAATATCACGATACACAATGGAGATTCTGCCGCCGAATACGACGACAGCTCTCTCGAGGAAGCTGATGGGAGAGAGCGGGACGTAATTGAGCACTTGATTGTTCCTTCCATTTTTCTCTATGGTTTTTAAAGCTTCGTAAGAAACATCATATCTTATATATAATGGGAAAATGGTGGTTTTCTCTAGAACCACATCAATATCATTTTTCTTTTTTTTATTCAAAAAGTACAATTTTATCTTTAGTTTTTAATATTATGAGATTTTTTTAGTTTTTTCGATTTAATCTAAATTGTACATTAATTACTATAGATTATATCAAATAATTTAAGTTTTATAAAAAATATATAAAATTTAAGAAATTACATATTCCTTAAAATGAATTATGAAATTTAAAGTAATACTATATGCCACGAGAGAAATGGCTCTTTCCAGCGGACACATTATTATCTACATTATCTTTCATATTACACAGACACATCTTCAGTTTTATTTTTAGTTTTCAATAGTATGAGGTTTTTTGGATATTATTACAATTTATTTTAAACTAACATTAATTACAATAGATTAGATCAAATAATTTAAGTTTTAGAAAAGAAAAAAAAACCTAAGAAATCACATATTCTTTTAATGGAATTAGATTGATAACCCATGTTGCGTTTCTGAGCAATATTTTTTAAATTATAATTTGTTAGTTTATGTTTAGCGAAATTAAGGAAAGGATTGAGATGGAGAAAGCTTTTTCTTTGTTGGTTGGATGATGAAGATGATAATGATGATCCTTGTGGAGAGCCATTTCTAAATTTGATTATGAAAACTAAAAATAAAATTGATGATGAAGATGATAATGATGATCCTTGTGGAGAAAGCTTATGATGATGAAGATGATCATAATAAACAATGTAGCATCTCTAAATTTGATCAGTTGTGTTTATCAACACTTCATCTGCTAGTGGGTCTTATTGACCGACTTGATTCTACCGGGGGACTCCAAAATTTGCAACATTTAACCATGACACTATTTTAGAAGAAGCTTGCAATTATTCTCAGAAGTTTACAAAAACGATATCTCTAAAACTCGATCCAAAAATTTGTATAGAAAAAAGGAAAAGGTAGATAATATTAATCTTTTGGTTAGAAAGATTCATCATATCAATTTAACTTTAACTTTAGTTGGAGCATCTCTAGTTAATGCATAATAAGCAAACCTATTCTCCCATATAGGTGTGATGAATTGATATGATGAATTTTTCTAACCAAAGCTAAATTTTACCAAGAAAACAAACAAAATCTATCTACATGGGTATTTGTTTTGATGTTAGATTCTTGTATGGTTGATTTTGCTCTCCTTACAGATTGGAGTAAGAGGTTTAATACGCCCCAAGGATTGAGAGAAACTAGAGATGGTCCATTTTTTAAGGGAAATTCTAATTTTGGTTAGATAATATAGATCTATTGGTTAGAAAAATTCATCATATCAATTTAACTTTAACTTTAGTTGGTTTTAGTTACTACGGCTTGTGGTTTATATTTAGGGATTTTCCCCTCTCATCAAGTATGTTTTGGTGTCAATGGACAATGTACATTTTTGTTGTTGTCATCAAGAAGTATTAATACCAAAGAGCATAAAGCTCAAGTTCGTAACAGAGGTTAAATGAAACATAGATGGGGCTCTAAAAACAGAGCTCAAACACATGAAATAAAAAAAAAATCATGAGGATGTGTCAACAACTTTCTTCAACGATACATGAGTGTAGCTGAGCCGGACCACCAATAGATAAATATGAACTCAATCTCAGCTAGATATGTTGATCCTTTGGTAGCTCATCTTATGACAATGCTTAATTACCGGAAATTTGAGAGTGGGACAAAGTCAGAAATAGATGATCTTCTTAGTGCTGACAAGGTTGAAAATCCGAAAATGGTAGTTTACCGTTTTGTGGTTTCGCATGAACATCCATGGAGCTTTATATTGTCTTAAATACGATCCGTAAATCCGCACCACGAGTATATCGGTTTGTATCCAAAAGGATTCAAGCTCAGGAATAGAATGTTTGGCGATCTTGATAGGCTTGTTGCTTATTTCAAGAGACATATTGATGATGGTCCAGTGCATAACTAAATCAATGAACTTGAAATTGAAGGTACTGTTTCTTTATCTGAGTTCATGAATTGTTCTACTACTCTTTTACCTAAAGAACTTTTAGACTAGTTGCTTATTATGCAAGACACCTATATGGGAGAATAGGTTTGCTTATTATGCATTAATTGTTATACTCTTTCACCTAAAGATCTTGATAGGTTTTGTTTTTGCAGATTGATTTTAAGGTTGCTGATGTCAGGTTCAAGCACCAGAACTACTTTATGTTATTTTAACTTTATATCAATGACTTTATGTTGACAATTCATATTACGCCAATGAGAAACTAGGTTATCTAATTTCTTGTCATCGCCAAGAGTCAATTTGTTCCTTTTCTTCTCGTGTTTGTGTAGAGGTCTTACATGTTACATCGATTCATTAGAAGTATTTTGTTATGTTTATGTTCCCATTTTACTTCACAGTATCATATTCAGAAGGTTTTTTTGTCCCAAAGAGCTAAGAGTACGAACGTATTATTTATCTAACTATTTTGTAAAGAAGATTGCTGGAAAAGAACATTATAAATATCCAGAAGATGGAAAGTGTAAGCTTCTTAATCAAACAATGGATGGGAAAAAAGTGATCAAATTAAGATTTGTAGCTACAATCATTTTAAAAACTTCATTGTAGACTTGAAACTAAAATAAAGAAAAGAAAAATATATTGAAAACTTAATACTTAAGATATATATATGTATATTTATTTGCCGTCTAGCATGCATATACATTTACACAATTGATTTCTCAGAATATAATATCTTTAATATTAATTTTACTTTTCATCCATTTATCCTTATTATATAACTAAACCAATCTAAATTTATGAAAATTAAGAATTGAAAAACAGAAAAAAAATTTAAAGTTTTTTTGTAACATTTATTAATTTTCATTGCAATATATGAAAATATATGTAACGTCCCATTTAGAGATTATGGCATAAAGATTAGATTGGTATATAAAAAGTCAATATGCTTTTCCTTCGTGAAATAATATACAAAATCTTAGGATTTTTTTTTCATTACTGCTTTTTATGTTGTTATTTAATAGTATTCATCAAAAACATAAATACTGCTAGAAGAGGAAAAATATATCTAACAAATCAACATTTATTAATAGATTAATTTGTAATTTCCCATGAGGAAAGAAAATCGTAATTCCTTAATGTCACCTACTCAATAGATAAACATCTGTAAGACTGTAACAATGTCATAAATTTACTTTATAAAAAAAATGTCATAAATTTTGAAAAATATTTAAGTTTGACCCGAATTTGTAATCTTATTATTCACCTAACTATTTTTTTCAACAAAGAACACGTTTTTTTCATTACTCTGTTAAAGGAAATGAGAAAGGAGAAAAAGCAGAGCGTTAATTACACGTGCCCACGCGCTAAAGCGATGTCCTGAATTCTCAGTATATATTTTGTCTATTGTCGTGCTGAAAACGATCTCTAACAAATCAGACAAAAGCCTCGCATCTCTATTGGGATCTGAATCTTTTCTCTGTATAAACAAAAAAAAAAAAGATCAGAAGAGATTCAGAACAAAAAAAAATGCCTCATGGAACTCTTGAAGTCGTTCTTGTCAGCGCCAAAGGTCTTGAGGACACAGATTTTTTTAGTAAGCTTTCGTTTTTTTTTTTTGTTTTTTTTCTGAAATCCTTAGAATCAGTTTTAGTTTTGTTGATGAGTTTTATCCTAAATGTGTTGAATCTGCGAATGTTTATGTGTACGTGTTCAAAAGTTTGGACTTTTGGATCAAAGATTCAAAATTGTGAGATTTTCTGAATTGTGGTGATGATCTAATGTTGACTTTAACGATCTGAACTTTTTGTGTTTTAAAAATGTGATTTTGATTAATATCTGATAAAATAACTGATACTAGTGGAGAGATCCAAAATTATTTTGTGAATCCGTTTTATGAAAGTTTGATCATAGATTCACATTTTTTCTTTTGAGTTTTATGTAAATCTTGTGCAAATCCGAATTGTATTCTAATGATCTAGTATAATTGTTGGTTATGGATATGTAAATCAAGATTAACGTCAAAGCTTGATACTTTTTTAATTGTAGCATATGTAAAATTGATTTGCATATTCATTTGACTTATTGTGTGGTTCATGAACAGATAACATGGATCCTTATGTGCTCCTCACTTGTCGGACTCAAGAACAAAAGAGTAATGTTGCATCAGGTAACTTTTCAATTAAGATCAAAGAAAAGATTCGATCTTTGTGTTTTCAAGAACTGAGAAGAAAAATTATGAATTCTTGCAGGACAGGGCACAACACCAGAATGGAATGAGACATTTATCTTCACTGTCTCTGAAGGAACTACAGAGTTAAGAGCTAAAATCTTTGACAAAGATGTTGGCACGGAGGATGATGCGGTTGGTGAAGCAACGTAAGATCCTCAAATTAACATCTTTTGCTTGTTAGAATTAGTGTTTTCGTAATTGATAGATTTAGAATCTAATTAAGGAGATATGTTTTGAAACAATGTAGTATTCCATTGGAGCCTGTTTTCGTGGAAGGAAGTATTCCACCAACTGCATACAATGTGGTGAAAGATGAAGAGTATAAAGGCGAGATTTGGATTGCGGTCTCCTTCAAGCCCTCGGTATAAAACATTATTGCAATGTTCTTGATTCCGGTTTTAGATGTTAAGTATATAAAAATGCAGAATCTGAAGAACAATGTGTGTGTATTTTTTTTTTGGATGATGTTTGTTAGGAAAACCAAAACAGGGGTATGGATGATGAGTCTTATGGAGGCTGGAAAAACTCTGAAGCATCATACTAAGAGAAAGAAGAAGAAACAAATGTGTGTTACTGTTTTGATTTGAATCTTGGGAATAAAAATGTTGAGTTTCTTCTTATTCTTATTAATATTCTTGTGTTGAGTTGAGATTGTTTGTAATGATTCAAAACTTAAGAAGATTTTGATTCTTTTTCTCAACAACTTGGTTTTGGTAT
This sequence comes from Cardamine occulta, assembly GCA_028015245.1. Taxonomy (NCBI): domain Eukaryota; kingdom Viridiplantae; phylum Streptophyta; class Magnoliopsida; order Brassicales; family Brassicaceae; genus Cardamine; species Cardamine occulta. The sequence goes on from CM051367.1 coordinate 10,432,102, forward strand.
GGAGATTTTTCATTTCTTGAGGTTCAAACTTTGAAATGCATCTGACATTATTCAATATACAACACTGCAGCCATCGAGAAATGAATTGGTTTTCGCAGGACCGGTTTAAGACTGCATTTAGTACCGGTTGAGATTGATGACAAATGATCTTTTACAAAGTGAGTATTGGAAATGGTTTGATTAACTTAAGAGTTCAGTAAAATTGCGGATGAGATTGAATGTTATTCCAACGCGCGTTGTTGTTGTTGTTTTGTGTACTACGATTAGTTTCATCTGAACCGCTTGACAAATCAATCCAACTGAACAGGTTAGCAACCTGTACAAATGGAGGACCAGGAGACTTCGTTCTCTTGGATTCAGGTTCTTCATTCACTGAGATTTTGATGTTGGAGAAGCTAGGCAATCCGAAATCGGGAAAAGGTAGATTACTATCAGCCTTCACTGCAACTGCAAAGTGTTCCTCCAAGTACCTACGGATTACCGAATCATCCTCTATTCGAGATGAACTTGTGAGAGGCTCAAATGGGAAGTTTAGGCACGGTTCAGGCCAATCATCAGTCTTTTTCTGAAGGTTTTTGGTTGGTGCTTCAATGTCTTTCTTCTTGATGTTCTTAGATGAACATTGTTTCGCGTTCTTCTTCCGCTTTTTAGTGCCACTGATGTTCTTTTCTTGTGTGTTTAAACCAAGCTCAGTGGTATTGCTGAGATCCTCCGCAGATGATCTAGCATTAGAATTGTCAAAGCCAAGTACAGAATGTGATGGGGCTTCTCTGAATGGAAAGAAGACGGATGTTCTCGACTCATCAGCAATTTCTTCTTCCACAGCTTGAGCTTCAAGAGGCTCTTCACTTTTATCTCCTAATTCCTGAGTCACTTCACCAACCTTTGATGAGACACTTATGTGCATCAAGTCACTCTCTATGTCAATGATCTCAATGTTTCTTGTTCCTATTCCTTCTATCACACTTTCATTCCAATCCTTCTCTACCAAACTATCACTTGCAGGCTCACAGTCCAGGTTGATTTCAACAGTAAATGATCCAGTCAAACCAGGAATCTCCCTTGCGTTATCGTCACATTCAGCCACAACATCATGCAAGTTTTTCTCTTCAAAAGACTCGACACGAGCCTCTCCCGAAGCATTCTCTTCTTTTGAGGTCTCAGCTTCAGGAACTTTGTTGTCACTGTCACTACTCATATCCTCAACTGCACAGACAAAAGGTATGCATCTTCACTAACCAACAAATAATTTTTCTCTGTACTCTTACTCTAATGGTTCTTTTTCTCCGCTTACTTTCAAACAAACATTGCGTTTTTGCTCGAGACTCCGATTTCTGTATTCTCTCTGGCTGTGACCGTAACTACGAATACATAAAACATACATTTCCCATCAATACATGTTAGTGAAGAAAACATACAAAAACTGAGAACAAATTCACTTACTGAAGTAGGGTTTACGTAAGACAAAATCTCCACATCTTCCCGCGAACCTTTGTCAGCTACATATTCACTCGCTGAGAAATCTTCTTCATCCTCCTCAATTGCATACGATTTGTAAAACATAGAAAATGTATCTATCATGAGCTACTACAACCTCGTTTCAAGATTCTAAACTTCCAGTCATCTTACAATTTGATTACACTCTATTTCGTCTTCTTCACTCGATGAAGCTTCAGATAATTCCACAATGTTCTCATACAAGAATGCACTCGCCTTTGATGTGTTCACATACATCTACAAACAAAAAAAAACAAGAACAAATCTTTCACTCTCCATCACAAAAAATGTTTACCAAAGATTACTCCATTATACATTGTATTGGTTTCCACCAACAGAACCAATCCTCGTCTCCGCTTTCCAATCATTTGGAAGCCACGAAGGCCTTTCGCTTATGTTCTTTCTATCTTTAAATGTTTTTCGCTGCAACAAGAGAAAGAAACATTATTATATAAAACACAACAGAACAAACAACTTCAAAAAGTAAACAACTTTCAAGTGTTAGACTCATACATTTGCTTTCTTTCTCTCGATTACATATTCTCTTTCTTCTTGAATTTTCTCCATTTTTATGTATTCAAGAACATGATCCTTGGTAAATAACTTCTTACCCGTTCTCAGTTGCGTATATGTCTACAAAAACATGGAAAGAAAAAAAACATTTGTAAGCTTCCATCACCATGCATACAACAAGCAAAAAAAAGATCCAATTTTCATAAACTTTCTCAATGAAAGATCGGTTTTTTTTTCAATTTAATGACGAAGTTTACATAAAATTTTCTCAATAAGAGGTTGAATTATCAAATTTATGATGAGTTTTTCACAATTTCTCTCAAATTTGAAGTCGAGTTTCTCAAATTGATGGAAATTTTCACAGGGAAGTTAAAGACCAATGTCTCTGCATTGAGATTAGAACATCGAAAATAACAAAACTTGCGCATCAAAAAAGCTAAGAATCAGTGTGAATTGAAAGATGAAAGAACACAAAACCACAAAAGTGTCAATATTTAGTGAGTAAGTACCCTAGTTTGGCGACCGCGTTTTAGAACTGTAGAGTGAACAATCCAACCGACGGGAAGCCAATCCGGCGTAGAATCTGCCGTAATAGTTGGGGGAAGCTGACGCAACATTTTCCGGTGAGAAGATTCAGCCTGAGACACAGGTTTTTTTTATTTCTTTCCGGTGATCAAGTTTTGTCACTGTGGGCCGATTTTGAAGATTCAGCCTGACTGTGTATGTGTCTGAAAGCGACAGAAGAAGATAAATATCGCTGACGTGGTTTTTTATTTAGGAGACACGTGACAATAATATCTGAAAGCTTTACATGTTAATCCCTATAGAATTTTTATTATTGATATTAACCCCAAAACCTTTCTTTTTCACATAGACCCAAAATCTTGTCAAAGTCAGAAGCTTGTGAGTTGCCACAGAACCTTTGGGTTAGAAAGAAGGTGCCCAAAATTTTTTGCCACAAAACAAATATGAATTTGAAAAATGGAAATTCAAATTGACATGTTTTTGCCGGCTAATTAATTAGAAAATATATATGTTAGGCTGGTTTTTTTTTGTGTGCAATATATGTTAGATTAGTATCAAATAGGTCAGCTTGTTAAGTTGAATTTGTTATATACGGTATTTTTTATTTTTTTTGTGTCTGGTGAATATATATGTCTTTAAAATTTATGTAAAAATGTATTTTAAAAAGAAAAAATATATTAGTCGTCAACATTGGTTAGTCTTCTTCTTGTTTTGATTTTTGTTCCGACTCTTTCACACTCTCGTTTTTTAATATAAAAACAAAAAAAATTAGGTCTGTAGATCTTGATTTTAAATGCAGCTTAATTAGGATCAAATTTATCCACATATTATGTAGAGATGTGTTCTTTTTTTTTATGGTCAACGAAAGTAGAGATGTGTTTTTTTTTTTTTTTTTTTCGGCCGGCAAGTAGAGATGTGTTTAGATTTGCCTTTTTAGTATACTCAAGCGCAAGAGCATGGCCGTGCCGTGTCTTGCGTACCCATTTTGTTGACTCGTAAACTCATAATTATCACTTCAATTATTGGTAAATTTATACAACTGTTTTACAAATTACAATTATCTTCACTTATTTAAAATAACAAAAATAAAGCAAAAATGATCTTCTTCTTTTTTAATTTGTTCAAATACGAAAATGATATTTTTCTTATTAGTCAATCTCAGCTCTCATTCAAACTAAGACAACGAGAAAATCAGCTGATACATATTTTTTCCACATCGTATACAAAAAACGTAAATCTGAAAAATAATACCAAAGTCTCTGTACGTATATCTATCAATATCATACACCATATACAAAACAAAAGAAAACTAAAGAACAAGAAATAAGAGAATTTGTTGACACACATGTGAATAAAACCCTAAAGCAAATTCGATATCATATAATGAGGCCAAAAAAGTTCTAACAATAAATATATCATTTGTTGTGAAGTGGGTTAGGACCCTCGGGAACTTCTCTGGCGGAAACTCCATAGATCCGATCGTACTTCTCGCCGGCGTTCAAATCCGATAACATTCTCTCGCTGTCAAAACTTAATCGCCGGAACTTCTCCATCTCCGTCGTACTAGGGAGCTTACGGGCGCCTGAAGAGAAAAGAATCCCGGAGAAAAGAAAGATCATGACGATTAGAAACGAGAATCTTTGGCTCCAAAATCTCATCTCTTGATTTTTTTTCTCTCCGTAAGTGTTTTTGTTTTTTGTTTTCTTGACTAATCTTATTTGATGTCGATGAGTTAAGCTTATGATTTATATTAATTACGGGATCGTGACATAGACTTGTAAGAGAAGGAAACAAACGAAATTCCTCTCGAGTCCATTGAATATTTGGTAGTTTAATCGTATGGAAAGACGACACTAACCTTTCCTTTGACTAAAACAAAATTTAAACGTATTATACTTGTATGTATATAATTGATGTAACAGTGAAGGTATCTAGAAACTATATGGCATCATCAGATATACATATTACTTTAAATTTTCAAGAACATCCTAAGTAACAGTTTTGGATTTTGGAATATGTTTATAAGTTGAAAATTGGTTTAGCTTTGACTTTACTTGCATACAAAATTACAAATGGAGTAAAAACAGTGATATAATATGACTAGGAAAAATATCAAATGAAAAAAAAAATATTACGTTTTTTTTGTTAGAAAGGTTGAACTTTTTTTTGTATAATTCCATGTTTTTATTTTATTTGGTATATGGTGTTTTCACAAATGGGAACTGGATCCAAGGGTGTTTTTGGAAATTGCTCATTTGGCTCGGGTGGAGTGCTCGCGTGGGTCACTTCGATCCGTCAATGATCACACCGTTGACTTTAAACTAAGTATTTGTTTTTTGGGTTGGCTCCTCGAAATAATTATTTATGTAACGAGTCTTGACATGTACAATTATTTACGCGTTAACATACTTGTATATCAGTTCTTGACAATATTTAATTGATTTTTTGTTTCAACTAACATAAACTGTAATTAACAGAATATATATATATATATATATCAGTCAATCAACTAGATATCAATACATGTTATTTTTTCTTAGATGCATATACGTAAACTAATACGTGTAATTTGTTTTATTAGTTTTGTGAGAGACAAATACACAACTTATTATATATGTTCCAACAATTTTAGCTCATTTTTTCCTACAAAAATAGTTGTATGATAAAGCATAATGGGAACTCTTGTAAAAGAAATTACCTCAGAATTTGCATCACTCTTATTTCGGAAGTGTTTAATTTTGTAAAAAAAACGGAAAAAGAGTATGGCATGTAAGATATAACCAATGTGAGTATAAAACTGAATTTTACTAGAATTTGTAAGTCCTTTTGGATGAGGACACGTAAGGGATATTGACGATGTGCATGTGTCAATGATGACGACTCTTCATTACTTTTATACTAGTAAATGCACAGCTCAACGAGTATGTGAAATACATGCATACACATGCCACCACTCTCTAGCTAGTGTTTTAATTTGTCAATTGAATTCATATCTCAACAGTGTATAGTATTTTTTGTTATTTGGCCGCGAGAACATATAAAATATTGATATTTTCAACGAATATTCATAGTAGTTTTCTTTTTTTCCATCAAAATAAATTATGGTATCATTGACTTTCACAATCACAAATGTTAGTAAACTGATATTAATACAATCATGTTGCTTATTTAATGCGTGTCATGTCAATTGGCTCATAAACCTGAATTCATTTAATTTTCTAGCAATTATTTGTATATTACAACAATAATCATCAGAGCATAAGCATCATTGAGTCGTCGGCTATATCCTTATAAAAATATTTGTGTACGAAATTTTGCTTCGAATTGATTGGATTACTTGTTTCATGTGTCAGAATTTTTAACTGATATTCCAATTAAGAAGAAACGATCCATCTTTCACAATCAATGTTGATACATTTCTCTCTTCAAGAGAATATAAAATGTAATAATCACCAAAACCTGGTTTGGTTTATTTTCGAATTGGAATACCAGAAATACCTTTGAGACCCATCTTAACCGCGGTTCTACGGAACAAAGCAGGAGGTTTCTCTAAACCAATAGAATGGCAAAACCGGTTAGCTAACTCAGCTAACGTAGTTTTATCTCTACCGGTTTCTCGAACCGAGTTGTAATAACCGAGCCAAGCATGGTATGCTGCTTCTTTAATACTTGTATCAATCTTAGTCATTGACTGATCAACCTGGTTACACAAACATAACAGTCATCAATGTCATTCAGCAATAAAACTCTGGTTTGTCTTATAACAGTAGTAAATTCAAACAAACCTCAAGTTTAATTCTTGAATCAAGATCTGGAACTTGAATTGGTTCAAGAGGCAAATCTTTAAGTTCATCAAGAAAATATCTCTCCCATGGCGCAATCAAAAGCAATCCTTCGCCTCCTTTGCCTTCTCTTCCGGTTCTACCAAGCCGATGTATATACTGTTCTCTATCACTCGGTATACCAACCTACCAACAAGATTCAGACCAAGTCCTATCCGTTAAGTACTGATAAGAGATTGTTCTTGGTATGAAAATGTTCTCTTCTTTTGTGCTTTACCTGAATAACTAAAGTAACATCTGGATAGTTCATTCCACGAGCTGATACATCAGATGTGACAAGAATCAGTCTTTTCGATTCTTTAAACTCGTCTGATACACGTGTTCTATGGAGCTGAGGCTTTCTAGCGTGAATCTCTCTAACGTTCAGTTTCATTTCCCGGAGAAGAGTATACATCAGTGATGTTACCATACCAGTTGAGCAGAAGACTATTATCTACAGAGAATGAACTTGTATAGTTATGAGAATTATAAAACGTAAGAAAACAAAGCGTTTGTTTACAAGTTTTAGTTACCTTATAATCGACTGTGTTGTTGATGTGCTCTTTCAATAGATGAGGAACTAAATGGAAATGAGATTCATGTGGAGCAACAATAAAAGATTGCTTTACCTGAGAGACCAAAGCAAGGGACTCGTTAAGTCGTTATCCAAATACAAGAATCAAGCTTTTGAGAAAAAATAGGAATTAAAGGTTTACGTTATCATGGGTTTCTACACAACCAAGACCAATTGTGTCAATATAAGAGTGATCCCTTTTCAAAACAAGCTGTGATACTCGACGGACCTGCATTAAACCGTGTTTTTTTGAACTGGATTCTGTGATAAAGGGAAAAAACAATATGAAGTTAGTTATATAGCCAATGTACCTCTTTTGGAATGGTTGCAGAAAAGAGAAGAGATTGTCTCTGACGAGGCAAACAATCTATGATTTTTTCGACATCTCTCCTGAATCCTAAGTCTAGCAAAAGATCAGCCTCATCGACTATAAACAATTTAAGCGCCATCAAACGCGATGTTAAGCCAGACTTATTCTCTATATGATCCAAGAGCCTTCCCGGAGTTGCAATTAGTATCTGCAACAAGGAGCAGAAAGAAAACAAGATTTACCACAACAACTAGAAATATAAACAATTCCTGTGAGACAAAGAATAACAGTTGGTCAAACCTGGCATGGCTCAGATTCTAGGCGTTGCTGATCAAGTTTGAAGCGGGTACCTCCAATTAGAGTCTGAACACCGATCCCGTCGTGGTATCTGAGCAAAGCCTTGCCCTCTGCAGCGATCTGGCTTGCAAGTTCTCTTGTGGGACAGAGGATAAGAGCAAAAATCGGGGGAACTCTATGAACGTTTTTACCACTGTTCATAGCTTTAAGAACTGTTTCAATTGCAGGAAGCTGCTTTTTTCAATTTAACAGCATTATCTAAAGAAACAACAAAAGCTAATGCCACCAGGATACTGGGGTAAGGGATTGTAAAATACCAAAAAGGCCATGCTTTTGCCCGTCCCGGTTTTGGCTTTGACTAACGCATCTCTACCTGCTTTACATAAACCATAATCCTTAGTCAAATGCTAATTCTGTGAACACTTGAGAGAAGAAATCAAACAAGACGAATACATACCGTCGAGGCACTCAGCGAGAGTGGCATCTTGTACTCTAGTCATCTTAACAATGCCAGATTCGGAAAGCGCCTTTAGAGTCAAAGGAGATATACTAGACTCATCAAATCTGCAACCATAACAAAATGGGAAAAAAGCTCATCATCAAGATCCAAACTTGAAAATCAAAAGCCGGTTTTAACGTACCTTTTCGCACTGTAAATCGAATCACTAGGCTCTCGCGTCTCCTCCATTGCATTATCCACAGATTTTCTTCTACTTAAATCATCTCTAACTGTACTAATATCCAACGGAGGATAAAGCTCTTCATCAGTGACATTACGATTAACTCTCTTTGTCAGTTTGATATCGTGGTTTCCTAACGAAGCACTGCTTCCCGTTTGCCTCAAATCAATCCAACCTTTCATCTTTCCCTCTTCACCTTCTTCTTCAGAATCCTCTTCAGTTGAACTATCATTCTTCCTAAACTTCCTTTTACTAAACAAACCTTTGTTCCTAATAACTCCAACAACATTACTCAAGCTCTTCACTTTCTCCTTCTTACCAGCAAATTTAGGAGAAAATGGACTCAAAGTATCAAACTTTTTCGCATCAAAGTCATCTCCTTCATCACAAGAACTCTCATTTCTCTTAAATCTACCTCTACTCATACTCGAAAAACCTCTCCTACTACGATCTACACTCGAAAAACCTCTACTATTACGATCGAAAATTCGATTATTACCCATTGAAGCAGATACTTCAGAAACGAATCTCTTCACACCAATTGGCGAATTAGAAGCAGAATCAATCGAATTCGAACCTTGATCCGATTTCTTAACTGGCCCATCATCTTCATTCCACAAATCCTCTGCTCCAGCTTTCATAAACCTATCAGCCAAAGATTTGATATGTTCTTTGGGACTCATTGGTCCGTGACTATGATGACTTGGCTTCGTCGTTTTCTCGTTCGAATCGGAATTTCCCCACATTTTGGCTCGGATCTCGGTTCGGATTCGAGCTTCGTAAAGCTGTTTCTCTTGATCTAAGAGCTTGTTCTCTTTCTCTCTAGCTTTCTTCTCGTGCATTCGTTTCCATTGCCACTTGTTCAGTCCTCCAGGGAAGGTTCTCGGACCACCACCCATGTCTCGGGTGAAGATTCGGCTCCATAAAGACCCTGTGAAGGATCCGGATCGTTCCCGGAGAATTGATGAGTACATTTCCGGTGACTCTGTTTTTTAGGGTTTAAGCTTTAAAAATCTATCGAAATGCCTTTTCTCCTGAGGTTTTAGGTTTTGAGGCAGTCCGGTCCGATTTTTATAAAATCTCGGTATGAAATTGAACCGGTAATTCCTAGAAAAACCCTTTACTATCCCATTAAACTCTCGTCTTTGTAAAGATAAAAGACCAGATTTTTGATATCAAATTCGGTTTGTTTTAGCCTTTGAAATCCGGTCTGATTTTCAAAAACAATTGAATTGAACCGATAAAATCCAAAACAAAGTATTATATTAGGCATTAGCCCATCAAAATCTCATTTTTGAAGATAAAAAGATCGGTTTTTTAAACTCATTTCCAAGAAATACACTTTGATGAAGGAAAGAAAAGCTGACTTGTTTGTAAAAATTCCATCAAATCTTCTCTGTTTTAGTTTCTTCTGTTTCAACAACTCATTGATTACAGAGTAAAAAAGAATGAAGAGAGAAGTTGTTGCTCTTTGTGTCTCTCTTGAAAGTTGAAAGCATTCACCAACATAGAATGTGACTCTTCTGCAACTTCATTAAATCCTGTGACGAATTTTTCAACATGGCTTCAATCTCTAAGCTTTGGATCGGTAACTAGCAGCATTCCTTCTCGCGCAGCATCCAACAAAGTAAACCATGGACTGTAAGGTGTTTTCAACAAAGAAAACAAAGAATTTAAGATCCGCAAAAATCGAAAAATTGTGTTTTAGGATTGTTGTAGATGGACAATCTTTTAAAAGCTTTGAAATGATTTGCATATCACTTTTAAAAAGGCCTAAACTTTACAAATCTCAGAAGAGAAAGCTTTGATCTTACCAAGAGAACAAACAAAACCACATTAAAGATCGCAACAAGTCGCCACTCGGTTTTCATGTACTGAGCTACTCCAGCTCTGCGGTTATTAATAAAATGAAAAAGAAGAATTAGTTTCATCTGAAAAAAATGAATGACACAATTGTAACAAAAGAGCTTAAAGAGGGAAGTTGATAAGTTCTACTTGCAAGAATCACAATTGTAACACTTGATGGTCCTCAAATTCTTGTAAAGCTTACAATCTTTGTTAGAACTTATTGAATGAAAGCTCAAGTCATAGTAAGAAGCATTCACCGCAGGATAACCACACCTTTGCATAAAAACAACAGTTAAATACTCTGCGGTAAATTCAAAACATCCTCAAATATCAAGAAGAGGCATATATAAATACATACTCAGATGGTGGTTGACAACATCCAGCTTCTATCGGGGTTAATTCTGCGGATTTCAATTGTTTTATGGTCTGAAATAGTTTCAAGAAAATCAAGAACATTTCAAAGGTTATATCAGGGTTAAATATTTGGTAATATAAGGCATCTTATAGGTGGAAAGGTACTCGACCTTGTATTTCTTGGAAAGCTTTCTACATTGCTCGGATTTAACAAGACAACTCTTTAGTTTTTTCCAGTTATTGGTGTTGTTAAGCTGAAACATCGACGAGAGTTACAACAAAAGAGAAGAATACATACATATTTGATTGATACGTTTGGGCCACGATGAATTAGAATACCTGTTTTAGAAACCAGGAGCTGTAGTCATTCAGCTTATACTCTTTGTACCTAATTAGAGACAAAAAAAAAGATTCAAGATTTATACATTAGAATAGGTATGTGACAATTGAGGAATATATTACACTTACCTTAAACCAGGGTTAGAATGTCCGGACCCGTTGTTTGTTACAATGAACCTGTAAAAATATCCCACAAAAGAGAACAATGCATAAGAATTCTTCAAGGAGATCTTCAATGATTCAACAGCTTTGTTTTCTTGAATAACCTTTAGGACAATGAGACTTACGCTAATACGGTAAAGACAAGAATAGCAATCAAAACGATCAGGAGCACGAAAAGATACTTCAAAGGAGAATCATCATGTCAAGGAAGATTCAAATTCAAAATTTTCAACCAATGAAACAGAAAACAGAACATGTTAAGTGAAGGATACAATCCAAAGAAGCGCTACACTTCTCTTGCACGCGCCAAGAAACCCGATTATGGATCTGAAAAAAGATCAAATCAGAGACGTTTCATGAACAGCAGCAGGCAAGCAAACAAACAAAAGACATAAGCAAGAACCATAGTTGAATTTTGTGTAAATTGTGAAAGTAGTGTAAACTCACATCAAGAAGATGAAACCACCAAGAGCTATGACTGGAAATGTAAGTGACCTTCGACATCCATCATTGTGTGTACTCATCCACACCCCAAATATTATCACTGCCACAGCCAATAGCTTCACCAAAAAATGTAACACACAGACATTATTATAAAGTTCCAGAGACAACAACACTACAAGGTCTAAGCTTTCACGTTTCACAACTCAAGCAGTGGAATTTCACTAGTAATCTTCATTAGACAGAACCATATGTAACCTAAGTTGGACGGAAACCCAAAATCTAATTCGACAAACCAAATTCATTAAAGAGAATAAAAGGAGTATCACATGTGGCTCTTAGAAATGAAAACTAAATGAAGAAGAAAAAGAAGAGATTTAAGCTCACCATTGTAAGAAGATTGACCCATCTGATAACGAAAGTGCTTGTACCCATACCCATTTTTTTTTCTCAAGCTTCTTGATTTTAGAAAAGAATTAAAGAAAGACACAAATTGAAAGATAAAGATGCAAACTTTGGTTAAGGGTTCTTCTGCAAAAGATAGCAAGAAAACAAAATGGGTCAGTGAGAATTTAAACTCCTCATGGGGTCTTTAATTAGAAAGAAGAAGAAGAACTGAAGAACGAAAATGGCTTGAGGGTGTTTTCGTCAATATAAGAAAAACAGCTCACGCTTAAGTTTCAGTTATCGATGAATGGGGTTTAAGAACAGACACGACACGACATAGGAATAAGAACAAATAAGAGAGAGGTCAATGTACAAACGTATACGTTTGACTCGTGCCTAATCCTGAGAGCAACCGCTATTTGCTATTGGTTGTTTCATTCTTTTCATAAAGGCCTGATTCGAAATTTATTATTATTGTTTTACAAAGTTCCACTTACCCCAAAAAAAAAAACACTTTTTAACCAAAATTTGCTCGACAATAACATTCCATTACACTAAGGTACAAAACTAAACAGTCACAAATCATAAACTCTCTTTGATTTTAACTAAGAAATGTCAGCACGATCAAGCATATCAATCAAAGTCATTTTCCTTGGAAATCTAGGAGGAAGTCTCAAGATCGTAGCATCTTCAATCTCGATCGGAAGATGAGTTGCAACAATCACAATCCCTCCTTTTTTCCTATGCTCTGCAATAATATACTCAAGCAATCTAACTCCTTCATCATCCAAAGCAACCGATGGTTCATCCAAAAGCCAAATCGGTCTATCGATAGCGAGAAGCCTCGCAAGTTGCAATCTTTTCCTCTGACCCATCGATAACATTCTTGATTTCTCTTTCACCAATCTTCCTAAACCCATTAGCTCCAATGCGGGTTGAGCTTTGCCTATTTTGTTTTCTAGGAGCTCAAACCATTGGACATTGTCGAGTACCGTGAATCTCTCTTTGATGGCGTCTTTTAAAGAGATCCAATTGAGTTGGAGTTTGTACTGTTGGAAGATTCCTGATTGTGTGATGTCGTGACCATTCCAAAGGATTTCTCCTGCAGAGGGTTTTGAGAATCCAGCTAACATTCTCAAGAATGTTGATTTACCAGATCCGTTGGTTCCAGTTAAGACAAGTGCACCACCGTCGTGGAGAGATACATTCACGTGTCTTAGAATCTGCTGAGCGTTTCTCATACAAGAGACGTTTTGAAGAAGAAGCCGAGGAATTTGAGGTCTCCGGATAGACATTTTGGGAGATGATTTTGACTCCAATATCTGTAGAAACATAGCAGCCATTAAAGAGGATGAGTAAATATATGAACAAAAGGCTTATAAATTTTGTAGATTAAGAAACATAAACAGGATTGATCAAAGAACAATGAGTGAGAAATCCATCTATGAAGAAGCAGAACAGCCATTAAAAGTGAACAAAAGCGTATGAATTGGTGTAGCTTTAAGATCAAAGAACACTGAGAGATAAATATATCTCAAAAGCTTATAAAAACAACCTGAATTTCAACAAAAAGAGTAACTTTATAATTTTGGTATATAAACCATGTAACAGTAAATTCTCAGAGATCAATGTTAACCTCAACGAACAATCACCATAGATAATCAACAATGGGAGTTAAACGCTTGTAAGCAAGCATCTGTATCCATGGGAGATCCAAAAGAAAAAAATAAAACTAGATAATAAAAATAAATAGTGACACATTTATCATTTGGATTTTGAACAGATAAAAAGGGCTAAATATTAAAGACTTAGTCATAACAAAATCACAATATTTTTCATGAAACCAATGAATCTAGAAGCTCGAAGGAAATGTAGGAGCAGAACAGCCATTAAAAATGTGCTAATCTATGAACAAAAGCGAATGCCTTGTGTAGCTTAATATCAAAGAACACTGAGCCATAAATTCATGCCAAAAGTTTATAAGAAACAACCTGAATTTCGAGAAATTGTTAGTACAAGTACATAGGAACGATTTTGTGGTTGTTCCTATAGCTAACCACAATGCAAGCTTATAATTTTGGTATATAGAATAGACCATGTAACACTCAATTCTCAGAGATCAATGTTAACCTCGACGAACAATCACCACAGATAATCAATAAAGTTCGGATATTTATTAGTGGAATAACAAAATCACATTCTTTTCGAGGAACTCAATGCACCTAATGATCCCAGAAACTCAAATCGGAGAAGATAAAAACCCATTTTCCCTAAATTGATGAAATCACAAACTGAAGAACTTAATCACAAACAATGAAGAGAAGCAAACACTAATGATACATTAACTAATATATATATATAACAAGATACAAGAATCATTTTAACAGTTAAATAGTAATCTTTGTGTTACCCCAATCAATCTATTAAACGAGATTAACCAATTATTTCAACCTAAAAAGGATCAGTTTTCAGACTTGATAGTACAAGAAACTGGAACTAGAAAACCAGTCTAGATTCTCCAGACAAAATCGAATTCCAAAAATAAATAAAAACTTGAAGATTAAAACAGAGAATGCTCAAATTTGATAATTCACATCGGCCATAAACAAAGTCTACAACGAAATCAATGGTGGGAAATCTAAAGATCTGAATCCCTAACAAATGCGATTGAAAAATCAACTGAGGAAAAAGCTGGTTGCTTACCGAGAAGCGTCGAAGGAGATGACTCGAGTCCCCAAGAGAAAGAAGACGAGAGCTAATTGTAATGCAATTTATAAAAAAAAAAAAAAAGACCGATTTGATTTAAACCAAGCGGGAACGGACCGGATTGCATCTAAACCGAACCAAACCGCTACTAAAATTTCATAGCTATTTATGGTTTTTTCTAGGGACAGCACACAAAATTTCTACTAGGATCTTCTTGTATGCAACTGTTTCTTTAAAGAATCTAGGAAATTTGAAGGTTTTTGGTTAACAAAACTGATAAAAAACAAAAAAAAAGTCATGATTCCGTAGTATTTATCGTATAGCTTACCATTATGCAAGCATATTATTTTGGTATGTAAATCACAAACAGAAGAAATGAAATACAAAAACTACAATAAGCCAAAGACTTGAAAAGGCTTCGGCTATAATATATATCTTAAGACTCATTTGCCTTGTGTGGTCTCTTCAAGTGGTGGCTTGGGCTTTCTCAACGCTAGTCCTCAAAAGGGATATAACTTCCCCTGGCTCCGGAGCTCCAAAAACCGAACTTCCAGCAACGATACAGTTTGCTCCAGCTGCAGCCGCTACATCGATTGTCGAAGGACCTAAGCCGCCATCCACCTAATCCAAGAGCCACACATAGATAAATAGGACTCAGTTTTTAAGGAAAGATCAAACACTGTGCTGTCTATAAAATGAGAGAGGCCTTACCTCAATATCAAGAGTTGGATACTTGTTCCTCAATGCACGGACCTATCCCAAGAATATCAAAAACTAAGGTTACGAGGCACTACGTTTCCTAAAAAGAGTTAAGAACCAACATAAACCTTGTCCATTGTGTTAGCCATAAACTTTTGGCCACCAAATCCAGGTTCCACAGTCATCACAAGAACCATTTCAACAGGAGTTGTTCCTTCGACCTGTCATACATAGGCCAAGCAAGCAAGTATGATAACACACCCCCGATCACACTCTGGAACAGAACAGAAGATTTAAATTCATACCAAAGGATAAACTTGTTCAACAGGTGTTCCAGGCTTTAGAGCAACACCTGGTCTCATTCCAGCTGACTTAATCTTCATCACAAGTTCTTGCCAATTCTCTTGAAAAAAATAACCAATAATACAAGTAGTCAAAAGATCAATCATTAAAGATGAAACAAAAAATTGAAAGATGTTTCCTATATACCTTTAGCCACCTCAATGTGGAATGTGAAACCAGAAGCGCCAGCTTTAGCCATTTGTTCAACGTAATCCATTGGATTCGTCACCATTAGATGACAATCAAGATATGCACTGTAACAAAGACAAGAATCAGTTCACTTGAACAAAACAATGTCAGATATATTAATTCAAAGGAAGAAGTGAGTTATATTATTACTTTGTGTGTTTTCTCAAACTCTCGATGACAGGAGCACCAATCGT
The DNA here is from genome assembly GCA_028015245.1 of Cardamine occulta. Lineage (NCBI taxonomy): Eukaryota > Viridiplantae > Streptophyta > Magnoliopsida > Brassicales > Brassicaceae > Cardamine > Cardamine occulta. The sequence goes on from CM051367.1 coordinate 10,447,980, forward strand.
TAGATTTGGAACAAAATGTCTACACAAGTAACATAGAATTATACCAAACTCATAAGTAAAAAATACACAGCTAAAGCAAAGAAATTTACCCATCCTGCAAAAATGAAACAACCAAAGTGAAAATTAACTCAAGACTGAAGACAATATATAAAAGTGAAGACTTTACATCACTAAAAAGTAATTTTGATTGAGTGAATATGAAAAATTTCAGATTGGGTTTGTTACCATAATGTCCATGTGAAGCCAGTTGGCGCCTAAATCGATCATCCGATTAGCCTCCGCTGCTAGATTTGCGAAGTCTGACGATAACATCGACGGAGCAATTTTAGGAGATACTCCCATCTTCTTCAGCTGATTTCAACGACTATGGTAAGACAAGGAGGATCTGTGGTGTTTTGTTAGGTGAGAGCACTTTTACTTTTAGGAGCGGAGAAGTAAGAGAAAGCGAGAAATGGCAGTTGGGTCAACCCGTTAACTCGAATCTCAACCCGCAATTTGATTCGATTTTATATGCTTGATGACGTGGCATCAAACACCAGAGGATCAAAGTTATCCAATTTTATTTTGTAATATGAATGTAAAATTATATTTATAAGAAACAACTGTTTTACATCAAATATAATGTTTAAAGCAGAAGAACTTGAGGATTTTTAACGGTTGTGTACAGCAAAAATAAAGAATTTTGAAATGACAGGTTTGTAATCAAGTTATGGGTTTGGAACTAATAGGAAAAAAAAATTTATATGTATTTTAAGAAAAAAATTGATTAAAATTGAAAAAAATTGATTAAAATTGAAAAAAATTGATTAAAATTGACCCCTATAAAAATACTAAAAAATACATTTTGACCCCTTTAAAACTAATGCATAGCTCTGCTACTGCTTAATCGGTTGAACTTTCATTTATAAACCACTACAATCCAGATTTAGTTATCTTTGAAACCAAAATAAATAAATAAAACATATGATAAAATTCTTGATTCAAAAGACATAATCATATATAGAGTTGTAAATCCATAGTACATACACATAAATAGTACATACACTACTTAACATGTTACCCAAAAAAAAAAAATAGTACATACACATAAATGATACATTGATGCTTGAAAGTTCACACCTCACACATAGAATTTCATTATTTCGTTTGGATATTTTTCGTTATTCATTTTAAATTAACAAGCGAAGGCCCAATATATGAATTTTTATGGGCCGAGAAAAGAGAAGAAATGTTCTAGAAACAACCACATGATTTGGTATTAGGTGGATAGGCATTTGGAGTTGCACTTAGCTTCTCACTCATTTTTTCCACTTTGATAGTTTCTTGTCCTTTTTGTTTCTCTATTTTTTCTCTTTTCGCTTCTGCAATCTTCTCAATTTCCGGTATTTTTTTCTTGATTTTTTTTGAATATTCAGCTTTCTCCACTTCTAAACTCTCCTGATATAACCAAAAATAAAAATAGAAGGGAAAAAATGTCCTTTATTGGATTTGTTATATGTTAATTTACCATGTTTTGTAAATTGCTAAATATAAGAAAATATTGTATTATCTAAAATTATCTATATAGTAATTAATATTATACCTCCATTTTTTTCAAATCTAACTCTAGAGCTGTCTTCATGTTGTTCTCCCATGCTTCAGTGGAGCAAAGTTCTTTGTAAGCCCTGCTTATATTGATAAAAGTATTCAAAGATGCATGTAATTATATATGTTGATATTATAAAATATACGAAATGGCAATTTTGCATATCATACAAAATTTATATAATTATATGTTTGAATATAGTTTTCACGTCAATATTTATGTGTTAATTTGATCTTTATAGTTCTAACCTCATTATAACAAGGGATGGATTATGTTATGTGTGTATATAATATTTAGTAAATCTTACTTGGTTTGAGATTTAGCCTTCTCATTCTCTTCCCATGCATTTATCAACGCAAGTCTCTTCTCTTTCTCTATCTCAACAAGTTTTTCATCTATATACCAAATAATTTTACAAAAAAAAAACACGAATATTATTGAATCGTAATATTAATGAACGAAATGGATACTAAATATCGTTGAGTAATGACGCCTTTCATGTTTACTTGTTCACAAAATCGTCCATTGTTTTTCTAGTTTAAAATTTAGATACAAAGAAAAAAAACTTATTTATAAATGTGTGTGTATATATATTACACATATACTTTGAGTTGAGGCCAAAATGATAGTACTTTGTTCATATAATGGAGAATCTTTCTTGACATGTTTATCTTGTTCCATGTTGGGTTTCCCTTCTTGTTGTTCTTCCTTTGTACCTTTGTGAGATTTTTACAATGATTTAGATTAAAACTAAAAACTGTTAGTAAAAATTAAAAACTAGTAACTCAAATAATTAAAAGAGCACACAAAGATAGATAGTTATTAGTACCTTTTAAAGATTAATTAAAGACAAGGAATTTGGATCCATAGGTTTAATGATGACTTCAAGTTAGGTGTGGGAGTTTTATGTTCGAATCCCATCAATATATACATGCCAAATATATTACATACATACTTACAGTATATGTATATCATCGATATTTTTTACTCCAAGAAATCAATATTTTTTACTCCAAGAAATCAATTAAACTGTTTGGGTTATGGTAGGTGAAATAAAACACTTCAGAACATTTCCGATTAATTAATGTATTTACAAAAAGATACTTAAAGGAAGCTCCAAGTATTGAGTTAACGACTTAATTAGTACTGTATAAAAGAATCTAAGTTTTGTATATAACTGGATTGAAAATTCTAAAAATAAAATTTGAGTTATATGTAAAATATGTTTAACCAAATAATAGCCAAAAATAAACGTGGTGTGATATTAATTATTCTAAGTGACTATTGGCCATCCAATCACAATCAAAAGGCCGACAATTGTACCAAAATCGCATCCTAGTAGAATCAGATTCTATATCCTAATAACTCTATAATACAATATGATAAATAATCCACATTCCGATCATTTAAATTGTTATCATAGTATTGTTGTCCTTGGAATAAATTAGGTTTACTTATCTATCAAAACTTAGATATTTATTTATTTATATTGATAATATATGACTTCAGATTTTATTTTATTTTGGTGCAGCTGTTTGAATTTGTTAGTACTCTAAAAATCTAGAAACAAATAGATCGTCCAAAACAAAGTCTAGATATATATTATACGCATAGAAAGAAATTACACCGACTATCTTAATTAATAAGCACACTGATGATATAAATTTATATTTTTGAACTTGTTTCATGGAAGTTCATGAAGTAAGTTTTCATGATAAGTACTTAAACTCTCTTTCTTAGGCATGGTCAAAATCTAAGTATAACCGTATTTTAGACTGTAATCGAACCGTTTTCTACTGTAACTGTATAAAATGGTTAAAACTGTAACTGTTGACCGTAAAAATATATTAGTTATGGTTAACCGTAAATTATTAACCATAACTGTATAAAAACTGTTAGTTAACTGTATGATGTAACCGTAAAATTCTAACCATAACTGTTTTCATTTCAAAAGTAATTAGTTATTTTAATTAGTTTTGATATTGTCAAAAAAATTTAGTTTCCGTTCTTTTAGTAACTATATTTTTTATATATAGTTTTCATTCATAATTTTAGTTAGTTTGTTTATGCAACCATATATAACCATAACTGATTTAACCGTAATATCTGTAACTTTATATAATCGTAACCGTTTTAACTGTAAATTAACTTGTTAAGGTTAAAAAAAATTATAACTATAACTAATGGTTAATTAATTATAACCATGGTCATGCCTATTCTTTCTTGATGCTTCAGAATTTTTATTTTATTTAATTTATTTATTTGACATTTATGGATAGTTGTATTTATCTTAACTTTATAAAATATCTTGTTATTTTTTTGTTAATCCGGAACTTCCAGACCAAAAAGCATATAGATCTTCTAAAGTGGGATTAGTCTTTAATAATTTTTTTTTCAACAGAAATTGAACTTGTGTCCTTCTAATATCTTTGTATTCAATACTTATTAAATTTCACGTTGATAACAAGTTTTTTTTCATTGAATTGCTTTTTTTTTTTTTTTCATTTTTGACTCCCTTGATTGATATCATCTAACCATTTATTTGAATGATATATTTTGATGGTTAGAGGCTACCAAAATATGTTTTACACTATAGATAATACAAGCATTTTTGTGTTAAAATAGAAGATATTCATGGGTATAACAAAATTCTTATCTATTTTAAAAACTTCTCTTTGTTATGTGTTATTTTCTTAGATATAACCGTCTCTTTTTTTCTTTATCAAATTATTATTAGACAAAAGTTAAAAGGTGCCCACGTTTTCTTCTTTTATTTTTCTTGATACGATATGATGAGATTATACATCTTTAGTTTTCCAAGATGCCAACATACTATGATAATGTTGAAAATTGTGAAAACAAATCTGTCAAAGCATAAAAGCGAAAAAATAAAGAAAAAAAAGAAACTGACTTTCGTGTGACCAGCGAAGACACTAGGATCGATAGCTAATTAAAACAAATTTGATTATCCATATTGTACTGTTATGTTGGTCAAAATCTTCAATATATGTTGGGCGTATTTTACTATGAAATGTGTATAATTTTTCAAAGATGTTATTTTCATAGTTAATTAGTTACATATGTATTACGTAGGTTTGAATCTAGGTGATAATATAACGACAAATTAACACAAATTATTAGGCTATCTATCAATTATGGACATCACATTTTAGATTATGAGTTAGAAATCAAAGGAAAGTAATGTATAGAGTACAAAATGGATGTCCAAATATCGTTTAACTTCGTCTATTTCAGTTTTGTTTTTTGGATTTATACATTTTTTATGTGTATTTATAATGATATAACTAAATAGTAACGCACGATGTGTAGTGCAGAAAATATATACTTCAAACTTTATTAATATATATCATCATATATTGTTATTAATGTTTTAAATTAGATTTATTTTATGTTTTTAGTATTTTATTTATTATTATTATATACGGTTTGTGTTGTATTAATTAAAATTATTAATATATAATTGCATGCGGTGTTATATTTATTGACAAATTTGTTGTAAAAATTAAGTGGTGTTATTTATATATTTTCACATCGTTCAAAAAATCGATATATGTTTGATTTACTCCAATATATCATCAATGATTAGAAATTTGATATGAGATCTATCATGATCCGTCTTGATCCGTCCTTACCATTGTAAAAATTATAATACTTGAGATCCTGATGATTAAAGTTGGATGATAAAAAAATTATTTTTAATTTTTGTCTATAATTAATAAGAGAAAGATAGTGAATTTAGTTTTTTTTGGAAAATAATTATTATTTAAAATATTATTTACAAATTTTGTATTTAATTATTTAATTATTATTATTATTGTATCCTTAAGGACTTTATTTAAAAACATTAAATACTTTATTGTTTACATACTCTAATTAAAAGATTTTATATTTATTTAAGAGATATTAAATAAAATAAACAAATTTCAATTTCAAATATTAAGATTTAAAATTTAAAATATCTATATACCGATTTTTATGCTATTTATTAGAGAATTGATTAACTAAATAAAAAATTATTATAATTATTAGTAAGATTTTAATTTTTTTTTAAAGATTGTTCAATGATATTTGTTGTAATATTACATGTAAATACAAAGTTAGTTTGTTTTTAACATTGGTCAAATAATTATATAGAGATTTTCTGATTTTAATTGTGCACGCAATAAATATATATGTAAAAACCAATAAATGAGAAAATTATCCGTACATTAATACATTATTGATCACATGAACTTATAAAGCAAAAAGATCTCTCGTTCATACGAATCACATGTTGAAAGGAAGACAAACCTAAAAAGAATAATAAAAAAAAATCTTATGAGACTCAAATTTATACTTGTCTTATTTCTCAAGCTATCGCCCTAAAGATATGATTTAGGTAATTTTCTTTTGGTATAATAAAATTAGCTCTTTATATTTGCTTTTCCTTTTTAATTTTTTTTGTTCTTTATGCATTTTATCTTATTAATTATAGTGGGCATATGTAGATTAGATAGTACTATGTTAACATTAAAAATGATCGGATTAAGATAAGATTATCAAACTGACAAATTTTGTACACTTGAGTAATATTCGGTTCACTCCACTCTCTCATTCTCTTTATGCTTCTTAAATTCTTAATGGTATTACTCTGTGGTTACATTGCTCCTTCACTCTCCACTGCTGTTGTATATATTTGTTACGCCCTCATGTAAGCTCCAAAAGATAAATAAAATGCAGTTCTTTAAAAAAAATTAATAGATACCCAAATTTATGAAAATGAATCAATTATCGAAACACGAACAATTTCCAACCTCTAATCTTCACACGCATGCGTGATCACGTAATCTTGCATCGACAAAACAAATGATCATGTAATGATCATAAACCTAAAAGATTATATTTAAAAACCCTAGTTAAATTAGTGATATATGAAGTTTTTGTACGTTATATTTGTAGATAATTTATAAAATATGACTCTAGATACACACTATACGCATCTCTTTTACATTGACCATGACTTTAATATACAAGATCTCATTAAACCGGAAAGGAAAATGATGATGGTGATTTAAAGGAGGATAAAGGGTATCTATTATTTGATAATCAAAAATTATGGTTGAGATCATGACGACTAATTAGGTGTTTAGGACCATTCTCACGCATACATATATATATATTAGTATGTAATATATATTATTTACTGTGTACGTATTTGTGTCATTAATCATCCACATCTTGGCTTAAAAATAAAGAACACATCCACATCTTTTTTGGTTCATACTTCTTAGTTGATTGATGTCGATCTCCAAATCTGTCAAAGATAAATTAAGACGATTCTTTTAACATTTTTTGTGTTTGAGAAAACGCAAAATTTTAAAAAATAAATAACACTAAGTTAAATTATGTTGTGGTTTATTTAATTTTATGGGTAAAATGTAAAATGTATCCATTGATTAATCATATGCTAAATTCACTAAGACAATGGTTATATATATTTAGTTACATTCCAAAATGAATAAAGCGACTCAAAATCGACAATCTTGTGCCTAAATGGTGTTTTTGTGATTCGTTTTGTGCATTAATGCTTATGGGACCTCTCCACACAACTTCCCCATTTCTTCAGAGAATTTGTTGAACTAGTGAAAATTATTTTTGGGAATGTGACCCCATCACACATGTGCTTCTTGTTCTTCTTATACAGAGTAACAGAGCCATCAATGTCTATTATATACTATAATTTTTTCCTTAAATAAAATATCTGAAAACTAAAATCAAATGTAATCTGAGATATATTATAGCATATTCTATCAACTGCATTTGGTTTAGTGATTTTAGTCTGGTTATTTATTTTACAAATATTGGTTGGATTATTTTGTATAGAAAGACTAGTTTTGAATTTAAACTAGTACAAGTTTTATATTTGACACAATATCTTATTTGATATTTGAGAATTATATGAAGAAAGACTCTCTCCTGAATTCATCTCTTATTTGATTTCTGTTTTGGAACCAAAATCTTTTTAAGAACATGGTTATTTATATTTTTGTAAACAAACTTTCTATATCTTAAGATATTACGAAACATATCTTAAGATAGAAAAAGTTGAAAATGTAGAGGATAACAAAAAAAAAACCTTCTCTCAGACTCTCACTAGGAGAATGGGACTTTGACTGCACATTTTTCGATCTGTAATGTTATGGTACTAAATTCTTTCATTTATTACTTTTTGCAGAAGAACATTAAATATTATTCAATTTTTAATTACTACCCAACTAAAGTTTAAATAATTTAAAGAGAAATAAAGGTGTGATGTCAACTAAAACTTGTGACCTAGGATGTCAGACTCAAAGCAGAGAGAGGGCGAGACATAGAGATATTTGTACTTTGCAGAAGTTAGGTTGGAGGTTGAGACAGCTTACGTTACTTTATTATTCTAAAAATGGGAATATTACGAGAAAATAGAATTAAAGATAAACAAATCATTTTTGGATTTGCCCAAAAAAAAAAAAAGAAGATGTCATTTTTGGAAAATGTATATTGCAAAATGTTACCACAATTTCTCAAATTATACATGATTAACAAGCATACTAAAAAAATGTATGTGCACCTCATTATTTTAATATATATTTTATAAGATTAAAAACATTTTAATTTATATTTAAAATTATAGAAATTTGCTAGATTAGATTTTTTTAACAATTGTTATTCTATTTTTCTCCTTTATTAAACCAAGTTATAAAATTTAAAAATTGAAAAAGAAAAATATGATCTCTTGTAGTTCTTTTCCTTTCTATTACTTTTGCATAATTATTTTAATGATGATTTTGAGTTATTTTATTTCCAGCGTACGTCGTCATTTCAACAATATTGAGGAGAAAATAGTCAAAAAGGTGTTTTTCCTAACTGCTACCATTTTTTCGCCGAAGGTGGTCACTTTTTTCTATCAATAGCTTGATTAGCTTTGCTCTCTTCTTATTTATAATGGCTAGTAGCGATGATTGATAAATACATTCCTAACAAATTAATAACCATTCGATCTTTGGATGATCATCGTTAGTCATTACGACAATACTCTTAATTACTCGGTGGTTTGGATCTCTACTTTGTTTTTTAAAATTCAAAATCTATGCAGGTGTATATTATTTTTTAAACGATGTAGGTTTACAAAAAAAAAAATTAAAACGATGTAGGTTGCTTGTAAGAAAAACTTTTTTTTGTTGAATATAGTTTTAACAAAAAAGCAATTTCAGTAAATACATTATCACAGTCATTTTGATCTAGAATTTCTTTATAATTAGATTCATTTTTATTTGGTTCGCGGTCCCTTGGAGGCGATTAATTTCCTTAACACATAGCCATTTCGACGTTTTTAGGTATATTACGTATATATGTTCAATTATGTGTATATATATATTATATATATATATATAAATGTTGCTTTCTTAATTATGTGTATAATATATACAAAAAATCCCATAAATATATGTTTTATGGTATTATCTCAAATCAATTATTTATCTTTAAAATGAGATTTTATGATTCTTTTTGAGTTTGGTTGTTTGTAAAACTCCAAAACATGTTATCCCAAAATATACGATCGGTTTTACACCAATTTTGAAACGTTTTCTTTACCTCTTATACGGGCTTTAGTTTTTTTTTTGTTTTTTTTTGGATTTATCAATGTTTTCTCTTGAATGGTTGGATATCTTACAGACTAATTCTTTGATCTAGTTGTCAAAGGAAAAAAAAAAGGGGGGGGGGGATTTATGAGTAGGCACGTGTGAAGTTCTGTATAAAGAACAAATAAAGCAATGGCTAAATTTCAAAGCCAAGTAAGCTCCTCAGAACAAACAAGGTGTCAAAGAACAATTACTTTATGTACCGTCAAAGGACCATTCTGCAATAACACAAATGCTTAAGCTTACTAAATCAATATACACCAATAAAAATACGTATATCTATGTGTATTTACTGTATAGATCACATAGACACATGTAGTATATTCGTAGCTAAAGTTCTTTTAGAATGCAGCAATATGAAAAGAAAAGTTCATTTAGAATGGTTTTGTTTTACATTGTCATTTGGAACCAATCTCACGTTGTGTCAAAAATGGATATAAGATAACTAGTACTACTAAACTAAAAAATGATTAATTTCGATATCTAATGTTAAAACTTAAAACCAAAAAAGGTATCAAAAGATGATACTTAGAAATTCAGGAAAACAAAAAAAAATTGCTCGTCTGTTAATCTTTTGCTTTTAAATTGTGATTATCGAGAAAATTCATATTTTGTATATTTTTCATCTTTGTGACCAATGGGAATCATAGCTGATAAATATATTTCCACAACAATTGTAATTTGTATATATAGCGCACACATAACTAGTACTCTTCATATTATCCGGTTCCAATCACATTATATAGCGCACACATAACTAGCACAAAAAAGGAAACAAACAATTTTATCACTTTTATGTTTATCATTTTTAATGAAAAATTACAAATCGATTAAATGAATAGAATGTGTGTTCAGGGCCTTGACTAGAGTTTTTGAGGCGTAAGGCAGAATTTTTTTTATTTCTATATTTTTTTGGTAAAATATTTGTTATAACTAAACTTTAACATTTGTTGTAATAAAATTAAAATAGTAATAAACACTATTTTAATATTAAAATAATGTTTGTATTATTTTCTTAAGGTATAAATAATTTTATATTATTTATTTTGTATTCTAATTTTTAGCTAACACTATTTTAAATCTATAAAATACTAAAATTTAGAATAAATTTTGTAAAATATTAGATATGGTTAACACTATCTTTTAATATATGAAATATAAGTTTAAATTCAAAAAACATAATACTAATATATATATTTTACAAATATACAAAATAAATTTAAAAAAAATTGGGACCCTAAATTTAGCTTAATATTTGGGGGCATAAGATGAATGCCTTTTTTTCCCCTTCATAGGCACGCCTCTGTGTATGTTACAAACGTTTGGTATATGATAGGGTTGGCCTTTAGCTTATATAATGTTAGGCGGATATAAATACGTATTCTAGCCGTTAGTTTTATTTCAAACACACTCGACCAAACCACCATTTCGTTACGAGACTACCCAATTTGGTTTTGTAGATGTGTTTTTGCGTGTGATGTGCGCATACATGTTAACTAATTATACACACATATACTATACATATTGTGCATACATATTAACATATATAAATATAATGTGCATGTTTATGTACATGTATACGTTACGTCTAATTTCTAGGGTCCGTAACAAGATAAAACTAATTAATAAAACGGTAGAGCAGAAGGAAATCAAGAACTGATAAGAATATCATGTATGATTTGACATGAACATATGTAACATCTATTTATCCAATAATGTAGTTCATTTACTCATTGCAGTTTTAAAGTTTCAAAACTTTTAAAAACTTTATCTGGTGATTAGATTATTGTTTTCTTAGCAGTGTGTATCAGGTATGTACGTAGATATATTTATAAAGAACACAACTATTGATAGTACTACTATATACTTTTCATCGAGAAATCCTAATAACATCTTATACCTTAAAATACATATTTGGTATGAATTTACACAAGAATAGTATAATGCATTGGATACCTTTTTTATTTCCAGAATCTCAATGGACCTACCTACAAAAAGAAAATTAGCTAGAAAAGTAAATTTCTTTTTTAGAAGCTTACAAAATATACAGCTTGCTTATATATACCCGCAATAGAAAGCATCATAATTAAATGTTATTAAAAACGTAATATTTGTGTTGAAAAAAAAATATTTTATAACTTTTTTTAATGACTTTTTGACTCAAATAGATGGACCGGACGACAACATATCTCACCCACGTCTAAATCGAGTGAAAGAGAGAGTTTTTAGGATCTCTGATTTTACCTTCTCATGGGCGAAGAGTTTAAGTTTACTTATCTATCATTATTTTAAAAATCATGAAAGTTTTGAATCTTTTGACCCATAATTTTATTTAATAGTTGGAGCTAAATTTTAGTCCATTTTTATTCAAAGAATGCCCATTTGTCCTAAAGAATTCTTATTTATCATTTGCCGATGATTTTCTTATATTAAATAGTGATTATGTAACTTACGTACGTAGTTGATTTCCTTATAGAAAAACAAAAATCTTATGTAGTTGATTTGGGTTAGTTTACAAACGATTTAATTTCAATGCAAGAAAATCTTTTACCAACTTTTATAATTTTTGTATAAAGAACATTAGGGCATCATTATTAACTAAAATAATATAATATATGAAGAAATGACCAATGTAATATAATGCATACATTGCGAAATAAAATTCTTATTAGTATTCATGTAACTATTTATCCCTATCCTATTTGCATTATATGGATTTTTTTTTTTGGTCAAAGAATTGATTATGGAGATTACTTGTACAATTTTGATTGCATATCTAAAAATGTTATTTTGAGCATAATTTATCAATTATTACATCAGTGTAATATAACGATGTATTATTGTTGTATTCATGTTCTTTACATTTTTTGCAGCAAAATAGAAAGATAAATAAATTAGTTCAAACATAGTTGAATTAAATCTGATATATTAATGTATACTCAAAAAGGTATCTAAGTTTCCACATATTTTTCTTCGATGTAAAGAATAAGGCCATTTACTGATTCGTTGAGAAATAACTTTAGCTAAGCAATACATTTTTTTGGTTAAAACATCATTTTCTCACTCTCAGCTATATTTCTATAGAGTATCACTAGCACAAAGTTCCGATATTGATAATAGAACTATATAATATACCGCAAACTTAACCGTTAGATACTTTTTAGTTTTTATGTAATGATTTATCTTTAGTTTATAGGGACCATGCTTTGTAAGTTGTAACCCATTTATTGACTATAATGCCCAGAAAAAGGTCCAGTAAAGGAGGACAGAGATGTAGTTTCCATGGCGTAATGCGTATCGATCACTGTTCCCTAATCCAAAACAGACATTTTAATAAGATCATCTTTCCAAATCTGTCGGTCTATTTTTTTTTTTTAATATATTTTTCTGAGATAGATTTATTGGAGTACGAAATATGAATAGTTTTACATCTTTTGCGAACTGAATGGCTCAACTCTTTAAAAGTTAAAACAAATCTTGAAATTTTGAATGGTTAGAGTGAATGGAAGAAAGTAAATTACTTAAGAAATATATCAACTTTTAAGATAGATAATAAATTAATGCAATTTTAAACAATAAAATCATAATTTTTATTTTAGTAAAATAAAATCATACTTTGATAAACTTTTAAAATTATATATTTTTTTTCACACTACTAGAAACTAAAATTTATGAACATAAACAAAAATCAGTTTTGTCCACAAAAAGATTAGCATATCTATCATGTTTACTATTTTATAATTTGTTACCAGTTACACAATCATTATTTTCACTGTTTATTTCTCATTATGAAATTTAACAAAACTCAAGAACTCTGTTTCTCTATAAAATGTATGTAATTAAAGTTGGATCTTCTTATTTACTTTTAGTTAAAAAAAACAAAACAATATCTAGCACTACTAGTAAATGAATTATTTAAATGAATTAAGAATTCTTTCAATATGAAATTAATTATGGACCTAATATTTTACTTTTATTGCCACAAAATTTAAACGTTAAGCTTTTCCTATACGATAACAGAAAAAAGTAACGAGTTGAAGAAAATTTAAACTACTAATTACATTATAAAAAAACGTATCGTCCTTTAACTTTTTGTTAATTGTTTAGATCTGCTTACTTTTTTGTTTTTGTCCCATTTATATAAAATCCACCGCTCGAGCTTAACGTTCGCGTCTTCTTCTTCTTTGCCGTCTCTCTGCCTAGAACTCGTTCCGGTCGACTGAGCCAACTCGCTCGGAGGATCAACTTTGAGTATCTCTGAGTTGATCATTTCCTCTACATTGGACTAAAGAAGTGTTGTAATGGCTAGTTCCGGGAGACCATGGCCGGAGCAACGGTGAGTATAACAACTCTGTTTCATCGTTGATCAATACTCAGAATCAGATATGTTTAGGTCAACGAGATGGCGAAGTGAAAAGAACAGAATCAAAGTCGTTTTCAGATTGAAGTTTCACGCGACTCAGGTACACTAGAATTATTTTTTTTCCTTCATCGATTTTTCTTTTGTCTCCGTTAGAAATTTCTCAGTGAGTCGGAGATTTTTCCGACTTATAAATCTTATATATCTCGATTTAATAAAAGATTTTGGTTACATTGCTTGGATTTTGAATTTTCAAGAAATGAAAAAAAATAATTCAAGAACTCTCAAATTTGGTAGAATGTGATAGATTTCGAATTTTGGACTTTAAGTATGTTTAATAAATAATCATCATCATTTTGATTCGAGGTTTTTTTTTTACGAGATTTTATTCTTTGTTTGGTGATTTATTTATTTACACAGGCTTCTCAGTTCAATACAGAGGGATTAACACTATCTCTTGTTCCCGGAGATGTTGGAAAACCAACGGCGAGATCAGAGAAAGCTGTGGTTAACGATGGACATTGCCGGTGGGATATTCCGGTTTACGAGACTGTGAAATTTCTCAAAGATGTTAAAACTGGAAAAGTTAATCAGAGAATTTATCATCTCATTGTGTCAACTACTGTGAGTTAAAAAAAAAAAAAATACAAATCACAGAGATTGATTAAAGATCTGATATGGTAATAATTTTTTGTTTTTTTTGAAGGGATCAACAAGAGGTGGTTTGGTAGGAGAAACTTCAATTGATTTTGGTGATTATGCAGATGCAACTAAAACGTGTAACGTTTGTCTTCCATTACAGAACTCAAATTCAAAAGCATTGTTGCATGTTAGATTTCTTCTTCTCTCTTTTTTTTTTTCGTCTTTTCTAATTAATGCTTTGTCATGAAGAGACATTAAAAGCTCATAAGATCTCAGCTTTTTTGTCTTTTTTTTCTTTTTTTCTTCTTGAGGTTTTGTAACCTTTGAGACTTCATTAATGTTCTTGTGATACTGACCTCAGAACTGTTTTTTTTGGGTAAATTTTTATTTTCTTTTCAGGTATCAATACAAAGGCAATTAGAATTTGATGATCCTCAAAGGTGCAAAAGAAAACTAGACTCACATTTTCGTTTTTGTTTTGGATTCTTGATGGAAATAGTATTTTCTACTTCTGAGTTCTTGTAGAGAGGTGGATGAATGTGAGAATCTTGAGAAAATGTCACAAGGTCAAGATTTGAAACAACATTTCAATGTTGGTGATGCAGATGAACCTCGTAAAAGCGATTCGCATGAGGTATTTAAATTCTCTGATCATAATCCAATGTGATGAATATTCTTTTTGTTTGGTATATATAATGCAGGAGACTTGGATCATCTCTGAATTTTACTGTTTCTGATTTTGTAGGAAGGTCCCTTTAGTAAAGCTGCTCGGTTTGCAGAACTAAGACGAAGAGCATCGATTGAATCTGATAGTACAATGTCAAGCTCTGAAAGTGTCATTGAGCCACATACTCCTGAAGAAGTTGCCAAGTCTTTGAGCCGCCCTACTAAGCTACTTCATTCAGCTAAAAGTTTATTTGAAGAGCCTCCTCGTATATCCGAATCCGAGTGGTCGGGAAGTTCTGATCATGGTGACTCGACCAATAGTTCGAATGATACAATTGCGAGAAGCTCTTCGAATGAGGACGAGATAGAGAAGCTTAAAAACGACCTTGCTGGTTTAACAAGGCAAGCAGATCTTTCAGAGCTAGAGTTACAAAGTCTGCGGAAACAAATTGTTAAAGAGACTAAAAGAAGTCAAGATCTTCTCAGAGAAGTGAATGGCTTGAAGCAAGAGCGAGATTCTTTGAAAGAAGATTGTGAGAGACATAAACAGAAAGGAGAGAGTAAAATGAGGAATAGGTTACAGTTTGAAGGAAGAGACCCATGGATTCTTTTGGAGGAAACAAGAGAAGAACTTGATTATGAGAAGGATCGGAATTTCAATATCCGGTTACAGCTTGAGAAGACTCAAGAATCAAACTCTGAGTTGATTCTTGCTGTTCAAGATCTTGAAGTAATGCTAGAGGAAAAGAGTAAAGAAGGAGCTGATCTTAACATTGAGGAATCAAGAAGAAGGTCTGGTAATGAAGATGAGGATCAAAAGGCACTTGAGGACCTCGTGAAGGGACATAACGATGCGAAAGATACACATGTCTTGGAGCAGAAGATTACAGATCTTTATAATGAGATTGAGATCTATAAACGTGATAAAGATGAGCTTGAGATACAGATGGAACAGCTTGCTTTGGATTATGAGATACTCAAACAAGAAAATCATGATATCTCATACAAGCTAGAGCAAAGCCAATTTCAAGAACAGTTGAAGATGCAATATGAATGTTCATCTTCGCTTGTGGATGTGACTGAGCTTGAAAACCAAGTGGAGAGTCTTGAATCTGAGCTCAAGAAACAATCTGAAGAGTATTCGGAGTCTTTGTGCCGTGTTAAGGATCTTGAAACACAAATAGAGAACTTGGAAGAAGAGCTGGAGAAACAAGCTCAGGTGGTTGAGGCAGACATTGATGCTGTCACGCGAGGTAAAGTGGAGCAAGAACAAAGAGCTATTCAAGCCGAAGAAGCCTTGAGGAAGACGCGTTGGAAAAATGCTAGTGTAGCTGGAAAAGTTCAGGATGAGTTCAAGAGACTCTCTGAGCAAATGGACTCATTGTTTGCATCAAATGAGAAAATGGCTTTGAAAGCAATGACAGAAGCTAACGAATTACGAATGCAGAAACGTCAACTAGAAGAAATGCTCAAGAACGCTAATGATGAGCTCCGAGCAAACCAAGCTGAGTATGAGGGAAAACTCCAAGAGCTTTCTGAAAAGCTGAGTTTCAAAACAAGTCAGATGGAGAAAATGTCAGAGAATCTTGATGAGAGATTCAATGATATAGAGAATCAGAAGAGGCGTGAAGAAGAAGTTACTGCAAATTTAAACCAAGAGATCACAATCTTGAAGAACGAGATTGAGAATCTGAAAAAAGATAAAAGTAATCTTATCTCACAGGCACAGAACCTAAGTGTTGAGTTAGAAGAGACGAGACAATCACTTAAGGAAGCCGAGGCTTCAGGGAAAGAATCAGAATCTTTAGCTGAGGAGTTGCAAGAAGTGAAGCTTATCAAGACTGAAAAAGAAACAACAATTACAATCTTACAAACAGAGCTAGAAACCGTAAGATCCCAGCGCGATGATCTAGAGCATTCTTTATCAGAGAATGATTTAGAGATAGAGAAGCACAAGAAGCAAGTGGCACAAGTAAAAAGTGAGTTGAAGAAGAAAGAAGAAGCAATGAATAATCTTGAGAAGAAGCTGAAAGAAAGCAGAACCGCGATTAACAACTTAACCAAAACCGGGCAAAGAAACAACAACAACAAAGGAAGTCTAGTAGGAGCTCATGGTGGATCTAAAGAAGTTGCAGTAATGAAAGATAGAATAAAACTTCTTGAGGTATATATATGCATCTAAAACATGCGGTATTCGTTTTCGGAGTTGATATCTTCGAGTTTATGATAAGCTTGTGAACTTTTGTTTTTGTGATCTAGGGGCAAATCAAACTGAAGGAAACTGCTCTTGAAGCTTCATCAAATATGTTTATCGAAAAGGAAAAGAATCTGAAGAACAGAATCGAGGAATTGGAAACTAAACTCGACCAACTCGATCAAAATGGCCAAGAGGTTGTTAACAAAGAAACAACATATTCATGCAGAGATAATCTTAACATTAGAAAATTAACTTTTGTTTTGCCCTGGTGAAACAGATGAGTGATATTGAGGCTCTAAATGGTCAAGAAAACGAAGAAATCCGAGTTCTTGAAGTGGAAATCGCGTCTTTGCGAGAATGTAATGAATCGATGGAGATGGAGCTGAAGGAGATGCAAGAAAGATACTCAGAGATAAGTTTGAGATTTGCAGAAGTGGAAGGTGAGAGACAACAGCTTGTTATGACAGTACGCAATCTTAAAAACGCCAAAAGAAACTAAACGGTGATAATCATATATCAACACATTTCTCTTGTTTCCGAATATAAAATATGTTTTGGAGATTTTTACATATTTCTTTTTGTAATGTTCTGTGAAAAAAAAACTTCAGATGTAATTACTATGTTTTTTTCTTAAGTACATCTGTGTAAGTTTCAATCTTCTTGTGTTAGTTTCAATCCTTTTTTTTTCACTTTTAAAAGACTAAAGAACGGAAAATTGCTATGAAAATTATAAACATTACCGAATCTTTCTCGGTCACTTTTCTTTCTTTTCTGATTTTTCTTTTAACTTTTCAACACATTTCTCTCGTTTTCACTTTCCAATACATTGTGTTTTGTAATGAAATCTGGGAAAAAACTTCAAACGTAATTACTAATACTAATTACTACGCTTCTTTTTTTTCAAGTAAGCTGCATAAGTTGTGTTATTGTAACCGGTTTGATTAACCGCCAAAAAGTATTCGCATTAATTCTCGATCTGATTTACTTGGATTTGGAATAACCGTTATTTAACCGGAAATCAACCGGTTTTCATATCGGTTGCTTAAGGGTTTGCAATTTACATTCTCGAAACAGTCAAACAGAGACTGAGAAAAAGCCAAAATCAAGAAGATGATGAGATCGATTTCGATCGCAATTGCATCAACACCGACGAGATTTGTTCGTCGGAATCTTCAAGGAAAAGGTAATCCTTCAACTACTTCTCCGTCGTTGAATCTCTACGGAATCTGTTGCTGGAGACGAGATTTCTCTAGTGGTGCGAGTGATGATGATGATGCTTACAGTGAGATATTGAGAAATGGGATTACGTGATATAAATTTAGATGAAGCAATTGATCTGTTCAACGACATGGTTCAATCTCGTCTACTTCCTTCAATTATTGATTTCAGTAAATTGCTGAATGCAATCGCCAAGATGAAGAAGTTTGATTTTGTAATCTCTCTTTACCAGGAGATGGAGATTTTGGGAATCCCACACAATATCTATACTTGCAATATTCTTATGAATTGTTGTAGTCGTTCCTCTCAGTGATAGTGTGGTAAATACTTTAGATGTGAGATTAGAGAAATGTGATAGTGTGGAGTTAGTAAAGGAAATTATCTGTACTATAAGGAAGTTCAAAGTTGTCACATTTTTGTTGATGTTGTACCAATCTGTTTGTTGCAGCTGGAGGGAAGTGGCAAGTTTGTGGTGGAGGGGAAAAAGATCAGTCTCGTATCTATTAAACGTAGTGAGGACAAATTTTGGTTGGAATTATCATTATAGTTGCATAGGAAGAGTGGAGATTAGGACAAGTTTTGTTACTGAATCATCACCATGTCGTATGTAAAACAAAGATCATGCATGTTTCAATTTGAAAATTTTGATTTGTTTGTTATCTATTTATATATTCTATGAGAGTTTTCATAAAACAAAACTTCACCCTAATAAGTTTTTTAACCTCCAAATATTTATAAACAGTATAAAGCAAACACATTTGATTGGGTTTGTAGAATTTTTGTACATGTTGGTGATTGAAGTGTTATATCATATGTATTTGCCCTGCACGATCTTAGTAGCTATATATTTACCGAGATAATCATACCCATGGCAATACAGAGCTTCACCCTTACAATTTTTAATAATAGACCTTATGAAGTTATGAGCACTTAACTTTTTTTTTAAGACAAAAATTATAATAGACCTCTTTTTTTAATGGTCATTTTGAAAACTACCTTTTTGAGATATATTTTGAAAAATACCCATTTTCTATTTTTAATGAAAACCACAATCTTTTATATGTAAAATGATAATTTTATCCAGATTTAAATATAAAGCTATATTTTTAGTAAATCAAAACTAAATTCGAAATTTAGAGAGAAAAAAAAACTAAATTCGAAATAATATCAATTATAGTTATATATTTTTGTGTAACACAAAGATGGTTTATTGATTTTATATATTAAAATTTAACAAGATAATATCTAAAAATATTATAAAGTCTATTGCTTAATATTTGTCATGTTATATAAAGAAAAAAAATCTCCAACGCTCTAAACACATTTTTCAACTCAACATATCACCAAATTTTGATTCAATTCAAAGACTCTCTTTGAACGATTTTCAAAATAAACTATTTTATGTATTTTCAATAATAATGAATCATCAAAATCTGCACCATGACAATAAACCATGACTTAACATAGGTATATTTTTATTATTCATTATTGTTTTTAGAAAATATTTTGGATACTAAATCTTTGGAATTGTTAGTTATATAACAATTTGTAAAAATTAAATATTAATTATTACCAACAAATTGATTTGATATTTAAAATGTAGATCTTTTTTATTAATTATTAAGTTTAAGTACAGATATTTTAGTAATTTAACATATTTAAAAATAGTTTTTAAAACGAAAATAAAGAAAGGATATTTTTCAAAAGTGTAAACAAAAAGAGGGTATTTTTTTTTCAAATTTACGCTTAATAATATCTTAATGGTTTAATGGTGATTGGAGAAGCGGAGGCAAAAAGACATAAGAAGAATGTGAAAGGTTAGTATTTTAGTTGCCTTAATTTATTTTAATTTTAGTTTCTAATTTCATTCACAACATACATGTTTAAATCTATTTTTTAAAAGCTATCGTGACTCTTTTCTTTCTTTTATAACATGAAAAATGTTTTCTATTTGGGCCTAATATACTTAAATTTTTTTTTCTAAAACTAATGGGCCGGAAGCCGATGTTTCTTCAATTAGTACATAGCCACGGACCTGGTTCCCTTGTTCACCACTTCCAAGTGTCCTTCATTTTCTCTTTAACCGTCAAAGAATTCGGTAACTCCATCTTTTCCAGCACTAAGCGTTGATATTCTTGTCGAAGTCTTTCTAGAGTTTCTAGCTCGTCAAGCACTTGTTGTTTCCCATCAGGCTGGTTCATCGTCACCTATAGTAATTTCAGTTATGACGAAAAGCAGTTTCAATTATGTTTATGAATTGAAGAAACAACAAATCGAAAATCAAATCGAAAGCGTTATAAAACGTTGTGCACACAATTACTAAAACACCCTTAAAAAAGGGTGATAAACAAAAAATCTAACCTCATAGAAAACCGAGAGAAAACACAAAATCAAACCTCAGAGATAAGAACAAACACACAAAAACCGACGAAGAAAGTAGAAAATCGAAAATCAAATCAAAAGAGATTCACAGAGAAAAAAGCTTTGGTTCACCAGAAAATCAGAGAGAAGAATGAGAAAAGCAGAGAGAGAAATCAGGGAAACTCAAATCAAAACGCAGAAGGAAAGGAAATCACCAAAGCTGAATCAATAGCTTTGGTTCACCGGAAAATGAGAGAGAGAACTTCCTAGAAGACAGAAGCTTTACAAGGATCAAAAAAACCTAAGAAGAGAAAAGCAGAGTGATAGAAACAGATTTGGTCTATCAAAGATAAAATGAAAAATAGAAGAAATAAAGAGAAGAATTGAGAAAGAAGAAGAGAGACGAAAGAGCAGAGAGATTTAATTGTTTGATGTTGATAAGATAAAAGATACCCTAATTCGGGTTCTCCTTTAAATACATACAACTCAGAGTTCTCTTAACATTAAACGACATAACTTTACTAATAGTAAACCCTCTTTATCAGCTAGAGGCTTCAAGCAGCTTCATCTTCTTTACGCTTCAGCCAGACATATGAAACCTATCAATACTCCCCGCTAGTGAACTAACCTTGTCTACAAGGTTAACTTGGTCATAGGATGGTAGCTCTGGTGGCTTAGTTCCTTTGTTAGAATCTTCCTTTCGGTTGATAGAAACCAAACTGATTGGCACCCACTCTCTTTTGTCATTTAAAGCGTTGTTAGTCTTGAAACACGTCTTAATTTCCATTCTCTGGCGTCCCATATAGAGCCAGCCTTCACAGACGACAATGATACATTCCGCTTCCACAAGCTTGAGAAGATTATGTTGCATCAATCTATCAATTCCTGTATGAACTTGATCAAATCCAGCTTCCCGGCTAATTTCACCATTGATAAACCTTGTGATGTTGAAATAGACCATTATCTCTGGGCCAAGTTCAGTTCCCTTTACTTCAATGTGTTTGCTTCTCTTGTGCATGACAGGATTTTTGGACAACTTGATTGTAGACATGTTATCACAGTACATGATTGTACTATGCCCTTCTTCCCTTTGAGCCATTCCAATGCTTTCCAGAATTCTCCTTAGCCATATGACTTGACACGCCCAGGTTGCAGCTGCCACAAACTCAGCTTCTGTTGTAGACAAACTCACCACTGGCTGTCACTTTGATGACCACGAAATGGAGAAGAAAAGAATTACACCGGATGTTGTTACCTACAACACCCTCATAAGCTGCCTTTGTAATTACGGAAGATGGAGTGATGCTTCTCGATTACTTAGTGAGATGATTGAGAGGGAAATCAACACCGATGTTTTTACTTTCAATGCACTGATCGATGGGTTTGTGAAAGAGGGGAAGCTTTTGGAGGCTAAAAAATTGTACGAGAAGATGATCCAAAGGTCTATAGCTTCTGATACTGTCACTTACAATTCATTGATCAATGGCTTTTGTATGCACAATCGTCTAGATGAGGCTAAGCATATGGTTTCTTTGATGGTTAGGAAAGATTGTCTACCAAACACTGAGAAGAAATGAGAAGTTGCGGGTTCGAGGGAGATGCTTCAACCAGTGGCTTGGTGAGTAATATGTTACATGATGGGAGATTGGACAAGCTTTCTTAAAACAGTTTATCCTCAATAAATGAATTGCAAAGCAAGTTAAGCAACCATCTTCAGTCGAAAGCATCCGTGAGGTGAATCCCTTTTTTATACTGGTCACTCATATGTTGTATGTTTGCATGTTAAACTTGTTGTTGTTGTTGTTTGAGTTTCATGGACATGAATGGTTCCGCTCTTTGTTATGTCCCTGTTAGGTTGCAGACACACTTGTTGACTGAAACAAGAAGGTTTCAAACTTCAAAGTTGCCTACAGAACTATGCAAGCTTGTCTATATTAGGAAAAATTCATGAGGTTTCTGATACATTTCGAAAGAGAGTTACTTGACACAAATTCAAAGAGATTATTTATATGTATAAATAAATAATCGTAAACAAAATTTAGAAAGTTAATATGCAAAAGGTCTTCTCCGATTCATCAGAAAATTTTCATATTCCCTTTGGAGCCACACTAACGGAGTTTAGTGTCTCTGCATTTCGAGGCCTTTGCAAAAACAAAAACCAAATGACGATTTCAATTTTGGTTAGTGAGAGACATAATTATTGTTGATTAGATGTTAAATCAAGAAAAACCAAATGGATCTTGATCAAACCAAAGTTTTTGAAATTGATAAAAATTACCGAACCAAAATTATCTCGTTTAAGTTCAATAAGAGAGAGATATGTACATTTTTAGATAACCAACTCCGGCTTGCAACTTAATTGCATTTAACACAAAACAAAAACAAAAATTGTATCAAAATAATTGAGCTAATGTTCTTTTTCTTTCTTTCTTATTTGTTAAAATATAAAATTTATTAACCAACCACATGAGCTATGAGTTAAAATTCAGTTTCCATTTTGTTACTATAATTCGTAAACAGGAAAAAAAAAAAAAAAAAAAAAAACTGAAACCAAACCTTGGACTGAACATCCGTATCATCAAATTAACCAGAGTCTCAATGGAAACAAATAAAAAAAATGATTAGATTATCCAAATTTTGTTGTTATTACAAAGTAGAAAAACATTGGTAAAACTTTCACAATTCGTATCTGAATATTTGATTTTTGTTAAAGTTTATTTTTTTAAGTTAGATATCGTAACATGAAAATAGTTATGACGCTATGATGATAATATATATAGTCAAGAACTTAACTTACAATTGGGGCTACAATTGCCTTATATTTTACTCATATTTTACAGTGGTCTGATTTTTATTCACATAACATAACTATAGTTTGAAATGAAGTTGTTACTTTTAAAGGGGAATTTGAAATTTGGAAATTTTTTATTGTTACTTTATTTGGAAAATTTCTTATTGATAATTAGGGAATGTCTCATGCGTTGTATGTGTTTGAATTTAATATTTTAAAATATATAATCTTTTTATAAATAAATATATTTAGAAATATGTTTCGTTTCAATTTTAATTTTTATGTAAAACTCAACAATTTTTTCGAGATGTAATATGAATGATAGTGTTTATTAGTATATATAAATATTTTATCTTTTACGATGTTGATAGTTTATAAATAAATGTTTTTGCGGGTTTTTAAATTCAATGAATTAATTTTTTTTGCATAGATTGTTTTTTTTTATATATTATTCAAGACTGCAGTAATTGAAAATCAAGTTTTTTACTCTGTATGAAAACATTATAGTAGATTTGTGTGTAGTATCAAACAAAAAACAATTTTTTAAAACAAATGTTTTGTATTTATTAAGAAATTTTATCTCTATCTAAAAAATAATAATTGAAATGTTGAATCTGAATCTTTTGCTACTGCTGCTAGATTGATCAGCATGAGATTGATTCATCGTCGCATTGCGAAGAAAGGTACGTTCCCAAAGAGCCAAGGCACTCGATGAGAGGAATTGAAATTGAGAAGTGGGTTTCATTACATCAACAGCTTAGATAATGCGATTGATCTGTTGGATGGTATGGTTGGATCTCGTCCCGGCCCTTACCTTGTGCAATTCATTTCAATAAAGTAATAGGTATCATCGTGAGAATGTTTCGATTTATCTCTATCGGAAGATGGAAATGCTTAGGATTTTTATTGATATACACAGCTTTGCTATTCTGATAAAATGTTTCTGCGACTGTCATAAGTTACCCTTTGCTTTGTCAACTTTTGGTAAGATCACTAAACTTGGTTTCCATCCAAATGTTGTTACGTTTACCACACTGTAGAACGGCCTTTGCCGCGAGGGTCGAGTTCTCGTTGATCAGATGGTAGAAACCGGTCTTGAACAAATGGCGGCATGTGTAAGATGGGTGACACTGTGTCGGCCCTAAATCTTCTTAGGAAGATGGAGCAGCAGAGCTTCAATACCTAATCTTCTTCTTTTCTAACTCTGATATCAAATTGATCTTTAAAGTTTTGTTTTTTAATTATGTAGATTGTGATTTTCAGATTTGCACATTTAAGCATGTTGTGAAAAATGCTGCTTCATTAATTAGTAGATGATAAGGATCCACTTAAATTGGGAGCTGAGAACATACTCAATGATCTCGTTAGGTATATATATGCAAGTGTGATTCTACTGTATGCTGCCATTGTTTTTCATATGCTGTTGAAATGTGAAAACTTTATTCAACAAAAATACCTATTTTACAAGGTAATTTGTTAAAGGTTGCTTGAGAAATGAAAGCAGAGAGGGTTTGAAACAGTTCCTGATTATTTAAAGTTGGTTACAATAATAAGAAATATCAGATTTATTTTGCTTCGATCAGTTATTGTTGATCCCATTGATATTATTCAAACGAAAACTAATCAAAGAAGAAAATGTGAAGAAATAAAATGATAGAAAATAACAACGGAAATCGGTAAGACCAAATAAACCGGGTTCCGGTTTACTTAACCCGTTTCAGGAGTAACACTCACTGTCGTCCGTCGTGAAGTGACGAACATAACTCTCTCACTGTTGATGATTTCTCAATTAGGGTTTATCGAGCCATATGCAGAGAGATTGAGGATAAATTTCGAGAAAATGAAGTCTGCGATTTCGATTACGGCGAAGAGATTCGCTCATCGAGCTTTTTCTGGCGTGAGTTATGATAACAGAGAGAAACTGCGTAGAAATGTGTTACATGATATGAAGTTAGATGATGCTGTTGATCTGTTCAGTGAGATGGTACAGTCTCGTCCATTTCCTCCCATTGTTGAGTTCAGTAAGTTGTTGAGTGCAATTGGTAAGATGAACAATTTTGATCTTGTCATCTCTCTCGGCGAAAAGATGCAAAGTTTGGGAATTAAACATGATCTCTATACTTACAGTATTTTCGTAAACTGTTTTTGCCGCTCCTCTCAGCTCTCTCTTGCTTTAGCTCTTCTTGGTAAGATGATGAAACTCGGTCATGAGCCAGATATAGTCACTCTTAACTCGCTTCTCAATGGATTCTGTCGTGGGAATAGGATTTCAGATGCCGTATCTTTGGTTGATCAAATGGTGGAAATGGGATTCCAACCTAATACAGTCACATTTACAACTCTAATCCATGGACTTTTTCTCCACAACAAAGCTTTCGAAGCTGTGGCTCTAGTTGAACGGATGATTGTAAAAGATTGTCCACCAAGTTTGGTTACTTACGGTGTGGTAGTCAATGGAATGTGTAAGAGAGGTTACACTGATTTGGCTTTAAATCTGCTCAAGAAGATGGAAGCAGGGAAAATAGAGGCTGATGTTGTGATCTACAACACAATCATTGATAGTCTCTGCAAATACAGGCATGTCAATGATGCACTTGACCTGTTCAATCAAATGGAGAACAAAGGAATTCGACCAAATGTTTTTACGTACAATTCCCTCATAAGTTGCCTTTGTAATTACGGAAGATGGAGTGATGCCTCTCGGTTACTTAGTGATATGATTGAGAGGGAAATAGACCCTGATGTTGTTACTTTCAGCGCATTGATCGATGGGTTTGTAAAAGAAGGGAAGCTATTAGAGGCCGGAAAACTGTACGAAGAGATGATCCGAAGGTCTATAGATCCTAGTACTGTCACTTACAATTCACTGATCAATGGGTTTTGTATGCACAATCGCCTAGAGGAGGCTAAGCATATGTTTGAGTTCATGGTTAGCAAATATTGTCTCCCAGATGTAGTGACTGATAGTACTCTGATAAATGGATTTTGCAAGTGTAAGAAGGTAGAAGAAGGTATTGAAATCTTCCGCGAGATGTCTGAAAGAGGATTGGTTGGCAACACAATAACGTACAACACTCTTATCCAAGGGTCATTTCAAGCTGGAGATTGTGATAATATCCAAGAAGTTTTCAAACAGATGGTTTCTGGTGGTGTTGCTCCTGATCTTAGAACCTACAACATTTTGTTAGATGGCCTTTGTAATAACAGGAAGCTAGAGGAAGCATTGGTCAAATTCCAGGATCTGCAAAAGAGTGAAATGGAACTTGATATATTCACATACAATATTATGATTGAAGGGATGTGTAAGGCTGGGAAGGTGGAAGATGGCTGGGATTTATTTTGTAGTCTCAGCCTTAAAGGAGTGAAGCCTGATGTTGTAACCTACAATACAATGCTCTCAGGATTTTGTAGTAAATGCCTACTACAGGAAGCGGATGCATTGTTTAGAAAAATGATAGAAGACGGGCCTCTCCCAGATAGCGGTACATATAATACACTGATCAGGGCAAGTCTTAGAGATGGTGACAAACAAGCATCAGCTGAACTTATCAAAGAAATGAGGAGTTGCGGGTTTGAGGGAGATGCTTCAATCTTTGGCTTGGTGACTAATATGTTACATGATGGGAGATTGGACAAAAACTTTCTGGACATGCTCAAGAGAAGGGGTGAGATGAATTTTGTATTGCATTTTACGTTTTCATGCTTCATGGACATGGTCAGAGGATATGTTTAAATACAAGATCAGTGATGAGAGTCTGCATATTCTTTTTTTCTTTAGAAAGACTTCAAACTTCAAAAGATGCTAAATCTTTTGAAGTTTTTGCTTCAATTTGGTATTTTTGATATATTTTCCTCTCAAGTGATGGTTTCTATCGCCAGAGAAACAACAACTAACATTGTTTGGAAAAGGAAAAAGAAAGCAACTTTATTTGAAAGAAGCTCAAAGAGATGAATCTATATGTAAAATTAGTAAACAAAATTAAAAAAAAGAGAAGAATAAATGCATTTTTTTATTAGAAAGCAAAAAAAAAAAAAAAACTTATTCGATTTTTCATCATGTTTTCAGATTCCCTTGGGAGCCACGCCAACGGAGTTCAATGTCTCTGCATTTTCAGATTATCCTGCTATGGTCTGTCAATTGTTGCTAACATCTCAGTCGCTGCTATGAACTTTAGCCTTATGCTCAACTCTGTTGGATTCTACCAAGTAATTAACCTTTTGATTTTACCCTTGTGTTAGAGGATCATTTGTTTTGATTCCCATCATCATTTTGATCGTTTTTGTTGATCTAGATTTCGTCACAAGACTCAAACTTTACTTATATCAGTGGTATCTGGATCGAACCTTTTTTCTGGTTGATCTCGATTCATGTCTATCTGAATACAAAAGCTATGTTTGTTATCGTCTGTAAATCTGGGAGGACACAGTTCTGTAGTAGTAGCTGGAATCCTGAAAATACGGTTTCAGATTTGGACTATATATAAAAATACTCGCATGCGTCACCAATTTTATCGGAAAAGAATCTGAAGAAGTATGTTAAAATTGAGCATAGTTGTTAAGATGTAAGATGAGCATAGTTGTTAAAATGTAAGATTGAACATAGTTTGATTTGGGAATGGTCTCTCTTGCATTTATGGAATTTGAGAGACATGTGTTGAAATAAGATGTTAATGCATTGGCTGGTTTTGTGTTACAGTGGCTGATGTTATTCAATTTGTAACAATGACACAACTCCAAATGAGATTTGTCTTTGCCTGAACGGTTTTACATAGCAAAGCAGACATCATCAGGTCTTATTCAGTGGCTGCAGAGGTATGTTTGTATTAATATTTGGTCATTCTCCAGGAACATATATGTTCAGTCATCCCTGTCTTGACTGCAAAATATCAAGCCATGACTGCAGCTGAAGTCAGCCATGGACTAATTATTGCCTGATTGAATCTTCTCTGCTTTGGGAGGTGAAATTTTACAGTTGTTATCTCACTGTGTCAAGAGGTAAATGATTGGAGTGTGAAAGATCAGAGAAGACTCTGCAATGAATATAGTAGTGTCTAATGGGGTAAATAGAAAGTTGAATACAACAAAATCACAAACTCACGTAAGTCTTTACAAAGCCATACAAAAGAACATTTGACATCAAACTCCAAAGGAAGATAAAAGAAACAAACATAGTATAATTCTCAAATATCTTAAACACCAACAGAATGAAACCTTGTCAGGTCTTCAGTTGCTTTACTTCATCAAACTCATTGCTCCAATCAGACGCTTGTTATGGATCTAGATTCATAGCTTTCCTGGCTGCTTCTGCTTTTTCTTTGTAGAAATCTGAACAGATTCAAAGATATAAGTATGAAAGAACCTAGACTGTAGTTAAAGAAAATGTAACAAAACTTACTGAATAAGGATTATTACCTTATAATTCATGTAAGTCGCCTTTTAGTTCCACACTCGGCCTCGTCGTCTTTCTGAACACAGATTCGTAATCCCCTTTGGCAAAAACTTCGTCTATCTGCGCTTCCTCTTCATAGTTTTCTGGGTAAAGATCAAAGTAGTCTGATTTGCTTGTCAAAGATATTTGGGCACCACATTCAATAATATCGAAGTTTTGATATTTGCTACTGAATTCGAACATTATTTCTCTGCTCACTTTCCACAAGTATTTGTAAAGCCACTGATAGTGAAATACAAACAGATGTTTCGTTCGGCATATGGAGATACGATAATAGACTTCCTCAACGGGGTATCGTAGCCTTTACGTATCCGACGACATAATATTGTGACAAACTCACTTTCTGTTGCAAGCTTGTTAGGGGAAAAAACGAGGCAAACTTTGAAAGTGGAGAAAGCAGGAAGAGTGAAGCTCAATGTATTTCCAATGGCTCGGTGATTGAACTCTGTAGGCAATTGTGTTCCTGGTAAGATGGCCCGTCCATGATAAAAAGAATCTTGAATAATTGCTTTTCGTGCTTCTTTGTCCAATTTGAAGCAGTTGGCGAAATTGACCCAAGCATATTTTAATTTTTGGTAATCGCTAATGTCAGAAAGGAAAGATACCGTCTTCAGTGATTCACAATCACGTGCATCTACGAGCACGAGTGATGGAGGGAGTTCTAGCAGTGATGTGAGGTTTCTGCAGCCACCAATGTTTAATATAAGTAACTGCCGAAGGCTTTTGATGCAGCAATCTGAAATACTTTCAAAACCATTATTGCTCAACTCTAGCTTAGTTATATTCATGGGGAGTTGTGGTAACTTCTTGAGCTTTTCATTGCCAATTATTACGAGTTCATAAAGATGAGACCAAAGCGTAATTGACGTTGGCACTTCTTCCAATGCTGTGTCTGATATAGAGAAATAATCAATGTTGTCAGAAATACATGGAAAATTTTCCAGTCTTGGGCATCTCTCCATCTCAACATATTGAAGAGATGTCAAGTTCCAGTTAGTTGGAATGACTTGTAACTTTTGGCAGCCACTCGTATTCAATCTCCTCAGTTTTTGGAGATTCGAATATGAGTCTGGAAGCGCTACCAAACTCTTGCAATCAAACAGATACAAGTTCTCAAGATTTGTAGCCTTTGAAAGATCGGGAAGTTCCCTCAAATGTAAGGACCCTGACAAATTTATCTCCTCGAGACTAGGGAACTCCTGAATGTAGAAACGAAACAAAAAAAAAAACAGAGAGACGATCATGTAACGTGAAGAGAAATTATATATTAAAAGTAAATTAATATGTAATCCAACCTTGACTCCATCCCACAGCTTCTCGAGCTTGCTATTCCGCATTTCGAGTTTAATAAGACATTCAGGACGAAATCTAGGAGGAAGACACTTGCTCGGGTATGCCTCCCAATGTAGTAACCTTAGACGACACGGAAAATCCATCTCCTCTGGTATATTCAATATATCATTGCCATCATCTTTACTTTTGTAGACTCTAAGGAATCGAAGATTAGGCATTCTTTTAAAAGCCTCGTTGCTTATATGTAATTCAATGATACCAGATGTATCAAATGATATGCCGGACACAGCTCTAGTTCCCTAAACCAATATTCCAAATAAAAATGTATATGTGAATAGTACGATTTGTTTATCTTCACAAAGTGACTTGTAATTAGAAAGCAAATGAAAAAACAAATACACGAGAAAGAACTTACTTTGGAATATTCAAGAACATCACAAATCTCCGAAGCCTTTGTTAAGATCCCATGTTTCGAATGCTCCTCTTTCATTTGTTGACCCATTTGTTGTAGTAATCTGTGCATCACTATTCCTTTCCCATATCTAGATTTCTCTATGAGAGATATTTCTTCAATCTCTATGAGAGATCTTTCTTCAAGGTTTTTCAATCCACGCATGACATCCAAGTCAATGCCAGAAAACATGGCTTTCACAAGATCACGGTCTCTATAGTTGAAGAACACTGCAATGTGGAGAAATAGTATTTTCTCCCTCTCAGCTAAACAGTCATAGCCGACTTTGAGCACGTCCTTGATATCTCGATTAATTTCCAGCCTGTTCAGTACATCTTCCCACTCGGTCTTATCCATTTGATTGCGTAAAGATGAACCCACAACACGGAGACCCAACGGTAACCTACCACAAAACTCGGTTATCCTTTCAGCAAGCAAGCTCTTTAAAACCATGCCGTGGAGAGTTTTGTTCAAAAGCATATCCACATAAGATTTCAGGAGCTTCTTTTTGAGATGGAAACCCCACATGGTATGTATTGTTCATACCACCATGCTGCTGCAGAAGATCTTTATTTTCTGTAGTTACTACAATCCTACTTCCAGGACCAAACCAAGTAGCTTTCTTAGCCAAAGCCTCTAACTGCTTTATATCAGTTACATCATCAAGAATGATAAACACATTCAGGTTCTCGAGCCTTTGTGATAACACACCTAAATCGGATACCATCATACCATCTTGGTTGAAAAGCTTTGAAAGAAGTTGTTTTTGTAAAGCCAACTGCAGGCCACGGTGGTCAATACCACTATGATAACTTCCCCTAAGGTTGTCCATAAAATAAGTATTGCATAAACCTAGTAGGGAATCGACTTTGTAAAGCTCTGGCAATGGTAGTCTTACCAATCCCAGCAGGACCAGTGATTCCAACCATCTTAACTCCATCATTATCTAAATCTAGCAAAGACTCCATTTCTCTCAAATGAGCCTCCAGTCCCACCATGCCATCAAAATCCCTAGACGGTGTAGCATTCAGCTTATTGGAAACAAATTTGGCAATCTCCTCGATCATATCCGCTTCGTTGTCCCTAACAAAAGAGAAATAAAAACATTATTGTTTCCATCAAATAGTCATGAGAAAAAAGCCATAGAGAGAACACTTATTTCCCAATAATTTATGACATTTCTACTATTAATCGCATATCAGAAAAATTTAATAACTATCGAAATCGAATAATTACAGCAATTGCCACTGTATTAATCGAATCTTAGTATGGTTAATCCGATTTAAAAAGGTAATTAAGTCAAGTTAAGTCAAGTGATTATAACCAAACATTAACTTGGGAGATATTCTTATCCGGTTAGAATTTAGAAGCATAAGCTAGTCGGATCCATAATATGAGGACGTGGATCTTCTCAAAATAATTTAATTGGTTGCATTAATACCAACAGAAAATATTAGGTTGCAAAATATTCGGGTTGAAAGTTATCAAATCCGTATTAAGAATAACGAGACGCGGAGCAAAAATACCTAACAACCATCGAAATCGAACTTATTTACAGCAATTGCCGCTGCATTAATCGAAACTTAGTAATGATTAATTCGATTTTAAAAGGGTAATTAAGTCAAGGTAAGTCAAGTGGTTATAACCAAACATAGATTTTCAGGCTAACCTTATTCGGATGTTGAATAATATATTCGATCCAGAATGGAAGTATGCAGATCTTTAAACTTAATCATCTACTTGATCGACTTGACTCGAGTAACTTAAATCATTAGTCTAATTATATTTTGCTTATATAATTCATTTAAATATTAATTTAATTAGTTATTCTCTCTCTCTTTTGCGATTAATTTTTCAATTAAATCATATTAATTATTTTTTAATATTATTCTTTCCACATTTTTATTTGATTATATGTTTTATAAATAATTAAATAATAATTATTATTATATAGATTTTTTCACATAGGTTATGATTTGAATTTTTCTAAACAGACATGAATTGTTTTCCAAAATATATTAAAATTATATATATATATATATATTAGGAAAAATACCATAAAAAATTTTCAACTTTACAACTTTTTCCAAGTAAAACCTCCAACTATTTAGGTTTCCAAAACAAACATTCAAGTTGATAAAATTTTCCAACACAAACCTCAAACTATTTTTGCTTCCAAAATAAACCTCTAACTATAAAGTTTTTCTTACTTAAACCTTCAAGTTTATAATATTGAGCCCCATTGAGGGGTTACTAACGGTCAACGATAACTCCTGTTAACTATGTTTGTCCATTTTTTTTACATATTTTTGTTGTTATTTAGTTATTTACTAAGGAGAAAATGAATTTACAACTATAGAAAATCTATTCATTCATCTAGGGTTCATATTCGAAACTGACGGAGTTAACAAATATTTAACAGGTGTTTGCTGTGTTAACTGGAGTTATCGTTGACTATCAATTAACTCTCCATCAGACTCAAGATTGAGTTTTTTCATCTATGATTTTTATTCAAAACTGACAAAATTAACAAATAGTTAACATGCGTTTGTGGAATTATAGTTGATCATCAATTAACCTTCATTGGGATCAAGATCGAGAAGTTGAGGGTTTAAGTAAGCAAAACTTTATATTTGGAGGTTTGTTTTGGAAACAAAAATAGTTTGAGGTTTTTGTTAAAAAATTTTATCAACTTGAATGTTTGTTTTGGAAACACAAATAGTTGGCGGTTTTAGTTGGAAAAAGTTGTAAAGTTGAAGGTTTTTTATGGTATTTTTTTTATATATTATTATATATAGTTTGATTGCTTTCACAAGAGGTAGACACATGTCAAAATTATAATTAACGACTTCATGACATGTGTCGCTCGATCGATGTGATTTTGATACATGTAAAAATTATTATGTTAATTTTATTTTTCTTAATAAAAAAGAAAACCTAGTCATAAAAATTAGATCATAAAATAGATAAAATTTTACTTTCTATTTTTCTAATATAATTTAAATTTTAACATTTCAATAAAATTTGAACTTTCCTATTCAAATTTATATTTTTATATATTTATATTCTTTAAGCTCTAATATTTTTTTAATCACATGTTTCTAATTATTTGATCTAAAATGATTATGAGGATCACATAATAAAATAGATATTTGGATTAAAAACAACAGTGAAAAATTAAATAATAAATACTTATTTAGATTTTAAACTTTAAACTTTAAACTTTAAAATTTAAAATCCTTCTCATATATAGATATTTAATTTTTGTTTTTAATATTATTTAACCTCTAATAAAAAAATCTAACACGCTTCTAATTATTTGATCACGACACATGTCAGTTGATCGATCGTGATCGATATTTTTGTTTTCTTTAATCGAAAAAGAAAACCAACAAAAAAAAATGTATATAATTTTTGATATTTATTTTTCCTAAAATATGTTAAATCTTATTACTTCAATACATTTTCAAAATTTTCTTTTCAAATTTAGTTTTTAGATTATTTAAACCCTAATAACTTATTTTTACATGCTTTTAATTATTTAAATGGAAAAAATTGATTTTTATAATCCAACTTAATTTACTCTTTTGATAGTTTAGGAGTTAAAGAAATTTTAGAGTAAAGTTTTGTCTAATTTGTCATCAGAAGTTACATATAATTGGCACAAACTAACAACTTGGTTAAAAATTCATAATATTTTCGGTTTACGAAACGAAGAAACATCTCTATTGGCCATGAAAATTGAAGGAAATATTTTCTATAGAGAAGAAAATGAGTATAAATGGTCTCTCGCAAAGAAAAAAATCAGAATTGTTCTCTCCGAAAAGGAATTAATAAAAAAAGACGGAAATCTACTCAGAGGGAGTTGCTTATGTGGAGTCGAGTCTCATACACTAATCTGGATCCAGAGGAGAGAGCAAGGTGATAGACTTCATCTAGAGCTTAAAGATGATAGCGGATGAGAATCCGATGACTGAAAAGAAAGAAAGTTGCAAAAACCAAACATCTTCAGATATAAAGTTCGAGATATGAATAAAATTTAGAAATGGTGAGGGAAGAGTTGAGTTAGAGGATGTTGTTGAAAAACGTCAGGAGCCAAGGAATGGTGAATATTTTTTCGCGAGAGAAGGTGCGAGAAGAAAATGATAAGATCTGAACAAGAACAGATCAGAGAGACAACAAAAATCTTGCCAAAAGAACATCTCGTCTATATATTAGCGAGAGCATAGCTGCCAATCACTGGATCCATTTTTTCAGATCTCACACTAGAGCAGGGCGTTCGTCTTTGGTTCAGGTCTATCGGGTTTAGAAGTGTATGATCCATTCAGTATTTATAATTTTTGGTTCGGTTTGGTTCCATCTGGGTTTGGGTCAGTTTCATGTACACAAAATATCGAAAAAAATAAATTAAAATTGGTTAAATTGGAATAAAGTTTGATTAAATTTTCACAAATATAACTAAGAAATTTCAAATACTTTGGTTACTTTGGGTATTTTGGTCTAAAAGTAATTGATATTTTTAGATTTATAATTATAGGATAATTATAGTTGTATTTCGGATATCTATTCGGTTCGGTTCTTTGGTTTCTGGTATTTTTTTCAAGACCTATCTTACACGATGATCGAAAAAAAAAGATGGAACCAAAAGGTACTTGACAAGGTATAAATTTTTAATATGTTAATAATAATATTTAAATATATAAAGTTAAAGTACTTTATTCATGTTAAAAATAAACTTATGTGCATAATTGTTTTTCTCTAAGGAAACATGCTTACTACTTCTTTCCTAAAACAATTTAAGATATTTTCTTGATCCATTCAATATTTATAATTTTTAGTTCGGTTTGGTTCCATCTCAGTTTGAGTCAGTTTCAGGTAGACGAGTTATTGAAAAAATAAATTAAAATTTGGTTAAAAATGAATAAAGTTTGATTGAACTTTACAAATATAACTAAAAATTTCAAATATTTTGGTTACTTTGGATATAATTTTTTTTTATCTAAAAATAATTGATATTTTTTTTTATAATTATAGGATAATTGAGTTATATCAAAGTTATATATTATTATTATTATTATTATTAAGTATATGGTTGTATTTCGAGTATTTCGGATATCCATTTAGTTCTCGGTTTGGCTCTTTGGATACAAGAGTCTATGACTCATTCAAGTTTTGTCGGTTTGGATATAGGTTTGGTATCCTTTTTCGGGTCTGATTTGGTTCGGTTTGGTTCTTCCATTCTTGGTATTTTCTCAAGAATCTTATACGATGATTAAAAAAACAAACAATAAGATGAAACCAAAAGATACTTGATGAGGTATAAATTTTTAATATGTTAATAATAAAATTGTAATATAAAAAGTTAAAGTAATTTATTCATGTTAAAAATAAACTTATGTACATAATTTGTTTTCTCTAAGGAAGAATGACTACTTCTTTCCCTAAAATAATTTAAGAAATTTTATTAATAAGAAATATTTAATTTATTAATTTTATCTAAATTTAATTTATTTTTAAAGTTTAGAAAACCCGTCCATCAGATGGATCCTAATATAGTATATATATATATATATAAGTATTTTAATTCATAACTTATTTGTAGTATGGTTTTGAATTTTTGTTACTTCAAAATAGATATATTACTATTATAACTCTTAACTTTTATTATCATTATTCATGTTGAACAATTCCAAAAACAAAATTTTATTCTAAAATATTTCTTACAAAGATAAACAATATAAAAACTTTCATTGTAAGATGAAACAATTATCCTTTTATAAAAACTTTGAATCGCCACCCTCTTTTCTTTATATAAATCTGGATTATCTTATTAATCGAAACATTTGTTTTCCCAATCATTTAAATTTATTTATTATATATTTTAGTATTAAATTTATTAATTTGGGTAAGTATTTTTATTTGAATAATATATTTAAATTATATATATTAATCAAAAGAATATATATATATTTAACTAAGCTGCGACTATTAAATTAACCATTTAAATTATATTATATTCACGGTAATTCCTCCTTTTATCCATCATAAAACACCATTATCTGCCTTATATCTCTTAGATTACCACATAAGAAAAATAAACTATATATACTTAATCAAAAACAAACCTCTTTTGGAAGTGTTTTCCGGAAGTGTTGCTCACATCTTTCAAAGCTTGGCTCCATTTTCGTCTCTTCTCTCCATCCTTTTTATGAGCACAAGTTTTGTTGAAGGCCTTCCCAAAATCTCCGGTCTTGTTCCGGACATCAGATGGATCTACTCCATAGAAGACCGGGATCACTATTTGACCGATATCTTTCTTGCACTTTAAAATCTCCAACAGCTCATCCAAACACCAGCCGGAAGAAGCATAGTTCTTTGTGAGCAGCACGATAGAGATCCTCGATGCCTTAATCGCTTCAATGAGTGCTTGGCCAATGGTGTCGCCTCTCTCCATCTTTTGATCATCGTACATCGTAATCCCATTGAAGCTAAACTGTTTGCGTAAATGACTGAGAATGGTATCACGGGCATCTGGTCCGTGGAAGCTCGTGAAAACGTTGTATTTCCAGGTGCGAGGCGAAGAAGAAGAAGAAGAAGCCATGAGATTAGAGTAGCGAGAAAAGTTTAAGATCAGATATACAAAAATGTTTCTGAATGAGCCATATTTATTAGAGAAAATGGAAAAAGGGCACATTCACCATTGAATTTTGAGTTTTTAGAAAGAGACAGATGAAGTTTCCTCGATTTTGCAAGGAAATTCTAAACAATAATAACAAAAATATAGTATTAAAAAATGGCAAGTGGTACTCATTATATTTATTGCCTTCCTCTTTGAAAAGTAAACAAATGTTTTGAACAAGTGAACTTATTATGTTACAAAAAACAAAAACAAAAAAAGTCAGGCATTCACATTACTGTTTAGTTTTTGGAAAACTGTATAGAAAAGGACTATGGGAAAAGGACAAACAATTGGTCTGGCAACTGGCAACTGGCAACTGGGCTCGGGTGTATTAAACACAAATGCGTAATTTGAGAAGAACTTCGAAGAGACAAAAATAATTTTGTTTTAGAAGAATTATTTTCATTTTAAAGACTTGAAGACTTTTTGACAATCTACAGGAAACTACAGCCACTTATTAGTTATTACTAGCTTTCTAAATAAATGGTTAGTGTGGAAAAGGAATATTTTCCTTGATATACATAATTTTCTAGTCTTATTTGTAATTCTGTCCGTATTTATCTAATTTTTAACTTGGGACTTATTTGTAATTCTTGTGTCTAATCTTTTGTGTTATATTCGAGCTAAAAGTTTGACTATTCTACACCGACTTAATGCCCTACCTTTGTTTATTGGACCTTTAATGTTTATGCTGTTCTGTATTTATATGGATATGATTTAGTGCTCTAGTTGGTCTTGAAACCTGATATCTCTCTCTCAAATAACTCATGATTCAGATAAATTCAATTGGTATGTGCCTGTCTACAATATACTAGTTCTTCTATATGATTATTCAATTAAGATATTTCTGTATTTCAGGTATGCGGCAGGTCAATTCGTGGCAAAGAAGCCTATACATGGTTCTAAATTACAAATATGTGGAGAGGTCTGAGTAGCTTGATTTCTTTGGACAAGGTATGGCTTCTAAGAGGATCGACTACACTCTGCTTCATATGCACAGAGCACAGTTTAAAGATTTTGGAGCAGGTAATTCTATAATGTGATTAAACATTTTATCTGTATTGGGAATACACTATATAAAACGTGTTAAATGATAAGCGCAAGAGAAAACAACAATCACAAAGAGAAAGTGAAGTGCTTTGGTATGCACCACTTCTCTGATTATTTAGAGAAGGCAAGACAAGAAACAAAAGCGAATTAATTCAGAAGCCAAATCATTCTGTGTGTTCAGATTCTCGACGGTCGCTTCTAGTAGGAGTTTTACCCTTCTTTACCCTTGAACCCCTCGCAGGTACCCTCATCGAAGGTTTCTCCACATCACCAGATATGTCAAGATGAACACCGGGATCATGAGTCTCGTACTTAGCCCCTATCATAATCGAGTTGTTGACAGCTTGGAAGTTGCTATTAACAAAGGTGCTCAGGAATTCAAGCTCGTTGTCGCCATTTTTGTGGCTGTCTCCATTATTGTTGTCAAGCTCGGTCTTCATGGTGGCTCCAAGGTTGGATCCTGAAAGAGTAATGACTCTGATACCATCTTCCTCTTCTTCGTATTGGCTCGGTCCTGCCTTATCTCCTCCCATGTGGGTTAACGATGAAATCATGTTTTTAAGATCGTGATCGAAATGTTGTTGTCGCTTGTGCTTCTCTGTGTCGCCTCTTGACTCGCTTAGCTTCATTCTAACACCAGAAGAATGGATGTGAAGACAAAGCAATGCAAATATACACTATATAAGCTTTTTTTTTTATGGGAATAAAGGATGAGAACATTGCCTTGTGTTGCAATTAAAGAATTGGATTTTGTCCTTTATAAAGGTTATAGAATGACTTTCCATTGAGTTCAAGAATAATTTAAGCCTATTGACAAAAATGTAATTATCAATAGATGTCGGATAAAAAACATTGTAATATTAGAGTAATATCTAATGTAGTAATATGTAAAATAAAGAAATAAAACGTAACTAGTTTATTATGAATAGAAAGCAATTGCTTTTACTTCTTAAGTTGTTAAAAAAGTGAAAGGTAGATTTGTTTTGTTAAAATGAAACTAGTTTGAAATGTTATCAGCGAATACCAAACCAGCTTGTTTAATAAACATTAAACCGGAACTGTACCGGTTTACCAATTTGAGTAGGGTTTTGCAATTTGCAGAGAACAAATGCGAAATTGAGAAGATGATGAGATTGAATTCGATTGCAATTACATCAACGGCAAAGAGACTTCTTCGTAGGAGTCTCCTGGAGGAAGATAATCTTAGAGCTGTTCCTCCCTCGATCTTCATTTCTGGACGATCTATTTCTGATTACAGAGAAAAATTGAGTAGAAATGGGCTGAGTGATATGAAGTTAGATGATGCAATCGCTTTGTTCAGTGAAATGATAAAGTCTCGTCCTTTACCTTCCATTGTTGATTTCAGTAGATTGTTGATTGCTATTGCAAAGATGAACAAGTTTGATGTTGTCATCTCTCTGGGTGAGCAGATGCAAAAGTTGGGAATTTCACATAATCTCTATACTTACAGTATTTTGATTAACTGTTTTTGTCGCCGCTCTCAACTCTCTCTTGCTTTAGCTATTCTTGGGAAGATGATGAAACTTGGCTATGAGCCTAGCATTGTTACGCTTAACTCGTTGCTCAATGGTTTCTGTCGTGGGAATAGGATTTCTGATGCCGTAGCTTTGGTTGATCAAATGGTGGAATTGGGATATCAACCTAATACCATCACATTCAACACTCTAATCCATGGAATTTTTCTCAACAACAGAGCTTCAGAAGCGGTGGCTTTAGTTGACCGAATGGTAAGAAAAGGCTGTCAACCGAGTCTAGTTACATATGGTGGGGTAGTAAACGGAATATGTAAGAGAGGTGATACTGATTTGGCTTTAAATCTGCTCAAGAAGATGGGAGGAAGGGAAAATAAAGGCTAGTGTTGTGATCTACAGCACAATCATTGATGCTCTTTGCAAATACAAAGATGTTAAAAATGCAGTCGACCTATTCAACGAAATGGAAAGCAAAGGAATTAAAGCAGATGTTGTTACTTACAACTCC
This sequence comes from Cardamine occulta, assembly GCA_028015245.1. NCBI lineage: Eukaryota > Viridiplantae > Streptophyta > Magnoliopsida > Brassicales > Brassicaceae > Cardamine > Cardamine occulta. The sequence goes on from CM051367.1 coordinate 10,488,405, forward strand.
CTCATAATTTGACTCTTTATATACGGTAGATGGGATGCTGCTGCTGGATTACTAAGTGATATGATGGAGAGGAAAATCAACCCCGATGTGGTAACTTTCAATACGTTGATTGATGGGTTTGTGAAAGAAGGGAAGCTTTTAGAGGCTGAAAGATTGTATGAGGAGATGATCCGAAGGTCTATAGATCCAAGTATTGTCACTTACAGTTCACTGATAAATGGGTTTTGTATGCACAATCGCCTAGATGAGGCCAAGCAGATGTTTGAGTTCATGGTAAGCAAGGACTGTCTTCCAAATGTAATGACATATAGCACTCTCATTCATGGATTCTGTAAGTCAAAGAGATTAGGGGAAGGTATGGAACTCTTCCGTGAGATGTCTCAAAGAGGATTGGTTGGAGACACAATCACTTACACCACTCTTATCCAAGGGCTTTTTCAAGCTGGAGATGTTGATACTGCCAAAGAAGTTTTCCAACAGATGGTTTCTTGTGGTGTGCCTCCCGATCTTTGGACATACAACATTTTGTTAGATGGACTTTGTAACAATGGGAAGCTAGAGAAAGCTTTGGTGGTACTGGAGTATATGCAAAAGAGTAAAAATAAAACTTAATATTTTCACATGTAATGTTATGATTGAAGGGATGTGTAAGGCTGGGAAGGTGGAAGATGGTTGGGATTTATTTTGTAGTCTCAGCCTTAAAAGAGTGAAGCCTGATGTTGTAACCTACAATACAATGATCTCAGGCTTGTGTAGTAAACGCCTACTCCAAGAAGCAGATGCCTTGTTCAGAAAAATGAAAGAAGAGGGGCCTCTCCCAAATAACGGTACCTATAATACACTGATCAGAGCACGCCTTAGAGATGGTGACAAAACTGCATCAACAGAACTCATCAAAGAAATGAGGAGTTGCGGGTTTGAGGGAGATGCTTTAACCATTGGCTTGGTGACTAATATGTTAGATGATGGAAGATTAGACAAAAAAATTCTCCATATGCTTTCTTAAACAGTCTCATCATCCTCGAAAGGAGAGGTGTGGTAGAGCGACACTCTTCCCTTAAAAGCACATTTGAGGTGAATCAAATATTTATGTTGTTTTACTAGTGGTTACTTCTCAACACAGTCTTAATGTTCTAATGTGTAAACTGTGTGTGAGCTTCATGAATATGACTGATACTGTGCTTTGTGTATTCATTGTTAGCTTAATACAAGATCAGTGGTGAGCATCAGGAGACGCTCTTCCCTTCAAGAAGATCTCAGACTTGGATGCGGTTTGGCATTATTATCGTTTTAATTTGTACACAAAGTTTCTGAATTTATTTGCCTATTATATAAGAAAGTAGTTTCTGTTATTAACTTCGTTAGGCACAGCTAAAAATGGTAATGTAATGTACTAACCAAAATTGTTCATCTTATCAGGTGTAGGATCTGTAATATTATTTGCAGCTGCTCTTTCTCTTTAAGGGCACTGCAGATCTTCACAGGTCTTCTGCAAATAACCTGCTGATTCAGCTTCAGCGCAATCGCCACACGCTCACCTTGAAATCCACATACACGTATCCCTTAAACTCCCCTGTTTCTTTGTTATAGCCAACCGCACTGAGTTTATTACGCAGTCAGAGAAGAGTTTAATACGTTTCTCGCCATCTTCATTCTGTAGAAATGAAGCGGAGTAAAAGATGTCAATACAGTCTAAGATACAGTCCACTTAACCAATGTCTTATCTCCAGCCACAAGGCAAAAAAACTAAGTTTCATCAGTAAAACTTGCGACTTGGCCTTCTTGGTAAGATGTCTCTTGTGCAGTCCACTATTAAGTATTTCAAAGAAGCCTCGATGATTTCTCTAATTCTCTGAAACTAAATGTAGACCGTAAATTCAAAATAAAGAAGACTCTTTCTTACAAAAGCAAATGCTGCAGCCTACCATATTAGTGACAACTAAAAATTAATCTAAACAATGCATAGCAAGAGAAACACCAATCTTGTTTCATCAAAAACATATAACCTTTTAGGAACAACCCCATCTTATTTTTAGAAACATGTTTTGTTTGTTATTCTTCTTCCTCAGTGCCTTAATCTCCTCCTTCACCCAATTGCTACTCCCTCTCCTCCAAATTATAAGAATGTTTGACTAAAAGCATACTTGCTAAAAAATTACTTTTTAAAATTAAAATCATCATTAACCACTTTTTTAACTTTAATTTGTTATTTTTCCTATTCTCAAAATATAAAAACAATATAAAAGGATATATTAAATTATATTAAACTATATTAAATTAAAATTGATTGAAAACAGTGTATAGATATTTTGTAAACATTCTTATAAAATGGAACAAATAAATTTGACTAAATTTGGCTAAATTTGGAAGAGATTATTTCTTCTATACTCAAAATATTATTAAGATTTTTATATTATCTTAAAAAAAGTTGGAAACTTTGGTTAAGTACACAGTGTCACACTCTCCTCGTGAGTAGTCTCTCTCTCTCTCAGTGGTTGAAGAATATTCATTTAGGGTTTATAGATTCCGAGTCAGAAATTGAAAAGTAACCCAATCAGCTTTGATTGAAGAAGATGATGAGATCTTCTGCGATTGCGTCGACGGCAGAGAGATTTGTTCATCGGAGTCTTCTCGAAAAAGGTAAACTTGGAACTGCTCCTCCTTCGTTTAGCCATTGCAGTTATGATTACAGAGAGAAATTGAGTAGAAATGGGAAATTAGAGGATATGAAGTTAGATGATGCAATTGCTCTGTTCAGTGAGATGGTACAGTCTCGTCCATATCCTTCCATTATTGATTTCGGTAGATTGTTGAGTGCTATTGCGAAGATGAAAAAGTATTATGTTGTGATATCTCTGGGCGAGCAGATGCAAAAGTTAGGAATTCCACATCGTCTCTATACTTACAGTATTTTGATTAACTGTTTTTGCCGCTGCTCTCAGTTATCTCTTGCTTTAGCTATTCTTGGTAAGGTGATGAAACTTGGCTATGAGCCTAGTATTGTTACGCTTTCTTCGCTTCTCAATGGATACTGTCATGGGAATAGGATTTCTGATGTCGTAGCTTTGCTTGATCAAATGGTGAAAATGGGATATCAACCTAATGCCGTCACATTCAACACTCTAATCCATGGACTTTTTCTCCACAACAAAGCTTCCGAAGCTGTGGCTCTAGTTGAACGGATGGTTGTAAAAGGTTGTCCACCAGATTTGGTTACTTACAGCGTTGTAGTCAATGGAATATGTAAGAGAGGTGATACTGATTTGGCTTTAAATCTGCTCAAGAAGATGGAGAAAGGCCAAATAAAGTCTGGTATTGTGATCTACAACACAATCATTGATGCTCTTGGCAAATACAAAGATGTGAATGATGTACTCGACCTATTCAACGAAATGGAAAGCAAAGGAATTAAATCAAATGTTGTTACTTACAACTCCCTCATAAGTTGTCCCTCTATATAAGGTAGATGGGATGATACTGCTAAATTACTAAGTGATATGACCGATAGGAAAATCAATTCCAATTTAGTTACTTTCAACACATTGATCGATGGGTTTGTGAAGGAGGGGAAGCTTCTAGATGCTGAAAGATTGTACAAGGAGATGATCAGAAGGTCTATAGATCCTGATACAATCACTTACAATTCATTGATTAACGGGTTTAGCATGCAAGATCGCCTGGACAAGGCTAAGGAGATGTTTGATTTGATGGTTAGGAAAGATTGTCTACCAAATGTAGTGACTTATAATACGCTTATAAAGGGATTTTGCAAGTGTAAGAAGGTAGAACAAGGTATGGAACTCTTCTGCGAGATCTCAAAGAGGATTGGTTGGCAACACAGTCACTTACACCACTCTGATCCAAGGGCTTTTTCAAGCTGGAGATTGTGACAAGGCCCAAGAAGTTTTCAAACAGATGGTTTCTGGTGGTGTTGCTTTTCATCTTAGGACCTACAACATTTTGTTAGATGGCCTTTGTAATAACGGGAAGCTAGAGGAAGCATTGGTCAAATTCCAGGATCTGCAAAAGAGTGAAATGGAACTTGATATATTCACATACAGTACTATGATTGAAGGGATGTGTAAGGCTGGGAAGGTGGAAGATGGTTGGGAATTATTTTGTAGTCTCAGCCTTAAAGGAGTGAAGCATAATGTTATAACCTACAATACAATGCTCTCAGGATTTTGTAGGAAAGGGTTAAAGGAGGAAGCAAATGCCTTGTTCAGAAAATTGAAAGAAGACGGGCCTCTCCCAGATAGCAGTACATATAATACACTGATCAGAGCACACTTTAGAGATGGTGACAAAGCAGCATCAGCTGAACTCATTAAAGAAATGAGGATTTGCGGGTTTGAGGGAGATGCTTCAACCATTGCCTTGGTGACTAATATGTTACATGATGTGATATTGGGCAAAATCTTTCTCCATATGCTTTCTTAAACAGTCTCATCATCCTCGGGTGAAAAGTCGCAGAGGTAAATTAACGTTGGTGCTGCTATTCTAATGGAAACTTCTCTTTTGAGCTTATGTATAAGCTTTATGATATATATCTGATTCTTTTTGTCAATTTTCATGCTAGGTTTCATGCAAGAGCTGATGCAAACAATTAACAAAAGAACGGTTCTCAAACTTCAAGTGATTGATTGTAAGATCTTTTTTCTCCTTCATAAATGCAAAAGTATTTGTGATTCTTAATTGAAATGCTTTGTCTGGTTTCGGATTTGATGATTCAATTAAACAGAGTTATTAACTATTTTTTCTTTAGTATAACCAATAAAGGTTGTATTTGAGTTAGGTAACTAATATATTGTTATTTGTTTTTCCTTACTAATAATTAAAAATTGATCAAGACTATAAAAATAAAACAAAAATCAAGGCTCGCGACAAAAATATTTACATCTCCCACAACGCAAACAAGGTTGGAAAAAATCACTATTTTTTGTGTATTCGTTTTCTATAAACAAAAATAATTATACTACTCCTTTAATTAATCCATATACAGTGACAAGTGTCACAACGAGTGAGTGATCGACACGTGGTTTCACCTCCAAAGTTAATACATCTTCACCCAATGTAATCCCATTTGATGATTGCTTTGGCTTTACCTATAAAACAAATACTATATGGTTAGGAAGTTAATTTATACTATAATCTTTCATTATTTTATATATATATATATATATATATAAATTTACCTGTGCAATGATATCTCCGTTGATGTTTATGATCTGAAAAGAAAATTTAGGGTCAAATCTTAAAATCCAAAAGACTTCATTGGTCTCATCTCGAACTTCCCAATCTCCATCTCTAATCGAAGACCTTTTGATTCTAAGAAAAGGTTTCACTTCCTCAGTGCTTGAAAATGTTCCACATTCTCTATACACATACCAACTCCCAAACAGCCATATTTTCTGCAAATATTTTTTTAAAAGAAAAAAAAATACCATTATTTAAACATATAGATTTATTCATATTTTTGTCCAATTTATTTACGTGTGATTATCATGAAATAAAAACTGTCCAATTCCATGGCGGAAATTTGAGTATTTGCTTACTCGTTCTTTGAAATATATTTTTATTTTGAACTAGAAACACTTCAACTAACTTATTAAATTATGAATTCGAAATGATTCAATTGTTTTTCAAACCGGTACAAACCAAGAAAAAAAAAAGAACCAAATCGGGATTGATTATACCTTTTTGCGAATGGTGAACAAAATGTTGCCATGGAGATCCATGATGTGGACTTCATTGCTAGATTTGTCATAGTTTTCGACCCGATACGTAATCTCTCCGTTGGAATTATAAACAGTTAAACCGTTGGTTTGGTAAACCAAAGACTTCATCCAAACCGTGAAAGTCTCTCTCTCCGTACTCATGTACGGTGAAGAGATGGCTGCTTGAGGAAAAACCCTAGCCATGGTAAAGAGAGAGACAGAGAGACAGAAAGAAGAGAAATGATATATATCGATATATATTCAATAATAATTATGAAAATGAAATTGAAGTTGAAGTTGAAGAAGTCTTATACTACACCTCAATGACTTGTATTTATATAATCAGCCTTCTTTTTCTTATCGCCATTATTAAAGTAACTAGGATCACTTTGAATTTTTCTAGTTTTCTCCCAATACCCGATTCATGTACGGTGGCTGATTAATAATTTAATGTTTATGTATATTTGTCATCGTTTGACATCATAATTAGATATATATATGACTTTGTTATAAATAAATAATAGGTATAAGTCATGTATATATAAGTTTCATCCAAAAAAAAAGACTTATATATACTTTTTCATTGAAGAATTTTCTTATTTATAGCGTTTGTTAAGTAACAAAGTTTTGCTTAATTTACTATATATTTCACATGCATATATGTGCATCAGTGAAAGTATTGGAATATTTTAACAATATATATATATATATATGGAATATAAAATCAATATCACTTATTATCTTAGAAAATGAAACTGTATTTAAAATGACACTAACTTACTAACTTTTGCTTTTGAAAAACAAAGCACTAACTTTAATTGTTTGAAATTAGGAATTAGGTGTAGATTCTCATAGAGCCGACAAATGTCATAGAGGAATAAATAAATTCCCTTTTGTTTAGTAAAACAAATTCCTTTTTAATTGTTATCAAATAAAAAATCCTATTTGTTAATATATTATTCTCTCAACGTTCCCACCTTTAGCTCTCTTTTTCAGTTTGGGATGTGTCTTTTAAGTTTTGATGTGCTTAACCATATTATTTATATATAATACATTAGCTATCGTGATGTCATACAAAACAAGTATTTACATTAATAAATAATAGATAAATATATATTTACAAAATACAAACATCGCAACACCGAATTTCACATATAACATATGTTTGGTAGTGGACTTATCTCCTGGACGGTCCTTCATTTGGATTTAATATGTGATAACATATATATATATATATATATATTTCTCTCTTTTCAATAAGAGTTTTTCTTCTTTTGCGTTTATTCGTCTATCACAAGAATTAAATCCCGAAGTAATTATTATTCTACTCATAAAGAAATATATATATTTCCACCTTTTCACATCAAAATGTTACAGAGATTTGTATTGTTTCATTTTTCAAGTTTTTTTTGTAAGAATGTTCAGTTCAGATAAATAGATCTTATGTGAACCAAATTAAAATATGGTTACATTTTTTCAATATATGGAAAACTAAATTTAAACCCAAAAAACAATACCAAGAAGAAAAAAAATCTCTTTGAAAATAAGGATATATTTGAGTAAAGTTCGAATTCAAGCTGAAACCAAAACTATATCAAACCATGAATAATTCAAGTTGAAACCAAAACTATATCAAAGGGACTATATTTGAGTATATTATTGTGGTTCCCAACACAAGCTTGTTTAACCTAACAACGCCTAGAGTAGACTGTCACAACTGACGCTGTTAGACGAAAAACTATCGATCATAGCCACCACTACCAAACTAGACTGTAATTGCATGTAGTCAGACAAACATATTGGAGCCGGAAAATAACGACGAAGACATTTTTACAAGTGCATCAAAAATCTGTTACAATTTTTTTTGTTGAGTATTCATCACTTTGGTTTGTGGCCACTGATAAACGACCTTACACGAGGTGAGCGCGTAACTCGTTGATGACCTTGAGCTAAAGATGAATTGGAAGAGATCATGGCCATGCCTAAAAGGTTTAGAGCACGTGACTTTCTAAGACTTTATAAATTGTAATCATTAAAAGGGAAAAATTCGCCATATAACCTATGTAGACCCTCAATTTCTAACTTTCCTATGATTGAATACGATCTTAGGAATGGTTTACAAGAGATGTAAACATAAATAAGTTGAGTTGTTAATTAAGGTGATGCGACGAGCATGACTATGATGGCACCAAAACAGAGAAGATTACATTATTTATTTTTATTACTGGAATCGATTCAGCCCACAAACATAATTTGTAATCCTTAATTAAATCTTAAGAATGACTCACGAAGTCAAGTACGTACACATTTTAATTAACTGAATTATCCTTGAAATTTTTGAAATTAAAGAATGTTTATCCTTTTGTAATTACTAATTTAGTGGGTCACACGTTTCATTTCAGGCCACAAACTAAACAACCCTTTTAAAAGGTTTAGGACCACTATTATTAATTAATAATCAGTACGTACGTAAATTACTTATTTATTTATCACATTAAGGTTAAAGAAAAAAATAACGCACTCATATAATTATATAACATTTTTTCATCTTATCATTTAGTTCAACCTTTAATAAATAGTAAAAAAGATCATCATGCGCGACCGTATAATTAACTAGAGAGTAAAATATTAAAAAAAATCAGTGCCTCACATTTATTCACTTATTCAGTTTGGGACCCTAATGTTTGACATCATTACAAATTGAAACATTTAAAAACCTTATAATAAAACTGAGACCCTAAGTTTGGGCATGTTTTGTCTCTTCCAACTCCATCATTCATAAATAATGATGTAAATAGTTCTATCAACTTTGTCGTTAAAAGCTAAAGTGAGCTAACGATTAGAAAACTATTTTTGTTTGTCGGGAGTATGTGACAATTATATTCAACTATTTATTCGTACCATTTCTTGGTTAATAATGAATATCATCTGTTCATTCGTCTATTTAATTTAGAAACTAAATTATATGAGTTGCATTGCACCAGAGACTTGAATCGTTCTTTGTTGTCGCTATATATATTTTGCTCATATCGATGGTGAAACCCGTTTTCTGATGATGGTTGTTTAATACTAATGTAGTAAACCTCGAATGTTTTCGAATTTTATTTAGTGTACTGGTAAAATGTATAATAGAAATTTATATAGCTTTCTTAATTTGTGTGCAAAATGGTAGAATGACTCTCTTTCAAAAAAAAAATGGAATATAGTTTAAGATTTTTGCACGCATGAAAATATTTAAATTTTTTATTTTATCCTTTATTTATAAATCATACTACTTCTTCTGTTTTATTTTATTTGTAATTTTAGGGTTTTTTGTTACAAAATAAGTGTTGTTTTATGTTTTCAATGGAGATGTTTGCCAAAATTTCTAATTTTGTCTTTAACGTTTTAATGTTTTGATCAATGAAATAAAATCAAATAAATATTTATTAAGTGTTAAACAGAAAAATTAATGGTTTTCTTAAAAACTGTGAAAAACTTTAAACTACAAAGAAAATAAACAGACGGAGTATAAGTCAATACATTAATAGAATAGAGGTAAAACTATAAATTCTGTCAAAAACTGTATTGAAAAAACAAAACTACACTTAATATAAAATAAAAACTTTAAATTAAAACGACATTTATTTTCAAATGAAGGGAGTATAAGTATTTTTTTCCCCCTAAAGTACTTGTGCACATTATATTGAGTATCATGATAAGTAGGAGTATTAATTCCGACCGAAAAACCCGTGAATTGGTATAACCCACTCTATCATGGACCATTATTGTCAGGTCTACACTTTTAGATACCAAAAAAGCGAACAATAGTTTCAAATGGCTTAATCAGCATGGACAAGATGTTAGCACACCATTAACAACATGCGACACTATAAATTTCAAAATATTAAAACTACGTAAAGGTTCCACTTTTTTCACTTATTCATTTTGGGACCTCTGTATTTTACATCATATAAATCGGGTAGCAAATTGAGACTTTTGAAACGTTTTGATCAATAAAACTGAAATATAAACTTTGTGCACGTTTTGTATCTTCCGACTCCATCATAATGATATAAATAGTTTTGTAAACTTTTTTGCTTAGGATCTAAAGTGATTCGTCGATTAACATACAAGTTTTTTATTCGGAAATATGGTTGTATTTAATTATTTTTTCTTGCAAGTCTTGGTTTTATTTTTTTTACGGCAAATAATGTTTAATTTTGAAATTAAATTCTGTGAGTTTTACTAATAGAAAATTAATTATGTGCTTTAACAAACATAAATTTAATTTTGTGAGTCATATATAGTTTTTCTATTGTGAAATTTTTATTATATTACGTAGTCAATCCCATATACGTACATTTTAAAATTAAAATCAGGTGTCGGTCACAGCTTTTTTAGAGGCCTTAATCGGGGCCCGTGCTGACTACTGCTCCCTATACTGAACAAGTTTTACGGCAGAAATTTCGTGCAATTCAACAAAATTTATATCCAAAGTAATTCACAGTTCATACGTTGTAACATAGTTTGATGAGGGAATCGTACATCTTTGAACACGTGCAAAATTTATGCCTTAGCTTAAGACCGGTCCAATTCTTACCATTGTGCCACGAACGCGTGGGTTAATCCCTGTACTTTATTCAAGACAAATCGTATTTACAGATCCGAACAAAAGGCTCTAACGAAGATGTTGAGTTCTCCTCGCAATCTCAATGACTTGTGTAACTCTTCTATGCACCAAATATATAAGATTACTCAGATATATTTTCACACTACTCATTCGTCACTAGTAGTACTGCATGATTGGATTATATGTTAATGTGTATAGATAAGTTTTTTTCCTTCTTCTGAAAACCTAGGTAAACAATAAATCATTGCTTATAGTTATACCAAGAACATATTATAATTTTTTAATAAATATTTACTTTGTTCTGTCAACCCTATTGTAATAAATAAATAAATAAGTACATGTATTCAAAAACCTTTTAACCTATGGTCAGGGTTAAAATAGTAGTATATATAGAAACAACGTAATTTACACGGTCGAGTGATAAAGTTTAGTAGTTGAAATTCCAAACTCCAAAGAATATCGTAAAACAAGTCCACTATCATCAATGCCATGCCCTCGTCATTTGAATATGGACATATTCTCAAAGACTCAAAAATAAGAAATGTGAGAAACATCGGAAGAGAGAGAAACCCCTCATTTCGATTTCACGAGACCCACGAAAAATAAAGAAGACAAAAAGATTCCTTTAATATCCATCAAAGAAAGAAAAAAAAAATCATAATAATGAGCTCTCTATTCTCTAAACCTAGAGCTCTCACTTCTCAAATATCCGACTTTAAAACTTACCGTCCGGTGATCGGAAAACTCCACGTGGCCACTTTGACGCTTCTCCTCTTCCTTATTGCCGTCGGTATTGCCATCACTTCCTCTCTATGGCTTAACAAGGTAATGGATTAAACTTTTTCTTTACTATATAATGACATTATTATGAAAAACTAAAATTAATAGATCTTTCTAAAAAAACGATATTATTCTTTGTTTATCAAAGACGGCGAATGCATTTGATCGACCGACATTAGTAACAACAAAACCGATATCGGTACTAGAGCTAGAAGCACCACATAAAACCGGAGTGTTGGAGAATTGCACAAGTTTCTTGAATCAAAACCGGTCCGGTTCTTGCTCAAGAACACCAAACAAGGTAATTATTTTACTCATTGCATAATTAATACCTAATATTTGTTCAATGAAAAATAAAAATAATACAAATTTTTATTTTGTTTGTTTACCATAGACAAAATCTTATAATCAACCGACAATAATAACAACAAAACCGGTCCTAGTACCTCTACCCGAGAAGAGATCACAGCTGAATACCGGAATCTCGGTAAATTGCACAAGTTTCTTGAATCAAAACCGGTCCGGTTCTTGCTCAAGAATACCTCCACCGGGTAATAATCAGCAAACCGAATCTAATCGGACTTGTCCTGATTACTTCAAGTGGATCCACGAGGATCTAAAGCCATGGAGAGAAACAGGGATAACAAGAGAAATGGTGGAACGAGGCAAAACGACAGCGCATTTCCGGTTAGTTATTGTAAACGGCAAGGTGTTCGTCGAAAACTACAAGAAGTCTATACAGACTAGAGATGCGTTCACACTGTGGGGGATTCTTCAGCTGCTGAGAAAGTATCCAGGGAAATTACCTGACGTGGATCTCATGTTTGACTGCGATGATCGACCAGTCATTAGATCGGACGGTTATAATAAACTCAATTGGACGGCTGGAGATGGGCCACCTGCGTTATTTAGGTACTGCGGAGATAGATGGACGGTCGATATTGTCTTTCCCGATTGGTCATTCTGGGGATGGTATGTATTATAATCTCTTCTCTCTATTTGTTTTTCTTTCTTCTTTTAGCTTTTTTTTTGTCTGAAGCTAATGTGTATCGTTGGTAAGGTACACTTGTCCCCACCTGATCACATGCCGGAAAAAAGTTACAGGGGGTCCATTTTTTTTTCTTTTATACATAAATAGATTCTTTCCTGATTAGATTAATGCCTTAATACATTCATTTTTGTGTTAATATAGTAAATTTAGAGGGTCGAAAAAGTAAGTGTCAATAATTTATATTTTATCATCCTCCACTCAATGCCACTACAACTAATTAAATTTTAAAAAAAAACTAAAGTCACTTTAATTTCCAGCAAAATATAAAGTATAGTTTCAAAACTTCATTGGTAGTTTCATGTAAAATTCATACATGTTTTCTATCAAATTAAATTTTATATTATTTTCATAATTGATTATTTATTTGCATAGGTTGGGTAACTTATTAAAATTGAAAGAAAAAATAAAATAAAGTTGGTGGGTGAAGGCAGGAGATAAACATAAAGGAATGGAGCAACGTGTTGAAAGAAATGGAAGAAGGACAAAAGAAGAAGAAGAAGTTTATGGAGAGAGAGGCTTATGCATATTGGAAAGGGAACCCTTTTGTTGCATCTCCTTCAAGAGAAGATCTTCTTGCTTGCAATTTATCTTCACTACATGATTGGAATGCTAGAATTTTCATTCAGGTATATATATGCTTATATAACCAAGATATATATATATATATATAATACAATGAATGTTTCTAAATGTTCTTAAACTTTTTTTATATTTTTTCTGAATTTATAAATGGTTTATATACTGCATTACTTATATATAGTTCAGTTAGCTTGATGTATGAGAATTATATGTTTGTAATTTATTTATTTATTTTTCCATGCGATATAAAGATAAAAACAACTAATATTTGATTTGTATCTACATAGGATTGGATATCAGAAGGACGAAAAGGATTTGAGAATTCAAACGTAGCAAATCAATGCACTTACAGGTTTAATTAGTACCAGTCTTCTTCTTTTTGTTGGTCTCATAGTACAATGTCTAAATTTGAGTTTTTATTCATTTCTTAAAATTATAAAAAAAAATCGAAATTGTGCAGGTACAAGATATATATAGAAGGGTATGCGTGGTCAGTGAGTGAGAAATACATATTAGCATGTGACTCAGTCACATTGATGGTGAAACCTTATTACTACGATTTCTTCTCAAGAACTCTTCAACCTCTTCAACACTATTGGCCCATTAAGGATAAAGATAAATGTAGATCTATCAAATTTGCTGTTGATTGGCTTAATAATCACACTCAAAAGGTACCATTTTCCATCTTTTTTTTTCAAATCCCTTTCTTCAGAATCTTACTTTCATTATCAAAAAATTTCTTCATCTACAAATAGTTGTATAAAAATGTCACATCAAACTAAAATCCTCGAAAATATTTAGGTTCTAAAGAAAACAGAAATCTCCTACTGAATGTATAAAATATTAGTTAAGGGAATATATAAAAATTATTCGATTTTTTTTGCGTGACTATATATTTATACACACATATATTATTGATTTTCAGAGTATTTATTATTTAATTTCAGTTTTGCGAAAATTAACCATTTAAGCTTTAGAATGTAGACATATTAATAAGAAATTACTATTTTTTAAAAATCATATTAATTATAATTCATCTTGCAAAATATATTATCAAAATTTTTGTGCTTTTGAGTTGTTCATAGAATTAGTAAATTTTATAATAATTATGCCTCATATAAGTTCGATCACATTTATAATAATTATGCCTTGGATTGTTTTCATAGAATTAGTAATTTTTTGCAGGCTCAAGAGATAGGAAGAGGAGCAAGTGAGTTCATGCAAAGAGATCTATCAATGGAAAATGTTTATGACTACATGTTCCATTTGTTGAATGAATACTCCAAGCTGCTTAAGTACAAGCCTCAAGTTCCAAAGAACAGTGTTGAAATCTGCACTGAAGCAATGGTGTGTCCTTCTGAAGATGTTGGTGGGCCTAATAAGACGTTTATGATGGGTTCTTTATTTAGCGGGCCTCATGTATCGGGCCCTTGTTCACTTCCTCTTCCGTTTGATCCCAATGGTCTTGAGAAGTTCCATAGGAAGAAATTGAATCTCATTCGGCAAGTGGAGAAATGGGAAGACTCTCACTGGCAAAAATGATATTATCCACAATGATATATATAAATTTTAATTTGGTTTGGGAATTTTGATTTTACCTTTATAGTAATTGGGTCACGTTAGATTGATTATAATGAATTTGAAAAAAATATTTTATTTCAATATCTCACATGAAACTAGGGGTGAGCAATTCAACTCAAGCTAGTATTGTTTATGAATTCAAATGGAAACAAAAACAATTTTTTAATGGTTTTCAAATTCGAATAAAATCATATGATATATCTAATTCCAGTACAATTTAATTTGTTGTGCCAAAAATATTTATGATGGAGGTATCGTATTAGCCATTTGGTTTGGTACCAACTTGGTTACTCGTCTTGGTGGAACAAACGTGTGTCTCCTCTTAACACATAACATAAGTAATTCTATAATAACAAAAAATAAAATAGAATCATGTATTTATTACGAATGACAAAGAGTGTGTTTATTATTGGAGTATTATTATATGTGGCTTTGTTCATTTTCATTAAATGTCGTTTTTTTTTCTCACATGCACGGCGGCGAATATTTTTGGCTCAGATTTTAGATTTCTTTTATGAAAAATAAAATGATAGTCTAATTTATACTGATAAAAAGTTGAAAACAGAATAATGTCGTAAAAGTGATAGTGTGAGACTGATAAAAAGTCGAAACACATTATTTTGTATTTTAATTTTTGTTTGTATTATTATGACAAAAAATAATATTTTGTATCTTTTTACCCAAAAATGATGTTTATTAAATTGACAAAAAAAACTTATATAGTTGAAATTAATATCTATATTTATATTGAAATTAACCACTACACTAAAAATCAATGTAACTTAAGAAAGCAATTTATGTCCCATTGAAGTTTTACCACTACACTAAAAATATTTAACAAATATGTTTTTAGTATAGTAACGTAAGTGTGCAGATTGAAATAAAAGCAAAACAATTTCTTAAATTTTACAAAATTTATTAAACTTTGAAGGATAATGCAATTTTCATATTTTTGAACTATATAGATTTATTCCAAATACAAGTGCAAACCCCATAATTGAGACAACTACTGAACTTTTAAATTCCGCTACAATAAACTATTAATCTTTTGGTTATGGATTATGATTGAGCAAGTGGCCTATTTAAATTTGATGCATCACAAAGTTGTGTATCCATGATGGTCCTTATCAATTTCCCTTAGTATCTACTCAATGTTTGCTTGTAAGCATTGTGCGTGACGACAGGGGAGCCTTCACGTCCAAAACACATATAAATAATTATTATATATCTGATTAGGAAATATTTTTAATACAGCATTTTTAGTTAGTTAATATTTATGATTATATAAACTAAAAGGCCGTAAAACTTATTTTTCATTCCAATTTAAGCTCATAAGCAATTACAACACAAAATGACACAAAAGAAAAAATGAGGTATTGGCAAAACATTTATACCAATCATCAACCTACAAAAATATATAATATCATATTTTATATAACCTAGCAAAACTGAACACAAACAATACAGATAACTTCGGCAATACTACATACTAAGTTAATATTAACAAAAAAGTAAATTCAACAAAGATAATCTCTTCCCAAGTTCCAGATATAAAATTAAATCTCAACCTATATACATACTAAAATCAAATTAAAATTGGATATTTAATCTTTACAAAAACCTCAATATAGAAACAATAAAATAAATTCCCAAAACTAACCAAATAACAAAATCAAGATCTCAAACACACACAAAACGATTAATGTGATGGGTTGATCATTCAGTTGTTCTTCTTTTGTAAATGTATGGGTTATCATTGTATAAAACACATTATAATTAATACAAGTTATAAATAAAATGCTCCTATCTCATGTAATGATGGTTTATGCACACATTTTCTTGGAAGTAGCACACGAGAGACGAGAGTATGTGAGCTTATCTCGTGTGGTAATGACAATGTGCACTAGTTTAATTTGTAAGACGAGTCCTTGATAAACATTTATGCTCGTAGCTTTAAGTTCACGTGTCATGCCGTAGTTAGATGATGTCAATAAACAAAATGTATCTCCAATATTGTAAAACTCGTAGAGAAAACCCTTGCAAATAATTTTAACAATGAAATCTTCTTTTAAGTTTTAGGTTTAATAATTTAAATTTTAAAAGATAACGATAATTTTACCATAACTACACATATAGTTTATATATATATATACATATTATTATTTTTGTTCTACTCCATCTTTAGTTAGTTGTGCTTTTATATTTTTTCATTTGCTCGTTATTGTGTTTATGCTACTATGTGCCAAAAAATCGTCCAAATCCAATATGTGTGTGCCTTCAAATAATGAAAATATTTAACTTTAGAAACAAAAAAATGGAACACGCATGGGTGATTTGTCATATTCTCTTGTTTGTTGTTCAATTTTATGGAGTTACAATCTATTTATGAGTTATAAAAAACATTTGTTGGGAAAAAATATTATAAATTGATAGAGTTGTAGATCGTTGTACATTTTAGACTATATGATCTTCCTAACTTTATTATGTGAGTCTGCATAGTGTTTTCTCTAATTTTCTTATAACATACTCCATGAAACAATTAAAGATGAGTTAACAAAAAAAGTTTAATGGAATATTTTTAGCTTTTTCTAATACTCGGAACTCTTTATGCTTTCTAAAAGAGTATTGTTCCTTTATCCTTTTCATGAGTCAATGTAACATATTTATTTAATTAAACCCAAGTTTAACATTACAAGAAAATCCAATTAACCAGTTTTAATCAACTCGCATAAAATTTACATATTCACCGTAAATTAACCAGTTTTTTCAAACCTCGCATCTATTCAACTTTTTGTTCGTATCTGGATCCAAACCCTTTATTTATTTTCATAGGTTTTTTCAAACCATTTTTTACTTTCGGTCTTTTAAGTCTTATTCTATCTCACAAGTCTAACAATTAGCAACAAAAACCCGTATTGAGTGGTACGAGTGGGGTAAGAAGTTGATGAACTTTATTTCACTTGAAAGTTTATGATTACCATTGAGATATTTCGAAAACTTTCCTGAATTTTAATTTAAAAATTTGATTATTATCAATCTGTTATATCTTTTGATATTCTATCCAACAACATCATTACCGTGTGCTTTTTTCCTCCCTAACTCTTTTCAACTTGTTCTTATCATCTTATGTATATATATATATGGGAAATATGAATAATGTTATGTAAATTTGAGTTGTTATTATTTTTGGAGTGCATACTTTAAGTTCGCACGATTGGTGGCGTAAATTATGATGGACCTTTTTGTCTCGCACACTAAAAATAATAATTCATGTAGCATATATAGGAAGACATTACAATTTACAAATATGTATTATCTGAAGTTTATTTTACAAAGTATAATTAAAATGAATAAATCTTAGCCTTAAAGAGTGTTGTTATAGTTTCAAACTTTCTACTAGTTCTTCTCTTTTTAAAATTTAATAACAAATCTAATTATTTTGTTGCTAATCATAAAAATTTAATAACAAATCACATGGAGTATATTAATACTGCATGTATTATCTTCACCGTTCGATTAAGATACAATTTATGGATCATAGCTGCGGTCTACAGTAGTACGGTATATCCCACCAACAGCTTAGCAAAGCTCTAGATCACCGTACCATGAAAATTCTCTTTATAATATTAAACGCGCTATTATTTCAATGATTAGCAACAATATTATATTATATTATACTCTGTAATTAAGAATCATCCAACGAAGTTTGTTCATTTTCGAGCATTATTCTAATATGCACATCCATTTTGCTCTTAGTTTTAACTTTTAACGTCTAATCCATTTTGATATTTTATTTTTAAAATATATCTCTCTCTTTTTAATGCTTTCAAGTAGATTAAAATAAATTCTAGTCTAAAAATATCAATTTTTTTAATTAATTTTCCAGAATGTAAAATACTAAAAATTAGCTTTTACGATTGAAATCTCATGCAAAATATACAGTTGTACATATTCCCAATAGTACAATCAATTCCTCATATAGAAATATTTGGATACTTCCTTAATATTAAAATAACAATTGAAATTATTTGATATAGATCTTGTTATTGAAAGTTTGAAATAGGAATAAAAACACAGATAAAACTTGCTTCGAAAAATCGATCTAAAAACTAGAAAACATTCATTTTTTGTTGTTGTTTAAAGTGTATTGATGTTAAACACCCATAATTTTAGAACACTTAAAAAAACAACTCAGAATCACATAAAGTTTCCAAAAAAAGTTAAAGAAATCAAATGAAAAAGAAGAAGAGAACATTCTTTCTTTCTCTATTAATTTTTAATTTTTTTTATTTCATAACAATATTTATACCTTTTTCCTCCTAATTTAATTAAGAAAATTTAAAGCTTATTTTTCCCCTCCAACAAGGAAAAAAAAAACAAAAAAAAAACTGTCTTTGAATCCAAGTCTCTCTCTCACCCACACTTCATCATCTCTGCTAATTCCTACTTTTTTTTTTTGCCCTTTTCAGTGAGTTTCCTCTGATAGGTTATTGTTAAATCCTATCATCTTATTACTCTTTCACCATTTCCTTTTTTTCATTCTCAGCTTTTCTCTCTCTCTTACTTTGCTAATCTTGGTCTCTTCTTCAGCTTAAAACAATCCCATTTCTGTTCTCGAGTAAAGTTCTCATCTTTCTCCAGATTTTTCACTTGGAAAGTAGTTGATCTTCCGTGAATTAATCTGGATTCCGCTACTTTTTTTTTAATGAGCCGAATTTGAAAGAATCAATTTTTCGAGAGAAGAAACAAAAATGAGATCGAACTTTTGTTCGTTAGCTCTAGTTCTTGGACTCTTCTTCGTTTCTTGTGATGGTTTTGCCTCTAATGAAGGTTACTCTATCTTACTGTTAATTATATTCTTGTGTTAATTTGCTTAAACCCAGATCTCAGATTTCATTGTTAGGTTACTAAGAAAATGCTAGATAAAAAAATCTCATACCTTTAAGATTCTCTATAGTCTCTATGAATCTCTGTTTTAAACTTAAAGTAGGATTAGTATAGAATGTCAATCAATCTGAAAAAATATACTTTTTTTTTAGATAAGATCAGTCGAATCTGTGAAGTTAAAGCTTTTAATGTCAAAGTCTGATCACAGAAGTTTATTATCTGATAGATTTGTGGATCCTTTACTCTGTTTTTTATTGTTTCTCTTTCTCAGTTGAAGCTCTTACAAGATTCAAGGAAGCTATCTATGAGGACCCTTCCGTAGTTATGTCTAATTGGAATGATCCCAATTCAGATCCTTGTGATTGGACTGGCATTTATTGCTCGTCATCTAAAGATCATGTTATCAAGATGTAAGAATCTAAAATCTGTATAGTAGCTGTAAAATCAGTTCTTTATGGTGAGCTTGTCTTATATCTTGATTCTTTTTCGTGCAGAAATATATCGGCTTCGCGGATAAAAGGGTTTCTTGCGCCGGAATTGGGTCAAATAACCTACCTACAGGAATTGTGCGGTTTCACTTCTTTCTTGATATACTCACAAATATGTAGTTTGATGCATTGAGTTTGGGAACTTAACATCATTAAAATGCTTCTCTAGAATCCTTCATGGGAACTATCTAATTGGGACAATACCAAAGGAGATAGGAAAGCTAAAGAATCTCAAGACCTTGGACTTGGGAAATAATAGTTTGATAGGACCTATCCCAGCAGAGATCGGGAGTTTATCCAGCATCATGATATTGTAATAAAGATTCAAAGTGATGCTTTCATACCTTTTATTTTTTAACAGATGATTTGTGTTGAGACGACAGTTTTGTTTCACATTTTTACAGAAACCTTCAGTCTAATGGTTTATCTGGGAAGTTGCCTCCAGAGCTAGGTAACTTGAAGTACCTTAGGGAACTTCATATTGACAGGAATAGGCTTCAAGGAAGTCTTCATGTTGCTGGAGCATCGGGCTATCAGTCGAAAGTGTAAGTATAGTAGCTCAAGAAGCCAAAGATGAAATAGTCTGTGACTTCTGTCTATGATGGCAATGTTAATCGGGATTTTTTCATTCAATTTGTTAGGTATTCTTCAAATACAAGTGCAAACATCGCCGGTTTGTGCAAGTCTTTAAAAGTAGCTGACTTTTCATACAACTTCTTCGTGGGAAACATTCCAAAATGTTTAGAGTACCTTCCAAGGTATTCTTATAGTCTTTGCTGTCTTTATGAACTCTCGAAGTCTCCAATTTCGCCTGAGAGTTTCTCTTTTTATGGTCACTAGGAAGAGCTTTCAAGGGAACTGCATGCAAAACAAGGATCTTAAGCGTAGACCTTCTTCCCAATGCGGTGTGTAAGATAGAGAGTTTTCACTTCATCGACAGACATGTTTGATTAGTTTAGGTTTTCTGAATGTGATCCCTATTGCAGGTAATGCACAAATGGTCAAAACTCATGAAAGCCCAAGCGTCGTCCCTAAACACCAGTCAGCTGAAATGGTGGCCAAGCACCACAGAGCATCAAAACCTAAGTGGCTTCTTGCTCTTGAGATAGTCACAGGGTCAATGGTTGGTTTGCTCCTTCTGGTTGCACTTTTCTCAGCCATTCACCGCTGGAACAACAGATCATCTCTCATCATTCCTTGGAAGAAATCTTCAAGCGAAAAGGAAAAGTTTACAGTCTACGTAGGTTAGAATCTTTCCAAAATTCTCCAACTTCTAATACATAATCCATGCAGCAAAGAACTCAAAAGAAGTGGATTTTTTCTTTTTAACTACAGATTCTGAACTGCTGAAGGATGTTTCAAGGTTCACAAGACAAGAGCTCGAAGTGGCATGTGAAGACTTTAGCAACATCATTGGTTTATCTGCAGATAGTCAGATCTATAAAGGAACAATGAAAGGTGGGTCTGAGATTGCGGTGATCTCTCTTTGCGTAAAAGAGGAAGATTGGACCGGATATCTCGAGCTCTATTTCCAGAGAGAGGTAGCTTCTTCTCGTGTTATCATCATCATCAAGTCACTTGGATAGAACAATCTGTAAGAAAATTCTCTTTTCCTGAGAGTTCTACGCCATTTCCGGACTATTTCAGGTTGCAGATTTGGCTAGATTAAACCACGAGAATGCAGCAAAATTACTTGGATACTGCAAAGAAATCTCACCATTTACAAGAATGCTTGTTTTTGAGTATGCTTCAAACGGAACATTATATGAGCACCTCCACTGTAAATTATCTAACTTACCTTAGAGCTTTGTAGCATCACACTGTACGGTTTTGGCTAGATGACATTATTGTGATAAATGTCTTGATGCAGACGGGGAAGCGGCTTTAGTATCATGGGCAAGACGGATGAAGATTGTTATAGGCATCGCACGCGGTCTCAAGTACCTTCATATGGAACTTGATCCTCCATTTACAATCTCTGAGCTGAGCTCAAATGCAATTTATCTCACAGAAGATTTTACTCCCAAGGTAAACTAAACTGAAAGCAGCTTGTTATCTGAGCAATACAATTAGCTAAGGTAAGCTTATGTTCAATTTCTCTGCCTTTCTCTGATGCAGCTGGTTGATTTCGAGTGCTGGAAGACGATTCTTGCAAGATCAGAAAAGAATTTGAGAAATATTAGTAGTCAGGGTTCCATATGTGTGCTCCCAAACGGAATGGAGAGCCGATATCTCGATGTATCGGGTAATATCTATGCATTTGGCATTCTTTTGGTGGAAATTGTCAGTGGAAGGCCTCCTTATTGTAAAGACAAAGGTTTCTTAATTGAATGGGTAAGACAAGAAAAAACTGTTCTCTAAATACTTGAAACTGAGCTAATTCCTTCTCTGTTTTCATCCCGGAAATCGATTCAGCCTCCTCTTTTTCACCATTTCCCTCAAAGTTTGTTACGATTAACCAAATGGGTATATTGGTCTGCTCAGTGAGAGGCAGAGTTTTCGTCTGGATGTGAAAGTCTGGACCTTTTTCACATGTTTAGTTTTATCAAACCTCGAATGTGGTGTTTTGTTGCAAAAGTTTTGATCTTTTTACATATTTGTTGCATTGTGCAGGCAAAGGAGTTCCTTGAAGCGCCAGAGGCAATGGCGGGATTGGTGGATCCAGAGCTGAAACATTTTAACCAAGAAGAGCTTGAGACGGTATGTGAAGTGGCAAGCCAATGCTTGAACCGGGATCCAACCAACAACAACAACAATAACAACAAGCCCTCAGTGCAAGAGCTATGCGAGACATTGGAGAGTAGGATCAGTGTGTCAATTTCTGCAGAGCTTAGATCATCTTCTTTGGCTTGGGCCGAGCTTGCCCTCGACTCGTGATGAGAATGGAGAAAGGAGAGAAAAAGAGTGTTTGATGATGAATGCTAACTAACAGAAAACCAAACCCTCAACTTTGTACATCAATCGACTGATTACAACATTTGATATTGTTTTTTCCCCTCTGATCTTGATGAGTGTGTTTGAGTTCTTCTTACGTATTGCTTTTGTTCTTGATTAGTTTTGTGTTTTGGGTTTTCAAAGTGTTTGTAAAGGAGGAAGAAAGGAACATAGAGTTTATAAAAGATTTTCTGTAAAAGTAAGTTTGGATCTATGATGTTATCTTTTGTTGTGTATAGCAATGGCATTGGATCTCTATTTTTCGGAATTTGAATCATTTTCAATAATGTCCGTGATCGAAATTAATTGCTTTAGATGTTTGTTGACCAAACCTCAGATAAAGAGTACTTATTGACCATAAGAGTTTTGCATACCAAGAAAAATCCTGGTTAACATAATAAGAAGGCCCACATTTAGTTCTGTAAACAATGTTAAATGGGCCATACTGGTCAATTAGGCCCATTTAACATGATTTGACCATTTTATTCAGTTTGGTGCGACTTCTTAGCTCTTACGAGGTTGATTGCTATCAAAGATTTTTTTTTTTGATTGCTATCAAAGATTAGGCAGACACGTATACTAGATTCTATTTTACCTTAAAATGGATAAGTAAAGTTTCGTTGACAATTTTTATAACGAGTTTTATTTTATTGCACGCAAGCATAGTACGTAAGAAAACAAAAACAGAATGTAACTTAAAAAGGAATGTTACTTGTTATATATATATATTTTTTTTGATATTGACAAGTTAATAATATTCCAAAAATAAAAATGAAACAAAGCATTGTACGTTAATCAATTATTTTAGCTAACTTTAAAGTCAAAGGTGTTTAGAGTCTTTAGACATAGACGATTAAAAATGATGTATTTGGTAAATAACAACAGAATGAAGAGATTTAGCTAAATAAAATTTACTAGAGTTGTTATTAAAAAAACAAAGTAAAAGAGTATTGGGTAAGTACGAAAGAAAATGTAGCATGCTAACAAAAATCTCTAAAAAATATCCTTATACGTGAGTAAAACAACGTTTAATGCCTTACATAATTATTCATTTGATATAGTAAATGTTTACATAAAAATTAACATAATACGACAGAAACACGCCTTTTAAAACATTTAAGTTATATAAATAAATCGTATAAAACACACATAAAAGAAAATTTACATATCGCATATATAAAAATTAAATAAAAGAGTAAAATCGTTCAACATGCTAAAATTCACTTTGACTCAGTTAAACCAAAAAATAAAACGTGTTGCATCATTTACTTGATCTCTCAAACTTTATCATTGAATGCAATTTATTACTATTTTAAAAAATTTTGAACGGGTATTTTCATAAATGGCGGTTGTAACTTAAAATACGATATTTTCGGTAGGACCTACTAGTTTTAAATATTTACAGATCGGCCCACATGTTTTGCCATAGGGCAGCCGAAAACCTTTTTCCCTCTTCTTTTTCTATTTAAAAAGCTAAACAATTCAAAAAGTAAAAATCAAATTCGATTTCGGGAACACGATTCGCTCAGACGACGCAACTTTTTTCTGGTGATCATTTCCATGGCGACGAAGCTTTTGGCGCTCACATGTATACGGAAAGAGAGATTTAACGGGAGTTATCCTGTGGTGCGGAAGCACTTAACCAGGTCTCGCGGTGGTGGCGGCGGATCATCGTCGGAGACGGCGGTGGTTGAGATCGATGAGGAGATTTCTAGGGCGGTTTTTCAAGTTTTGGGGATGACTTGCTCCGCTTGTGCTGGATCTGTTGAGAAAGCTATCAAGCGTCTCCCTGGGATTCACGAAGCTCTCATTGATGCGCTGAATAATCGGGCTCAGATTCTGTTTTACCCTAACTTTGTCGATGTAAGCTGCGATCTCTCTCAATTCAATACTTGATTCTGATTCAGTGAATTATGAATCGATTGAACTGTTCCTAAGCAGAGTTCATTGGATTTAGGGTTTCTCTGTATAGTTTGATTTTTTCATGGAATTTACTGTATAAATTGTGGTGGAAATTAGGAATTTAGGGTTCTTATTTTGTTCATTTGTTTCTGGATCTATAGGTTGAGAAAATTCGTGAGACTATTGAAGATGCTGGATTTGAAGCATCCTTGATAGAAAATGAAGCGAATGAGAGGTCTAGACAAGTTTGCAGGATAAGAATTAACGGTATGACTTGTACCTCATGTTCTTCAACTATCGAAAGAGTTCTGCAATCAGTTAATGGTGTTAAAAGAGCTCATGTTGCCTTAGCAATTGAAGAAGCTGAAATTCATTATGATTCTAGACTATTGACCTATGATAGATTACTGGAAGAGATAGAAAATGCTGGATTTGAAGCTGTACTTATAAGTACAGGTGAGGATGTGAGCAAGATTGATTTGAAGATTGATGGTGAGTTTACTGATGAATCTATGAAGGTAATTGAAAGATCTCTTGAAGCACTTCCTGGGGTTCAAAGTGTTGAGATCAGCCATGAAACTGATAAGATATCTGTATTGTACAAACCTGATGTGACGGGGCCGAGGAATTTCATTCAGGTGATAGAGTCTACTGTCTTTGTTCATAGTGGTCACATCAAGGCAACAATATTTTCTGAGGGAGGGGTAGGCAGAGAATCTCAGAAGCAAGGGGAGATTAAGCAATACTATGAGTCGTTTCTTTGGAGTTTGGTTTTTACAGTACCTGTGTTTTTGACAGCCATGGTCTTTATGTATATCCCTGGAATTAAAGATTTTCTGATGTTTAAGGTCATCAATATGCTTACCATTGGAGAAATCATAAGGTGGGTTTTGGCTACCCCTGTCCAGTTTGTCATAGGTTGGAGATTTTATACTGGCTCTTACAAGGCTTTACGCCAGGGATCGGCCAACATGGATGTTCTGATTGCTCTGGGAACAAATGCCGCTTATTTCTATTCGTTATACACAGTGTTGAGAGCTGCAACCTCTCCTGACTTCAAGGGAGTAGATTTCTTTGAAACCAGTGCCATGCTTATTTCGTTTATCATACTAGGAAAATATTTGGAGATTATGGCAAAAGGAAAAACATCTCAAGCCATCGCAAAGCTTATGAACCTTGCACCCGACATTGCGATATTGTTGACTTTGGACAAGGAAGGGAATGCGACTGGTGAAGAAGAGATTGATGGTCGATTGATACAGAAGAATGACGTGATCAAAATCGTTCCTGGTGCTAAAGTAGCTTCAGATGGTTATGTCATATGGGGACAAAGTCATGTGAATGAAAGTATGATAACTGGAGAGGCAAGACCAGTGGCAAAGAGAAAAGGTGATACGGTAATAGGAGGCACTTTGAACGAGAATGGTGTTCTGCATGTTAAGGTTACAAGGGTTGGTTCAGAGAGTGCTCTTGCACAGATTGTTCGACTTGTTGAGTCAGCACAGCTGGCCAAAGCTCCAGCACAGAAGTTGGCTGATCGTATTTCCAAGTTCTTTGTTCCTCTGGTGAGTAATCTGACCCGTGGATAAACTGAATGTTTTGTGTCTTAGAGGCTCAACTATTGTTTAAACTTATTGGATAATAATGTTGCAGGTCATTTTCCTCTCGTTCTCAACTTGGCTTGCTTGGTTCTTAGCTGGGAAACTGCATTGGTACCCTGAATCCTGGATTCCTTCTTCAATGGATAGCTTCGAGCTAGCTCTTCAGTTTGGGATCTCTGTCATGGTCATAGCTTGTCCATGTGCTCTTGGGCTGGCTACTCCAACCGCTGTTATGGTTGGTACTGGGGTTGGTGCATCCCAAGGTGTGCTGATAAAGGGTGGTCAAGCCCTAGAAAGAGCAAGCAAGGTTAGTGTGCAGTAACTTTCTAAGCTTAAAGGGTCTCTTGCCACATTGTAACTTATTATATTGTAGGTGACTAAGTTTTTCTGTACCATTTTGTTATTTAGATTATGAAACCTAACAGTTTCAATGACGGTGTAGGTAAATTGCATTGTCTTTGACAAGACAGGAACTCTCACAATGGGGAAGCCCGTGGTTGTAAAAACAAAACTCCTGAAAAACATGGTACTTCGAGAGTTCTATGAACTTGTTGCTGCAACTGAGGTATATCTCTTGTAATCATCGAACATGCATAAAACAATTTCTGGTTTAAGTTTTCGAAACTCATGGCATACATAAAAAATAATATCACTATGATGACACTATCCTTTTATCAGGTAAACAGTGAGCATCCTTTAGCAAAGGCCATTGTCGAGTACGCTAAGAAATTCAGAGATGACGAAGAGAACCCTTCGTGGCCTGAAGGCCGTGATTTTGTGTCTATCACTGGAAACGGAGTTAAAGCCACTGTTAAAGGAAGAGAGATTATGGTTGGAAACAAGAATCTGATGACTAGTCATGGAGTTATTATTCCAGTTGATGCTGTCGAGTTGCTAGAAGAAGCTGAAGAGATGGCCCAGACCGGGATTCTTGTCTCCATAAACGGTGAATTGACTGGAGTTTTGTCTGTTTCAGATCCTCTAAAACCAAGTGCACGAGAAGCCATCTCCATTCTAAAATCCATGAATATCAAAAGCATCATGGTAACTGGTGACAACTGGGGAACTGCAAATTCCATTGCTAGAGAAGTCGGTATCGACTCTGTTATCGCAGAAGCTAAACCAGAGCAGAAAGCAGAGAAAGTAAAGGAACTACAGGTAAATAGCTCCACACTCTATTTTAAAAAGTTCACATCTATAGTTACAAAATTGAAATTGATTGAAGGAATAATTTTGCAGGCTGCGGGACATGTTGTGGCAATGGTGGGTGATGGAATCAATGACTCACCCGCTCTCGTGGCAGCAGATGTAGGAATGGCGATTGGTGCAGGAACAGATATTGCCATAGAAGCAGCTGATATAGTTCTGATGAAAAGCAACTTAGAAGATGTGATCACAGCCATTGATCTTTCAATGAAAACGTTTTCAAGAATCCGTCTCAACTACGTATGGGCTCTCGGGTATAACCTCATGGGGATACCGATAGCTGCGGGAGTGCTTTTCCCGGCTACACGTTTCAGGTTGCCTCCATGGATTGCAGGTGCTGCAATGGCTGCTTCTTCTGTTAGTGTTGTGTGTTGCTCTCTCTTGTTGAAGAACTACAAGCGGCCTAAGAAGCCTGATAATCTTGAGATTCGAGAGATTCAGGTGGAGCGGGTTTAGAAAACCGAACTTAACCGATTTACCGGTAAACCAACAAACCGTATTATAATTAACCGCACCTTAATGACAATGATATTTGGTTTTGTAAACTTGGAAGTACAGAATTTGTATTGGAAATTCATGTGATTGCTCTGATACCGGCTCCCATGTTAAGATTTTGTACAGTACTGGCCATTGTGCTTTACACTTATTAGTGCATCGTGATTTTTTGTTTGGTCTAATTTTAGATTTGGTTTCGGTTCTGGTTCAGTCAGCTTAACTTCCATATTTCCATTTCTTTGGTGAATTATATTTATTTTTTTGGTGCTTCCCTTTTTCTATTTAAAAAAAAAGAGGACACGATAAATATTAGCATAATATTATAAGGCAGGAGCAGAGGACACAAATAAATATTAGGGTTACGGTTTCAAAGACAAGATACGTGGTCATGAGGAGAACTAGCCATAGCAGCAAAAGGACAAACATCGAGAACGAGTCTCGAGTAACGTCAAAGACAAGAAGATGTGTTGAAGAAGAATATTTAGTTCCTACGGATCTTGTATTCGAGATCTTGGTGAGATTGCCTTCGAAATCCATAGCTAGGTTTGTCTTTGTATCCAAACTATGGGCAACAATCATCCGCAGTCGAGCTTTCATCAGATCGTTCGCGTCTCGGACTTCACTTCTTCAGCCACGTCTTCTCTTCGCATTCTAAAATTCCAATTACATAAACGAACAGATGTGGAATTTCTACTCGTCCTCCTCAACATCAACTAAGGAACCATCCACTTATCTATCTCATACGAGATGCTCACTCCCACACCGGCTTAGCAATAACATGTACGTCAACAAGTTTCCTCATTACGTTAATGGCTTGATAAGTCTTGGGCCTGGACAAAAACAAGTAATATGTAACCCTAGCACAGGTAAGTCCATAACTTTACCTAAAGTGAAATCAAGAAAAAAGAGTATCCAAAGCTTTTTCGGGTACGATCCAGTCGATGATCATTATAAAGTATTGTGCATGTCGGAAAATTTAAATGAATGGTGGAGTCCATCTTCTGAACATCAAGTATTCACATTGGGAGGAGTTGATAAATCATGGAGAATGATTTTTTGTAACATTCTTCATCGTCCCAAAACTAACGGTTTGTGTATCAATGGGATTGTCTATTATGGCGCTTGGACGACTGTTAATAGTGGTAATGGGGAATGGTGCTTAGCGAGATTCGATGTGAGATCTGAAAAGTTTGATCAACTAGTACAATTTTTGGGTGATCACTCTCCTCCACCTTTGCGGAATTATAATTCATCTTTGATGAGTTACAAAGGGAAAGTAACTTTAGCCATTGAAATGGAACACCAAAGGTTTGAACTGTGGATTTTGGAAGATGCTGAGAAACATGAATGGTCCAAGATTTGTTTCAATATCAGACATCCTTTGATAGAACTATATCGTGTACGCATGATGGGCGTTACAAACCATCTGGGGGAGATTGTTTTTGCGTCGCCCGTTCCGCGCAACCCAAAAGATTTCTATATTCTCTATTACGATCACAAAAAGAATAGTCTTCGGTTTGACCAGATTAAAGAAAACTCATACAAAAACTTTAGGCGGTCTCATGCATTAATGATTCCTTTTTTTAATTACGTAGAGAGTGTTATGTTGTTGTAAGCAACCATAATATTATATATCTAAGTTGTTAACTCTGCTGTCCTTTGCCTTAGCATTCGTATTTTATAATATTGCAGTGACCGTTCTTCATCTCGATCTTGCTGAAGCTCCGCCGTGTGTTCACCACAGCTACACGGCCGAAGTATCTTTTTGATCCAACCATAAATACATCATCACATTTTGTTGTAATTCGCCAAATCTTCTTTCAACTCATGAACTCTGGGCCAATTGTTCAAATATTTTCAAAGGATGCTCGTATTCTCAACCAGACACTGATTACCTAAGCATAGGTTCAGTAGTGTTTATGAATGTAAAACTATATTAACCAAAAACCTTTGTTACATATAATGCATCTTTATTTTAACTTTTCAGAAATAATTAAACTTGTTTTTGAATGAGAAACATAGCATGAAATATTAAAGCAGAGGAATCAATTTCTTGTCGCAAACCAAAGTTGTAGGCTTTCATTTGACTGAGTTGAGTGGAGGTCTTGAATCAATGATAGGCGATTACCAACAATGCGATCTATATTCTTGTTTAGTTGACTTAGTTGTTCCAGGATTTCCATGTCTTCTTCTGATTCTTTTTCTCCATATGGTGTGTATGGAGATTTGGAAAACAGATCTCATTACAAAACGCAGTGTGTAGCTGAGGGTTGAGTCAGACAAAACAGTGAGAATGTCACTAAACCTTGATGTCTATATGTGATCAAGTATTCCTCATTTTCTCTGGTAAGCCACTCCCAAACTTGTGAAGAGTCCTACATGAGAAGAAGATGTGATCCTGCGTTTCTATTGGAACATGACAGAACACATATTTTGGGTCTATCCCCGCATTCCAAACCATCATTTTATCACCCGTAGTGAGTGTATTATACATAACCAACCAGACAATAAACAAGTACTTGGGCGTTGCTAAGTTACTGGGATCGTCTTCCATATTTTTGAAATGGGAAAATTTTTAAAAAAAACTTTCAAGGTGACAAACATTTCTAATTTAAACCTCCAAAATTTTTTACTTTTCTACTATCACTTTAAACTTTTAACGTGAAAATTATGCTAATTTAAACCCTCAAAATAACATTTGGGTTCATAATAACACTTTATATCACAGAAAAGTTAACTCTTTTGGTGAAAAAATTAACTCAGTTGACGGAATATTTAACATATATTCAATGTGAACATGTCATATATGTGGTAGATGAGAATCAAGACGATCTGAATTTAACTTTTCTGTGAACTAAAGTTCCAATGCGAAACGAAATGTTATTTCGAGGATTTAAATTAATAAAAGTTTTACTTTTGAGATTTAAAGTAGGAGTTAAAAATCTTGAAGGTTTAAAGTATGTATAAGTGACTGCCACTTGAAAGTTTTTTATAGGATTTTCATTTTTTTTAATAATGGATATAATACTTAACTTCCATATTTCCTCTTCTTTGGTGAATTATAATATTTTCTTTTGGTGAATTGTCTATATCTCTATAGACGGTGCTTCCCCTTTTCTGTTTAAAAAAAAAGGAATATATCAAACATATATATTAACACAATATTACAAGGCAAGAGCAGAGGACACAAACAAATATTAGGGTTACGGTTTCAAAAACAAGAAACGTCATCATGAGAAGTAGACATCGCAGCAAAAAGAGAAAGATCAAGAACGAGTCTCAAGTAACGTCGGAGACAAGAAGATGTGTTGATGAAGATTCAGTTCCTAGGGATTTGGTATTCGAGATCTTGATGAGATTGCCTTCGAAATCCATAGCTAGGTTTGTCTTTGTATCCAAATTATGGGCAACAATCATCCGCAGTCGACATTTCATCAAATCGTTCGCATCTCGGGCTTCACTTCGTCAGCCACGTTTTCTCTTCGCATTCGAAAATTCAGAATACAAAAACGAACAAAATAAGTGGAACTTCTTTTCGTCCTCCTCAACACCCACTAAGGAATCACCCACTTATCTATCTCTTACGAGATGCTCAATCCCGAACCGGTCTAGCAGTGACAAGTACATAAACAAGTTTCCTCGTTACGTTAATGGCTTGATAAGTGTTGGACCTGGAGACAGACAAATAATATGTAACCCTAGCACAGGTAACTCCATAACATTACCCAAAATGAAATCAACAGAAAAGAGTATCCAAAGCTTTTTCGGGTACGATCCAGTCGATGCTCATTATAAAGTATTGTGCATGTCGTCACAGGAGTCTGAACATCAAGTATTCACATTGGGAGGAGTTGATAAATCATGGAGGATCATTGAATATAACATTCTTCATACTCCCCAAACTAATGGTGTGTGTATCAATGGGATTGTCTATTATGTCGCTAGTACGTATGATAATAGGGATGAATGGTGCTTATAACTTTAGTCGATAAAATGGAACACCAAAGATATGAATTGTGGATTTTGGAAGATGCTGAGAAACATGAATGGTCCAAGATTCGTTTTCAAATCAAGCATCCTTTGATAGACTCATATTCTTCTCGTGTACTAGGCATCATGGACGTTACTAATCATCTGGGGGAGATTGTTTTTGTGTTTCCCGATCCTCGTAACCCCAAAGATTTCTATATTCTCTGTTACCATCACGAAAAGAAGAGTCTTTGGTTTGACAAGATTAAAGACAAATCATACAAAAATATTTGGCGGTTTCGTGCAATGATTCCTTTTTTAATTACGTAGAGAGTGTTATGTTGTTGTAATTAAGGAGCCATTATATATAAGAAAATATATGTCGTTCCGAGTCTTTTGGCTAATACTATCAACTTCGTGGCTAATTAATGGTTTGAAAAAGTTATATAGTAATAATGGCTGACTAATGGTTGGCGACATGAACTAGATTTTCAAACAGATAAATTTTCTATGTATTTTATGGTTTATTGGGAATGTCATAAATGAAAAAATTATTTCAGGAGATTTCATTATTTATTAGATCTATAGTTGTATATAATATCCTGATCGAAAAAAGTCAAAGCGGAAAATTTTCACAACCATTAGAGAGTCTTTTTCCAAAAGCATACATTCAAACTTGGAGAAAATTTAGTCAATATCATTAGTTTAACTACTAACACTTGGATTAATTTCAATATAAGTGATCAATGGATGCTATTAACACACATATTGATATACAATTAGCATCTTTTACATACACACATATGCATGATTAATCTAAATATACTAACACATATAAGATTCAATGAATGGACGTCAAATAAAAAAAAAGATTCAATGAATCTGTTTGATAATATTCCATTATAAGTCTACTAAACCGGATAATTTATTTTTGCTACACCAAGACGTGCTAACTCAATGATCATATCATTACAATTATTATACGACGACGTGCGTGCATGTCCCTATCAAAACATCTACAAAAGCTTACACACAAGAGAATCCAAAAACAATCAAACAAGAAAATGCCTCTCTCCATCTCAAAGAGACGAGCAAGAACATCCAAAAAGAACGAAACCGAAAAATCTGAGAAAACACATAAAGATTCTCGTTCTTGCTGTAGTAACATTTGTTCGATCTTCTGTAGATCAATTCTTTATCGCGGACCTCTCACGATTCTTTTCCTCTTCTTCATTTATCTTTGGTCCACTTCCACGACCGTTATTTCCGGTAACGTCCTTCATATTTGTATCTCTTCGCGGAAGCTCAATGATCTTTATTGTCTTACTGCCGGTTCTCAACCCGGTTTACGTGTACCAGTCAACAATTTCACTAAACCAATTAGTGAAGATGTGGTGAGAAGAAGTGAAGAAGAGAAGAATTTTGTTGTTCTTGGTAAAGATGGAGACAAGGGTTTCGTAAAAAATGAAACTTTGTCCGGGGAAAGAGATTCAGACAAATCTACGGCCGGAAAAAGCTTCAACATCATAAAGAATGAATCTTTCACAGGAGAAACCTTCGGACAAAGAGTTTCGGTTCTTGATCAAGATTCTAAACCCAAGAACGAGATCAGTCTCGATCTTCTCGTTGATTGGGATCCAGAAACTGGAGAAGAACGATTCCAGTACATCAAATCGAAGGACGAAGAGGAGGAGAGAGCTGTAAAAGCCGTGGAAAAGTATCTTCAAATACAAAGATCTTGGTTGTCGATTGGAAACAACCACCAAAATCCAACATCTTGTGAAGGAAAAGGGATTTACGTTTACGATTTACCGTCTAAATTCAACAAAGATTTGTTGGGAGAATGCTCCAATATGGTTCCATGGGCTGATTTCTGCAGCTACTTCAAGAACGATGCATATGGTGAATCGATTGAGAATCTCGGTAAAGGCTGGTATAGAACGCATCAATACGCTCTTGAGCCTATCTTCCACTCTAGGGTTTTGAAGCATCCATGTAGGGTTTATGAAGAGAGCCAAGCAAAGCTTTTCTATGTGCCTTTCTATGGCGGTATTGATGTTTTGAGATGGCATTTCAAGAACGTTTCTAAGGATGTGAAGGATGTGTTGGCGATCGAGGTTGTTAAATGGCTTGGATCGAAGAAATCATGGAAGGAAAACTCTGGGAAAGATCACGTGTTTGTTCTTGGAAAGATCTCTTGGGATTTTAGGAGGAACGATAAGTTTTCTTGGGGCTCAAGTTTACTTGAAATGCAAGAAATGAAAAACCCTACAAAGCTTCTCATCGAACGTAATCCATGGGAAATCAACGACGTTGCGATACCTCATCCGACATACTTCCACCCGAAAACCGACGAAGATATCGCCAGCTGGCAAAACAAGATCATCGGCAAAACTCGTCATAGCTTAATCAGCTTCGCCGGTGGAGCAAGACCCGGTAAGCCTGATAACATCCGGTTGACATTGATTGACCAATGTACATCATCTCCAAACCAGTGCCGGTTCTTGAATTGTACCAACGGTAGCTGCGATAAACCGGAATCGGTTATTGAGCTATTTCAAGATTCAGAGTTCTGCCTCCAACCGCCTGGAGATAGTCCAACGAGGAAATCGGTTTTCGATTCTCTCGTTTCGGGTTGTATTCCGGTGATCTTTGATCCGTACACGGCGTATTATCAGTACACGTGGCATTTACCGGAGGATCACCGGAGATATTCGGTGTATATAAACAAAGAAGACGTGAAGGCAAAGGGAGTGAGTGTGATTGAGAAGTTGATGTCAAAGACTCTAAGGGAAAGAGAGGATATGAGGAGTTACATTGTTCATGAGCTTTTGCCTGGTTTGGTCTATGGAGATCCCAATGCTAAGTTTGAGAGATTTCGAGATGCATTTGATATTACTATGGATAGTTTACTCAAGAAGATTACAAAAATTCTATAAAATCATATTCTTACTATATTTACATGAGATATTTTATATTTTTCAAGTTAATTAAGATTTTTTAATTTATACAAAATAATAAATATCACGTGTATTTCATGTTTTCAAATGATTTGTTTATTAAGTTTTCAAATAAAAAAAGTTGAGCTTTCATTGCATTTCTAACACGAAAACATAAGTTTCCATCATGTTTATAAATTACAAGTTTTAGAAAACGTATTTGCAAGAGGTGTTGTTTTCTAAATGTTTATGAAACGAGAAATAGATTTCGGACTGAGTTTCATGCTACTTAGGATTTTGCACAATAATTAATTGTTTTAGAAAATGCCTCACTGCATATAAGTGGTGTCGATCATGCCGTAGTGAGTGGCCTGTGACTAGTTAGTTTGGTAGGATAAACTAAAAAATTGCACTTTTTGTGAAAAAATGTTAGTTTCTATTTTGATATTGAAAAAATAAATATAGTTACTAATCTAGCAATTATAAAAATATATTTTATGCTATAGTTATTTTAAATATAAAATAATCTAGCAAATATAAAAAAATATATTTTATTCTATAGTTATTTTAAATAATCTAGTATATATTTGACTAATCTAGTAATTATAAAAATATATTTTATTCTATAGTTATCTTGATAGCTATTTTCCCCTTAAAATTGTTTTGGGGTTTTTTGCCAAAATTTTAAAGATGCTGAAAAATATATTAAACTATACCAATACAAAAAGCCCAGTAAGCCCAAATAAATTACCAATGAAAATAGTTGTGTAACACCACGCGCATTGTAAAGCGCGTGCGAAGCGAATATCCCAAATATCTCTCTGAAGCTTCTTCAGCTTCTCTCTTTCCTCCGTTGACTACGTCCTCATTTCTGATTTTCTCCTGCTGCAGTCTCCATTTTCTAGTGCAATGGCGACGAAGGAACCAGAATCTGTTTACGAGATAAGCATCGAGGTGAAAACATTCCTCTAACTTGAATCATAGATTCAACAACACTCTCTAATAAGTAAATAACGTTGATGGTTGATTTGTAGTTAAAAAAGCAAGAACCTTTGATTTACGTTTTTAAGAGAAGTAAAAGATTTTAGTTTTAAGGTGTCTTGTTTGTTATAAGAGAAGAAGATTCGATTTTTGTGTAAAATCTTGTTTTGATGATAAGAAATGTGACAAATGATCTTCTTTGAATCAAAGATTTTGTCTCTGTTGCATCTAGACGATTAAGTTTTAGCTTTTTGTCTTTTTAGTCATTGCTTTTTCATTCTATGATCTTTGATTGAGTTCTTTTGTTGGCCTCTGAGGTTAAAGTGGGAGTCGTTAGTTGAATGATAATGATTTCTCTTATTCTGCTTGCAACAGGATGCTAAAGGAAACAGCTTAGAACTCAGTCAATACAAAGACAAAGTTCTTTTAATTGTCAATGTTGCTTCTAATTGGTTACTTTCTAAAGCCTTATTGTTAAGCTACTTTCATTTGTAGTTTTGTCAAAAAATGTTTGTTTATACGGTTTTATGATCTCAGTGGAATGACAAACTCAAACTACACTGAATTGAATGAGCTTTACAACAAGTACAAAGACAAAGGTAAGAAATATGCTTTCAACAAATTTATAAGTCCACGCGATTAGTTTCTCCATTGATGTTGTTCTGTTGTAGGTTTGGAAATTCTAGCATTTCCTTGTAACCAATTTGGTGAAGAGGAACCAGGAACTACTGACCAAATTACTGACTTTGTTTGTACTCGCTTCAAATCTGAATTCCCCATTTTCAACAAGGTAGATTACTCGACGAATTCGTTACTATTCTCTCTGCCTTGAGTTTTTTTTTTCAAAACAATTGAATCTGTTTGTGTTGTGTATTAGATTGAAGTGAATGGTGAGAATGCTTCTCCTCTTTATAAGTTCTTGAAGAAAGGCAAATGGGGAATCTTCTGCGATGACATTCAATGGAACTTTGCTAAGTTTCTTGTTGACAAGAATGGTCAAGCTGTTGAACGTTATTATCCAACTACTTCTCCTCTTACACTTGAGGTAAAGAAACAATCTCTCACTCTCGCTCTTCTCATTCACTCTCTCTCTCCACTAAATTTCTTGTCTCAATTTTTCTGCAGCATGACATAAAGAAGCTTCTGAATATCTCCTGAATGTCGTCTGTGTTGATAAAATTGTTTTTGATTATGGTTTATGAACCTCTTGCTTCTAATAAAGCCATGACATTGACTTGGAATTGATATGATTCTGTGTATATGTTTCCTAAATCCAAACCGGTTCCTCACACAATGAAGCCAGTTATTTAGATATACCAGCATTATCTCAGGTTGATAATGACACCAGAGCATACACAAAAAAGATCAAGCCATAATGAGTAAATATAGATAGTTAAAATCTTCTTAAATTGCCTGAAACTGGGGTGATTCTGTTACATTAACAATGTTAGAAGGAAGGAACT
This sequence comes from Cardamine occulta, assembly GCA_028015245.1. Taxonomy (NCBI): domain Eukaryota; kingdom Viridiplantae; phylum Streptophyta; class Magnoliopsida; order Brassicales; family Brassicaceae; genus Cardamine; species Cardamine occulta. The sequence goes on from CM051367.1 coordinate 10,525,590, forward strand.
GAGAGATCAGGTCTCAGTTCTGAAATTTCTGGTTTAAACATTCCCAGAGGAAATCTACAACAAAGATATGTACAGCACTCACATTCAGTATGCTGCTGCTGCTTCAAACACTAAAAGGGTAGTGGAAGTAAATAGGAAGAAAAACTAATAATGTTTTGTGGTTTTGAATCATCCGCGAGTCAAGTCAATATCAGTGAGTAGGTTTCTGCTAGAGTCAAGTGATCTGCCTGAGCCTGAGCCGGGCCATCCACTCATTCCCTGGGATGAGAAGTTCTGTGGCGTCTGCTGAGCCGCTGATGACGCTGCTGCTGCTGCTGCTTCTGGTGCATTACCAGGTGTGGTCTCCATTTCACTATTGTTGTGCTCTTCCTTTGGTTCTTTTTCTTGTTTGATGGTCTTGATATTATTATTACTACACTTTGCACTTCCTCCGTAAACAAAACTACAAGCCACCACCTTCATAATTACAAACAAGATTTTTGAGTTTAAGACACATTACATACAAAACTAAAACCAATACTGAAAAGCTTCATAGGTTGCAAATTTTTTTAACTCAACAAACAGAACCAACCCAAACTTAGTGCAACCAAACAAAAATCCATGAACTAAATAGAAAGTTTTATCATTTCTTGTTTGTTGGTCTTGTTAAATTGTTTATCTAAAACCAAAATACTGAAAAAAGTGAACTGGATCAAAGGATTTGGTTCAAGATATGATAAGCGTTAAAACTCTACCACATGAAATCGCAAGAGCTAAAATCTTGAAGAGGAAAGAAAGAAACAGCACAAACATACCATAAGTATGATTCACTTTTTAGCCATTAAGAAGAAGAGTTTAAAAAACCTGAACGAGGCTGGCTGCAATAAGCATTCCAATTCCACCACCAATAACATGACCTTCAGGACCAGAAAGAGAGACACTCAAACCGCCTGTTCGACTTTTGGATCCACCTTCTTCATTCACTAAATAAGATCCTCCTAAACTTAGAATCTCAAAACGACCCTAAAAACACAAAGAATGGTTATATAAACAATCTTTACTTTCCAGATTTGGGTATTTTTTTCGATTAACTGGATGAAGATTTCTCAAACCTCGAATGTCAAGGAAGGTGCAGTTGAAGCGGGTTGACGCAGAGTGACTGAAGAAACAGTTCCAGTGCCTGACATTATACAAAGAGCCCGAGGTCTTTGCTGTGAAAATGACAGAACTTTCGAAACAATATCCTGCAAGAAGAAAAAAGGAAATCGAAACAAAGAAAAGATGTATATGTCAATTCTCAAATGTCAGTAAACAGAATCATTAAGACTGCAAGGAGTTTTGAGAGCTTACTTCTCCTGCTCCAACACTGATCACATGAGGTGCAAAAGCAAGTCCAGCTGAAGTATTCATCCACTCACCTAAAGTAATTAACAGGATTAAAAGTTTGCTCTTAATCAATAAAATATCTCACAACAAATGGATCAGTCAAATTACTCTTTTCACAGCTTAATTAGCAGTAACAACAGAGCTAAAGCAACTAAACCTAACTTAAACCATAGAAACATCTATAGCTTCTAACATTCAAACTTCATCAAAATCATAAGATTCAAGCTCATGTCCTTCAATATTAGCCAACAGAGCTAAAGTAACAACTTAATTAGACCAAGTACAAAGAAAAAAACTTGAGATCTCACCAAGATTAGCTAAGCGTTGCTTCCTTCCAGTACCAGGAGGTCGACCTCTGGCTCGTTTAGGTGCATTAGGATCAGTCAACGAAGAAGAGTCCTTAGACTTATTACTAGTACAAGGCATTGGAGAAAGCCCTAAAGAGACTTGACCATCAGGAACATACTTTCTCGGCCGTCCACGTTTCTTCTTAACCATCGGTGTCTCCGGCGGCGGCGGCTGCAGAGACGGCTGCACCGAGGAAGCAGAAGCAGATGAAGCCATCCCCATGTGAATGCTGTGTCCAAAATCAGAGTGCCTGTGCTCAGCTATGGAGAAAGGAGGTCCTGGATTATTAGCCTGAGGATGATGAATGTTAGGGATTGACATTGGCCTAAAGCCTGGAGGAGGAGGCGGCGGCGCGTGTAGCCCACTCGCGACCTGAGAAGGTGAGAGATTTGTGAAAGCTCCTCTTTGAAGATAGTACTGAGGATGCGATCCTGGAAATGCCATTGCTTCTCTTCCATCCATGCATTTAAAACCCTAAATTACAATTCTTTAAGAAAAAGAGATTTTTAAATGGGGTTTCACTAAAAAAGGAAACTTTTTGAAGAACCAATTTAACTAATACCCAGAAATTGTAAACCCTAATTCCCCAAGATAGTAAATACAACAACAATGGCGGATTTTAAACTACCCAGTAATCAAAGTTGGGTTCTTTAAGCTGGGAGCTCAAGATCTAAATAGTTTTTAAGAACCCTAGAAAAAAAAGTAGCTAAATCTTGAGCTCACTTAGAACTCGAAAACAGTAAATTGCAGATTTGAAATTAAGACAACAGGGGAAAGTAAGTAGCTCGTGTACTGTTACAGTCTAGCAGAGAAAGCAAATCTCGAAAAAAAGGTTAGAATTGATTTTCGAAATCTAGGGTTTCTGAGAAGGAGAACGCAATGTACATCAGAGGAGGGACATAGGAAGAAGACAGAAGAGACAAATCAAGGAGAAGAGAAGAAAAGAGAGAGACAACAGATTTATAATTTTGAATTTTTTTTTTTTAAATATTGTGAAGTGAACTTTTGAATTTTGTTTTAGGCCTTCTCTGAAAGTTAGAAGACTGAAGAAGAGAAGGAGAGTGATGACCAGTGTCTCTTCACTTTATATATATTTCTTTTAATTAATTTAGTTATTTATTTTGTTGTCAAAGTTATATTCAATTGTTTTTTTTTTGTTTTTGCCTTTTTCTAGAATATTAAATTGGCTTGTTTAAGAATTTTTTTATTAAAAAAGCATATAGACTTTCTTTGATAATTTATAACAAAATCTAATGTCTCATTAGATCTCTCTCTGACTGAAAACGAAATTTATGTGTTCTTTTTTTAATCATGAAAATGATATTCTCATAACTCATAAGCATCTTACCAACTAAGCTTAAATTTTTCGTTCTAAATTACTCAAAAGAAATTAGTTGACATTTTTTAGATGCATTGTATATTTATATACCATGTAACTTAGTACTTATTCTTCTGCATTTCATTTTTTTTATATTAGACGTATTTATGTAGTATACTTTTTTCTTACTTTACATTTTCTTTATGTTTCCACTATTTGAAATATACATGTTTCAAGTTATGATAAATGGTTAAAAAAGCTTTTATTTATTCTAGACAACTTCTTTTTTTCCTTTCAAAGTCAATTATGCTCTTATTTGCGAGATTAAACCAGAGGTTTGAATGGTGGCTGCGGATATAATGAACAGAATCATCAGTAGTCTAAATCATCTTTTTTTTAGACAGTTTACAATCTATTGCGGTTTTATTTTATTTTAAAATTGTAGTTGGTCCGTAATGACTTTTTTTTTTCGCACTACTACAGAAGTAAAAAAAAATGGTTTTGACCTCTCTGTGTATGCTGCATCAATTCAAAGCTCAGATGCAATTTTGTTTATAAACTTAAACAAAGTTTTTTTATATATATTATTAATATTATTAACCAAAGATTGAGAGAGATGTGTTGTTGACTAAAGATAGGGAGAGAGCAGTGGGACCCAATTGAAAAGAGCCAAGAGGATATCTCTCTCTCACATGTCTAAATCACTTTGCTATTTCTTTCTTTGTTTCGGACAGTGAGCCCTCTGTCCTAACTTTATTTTTTTCCATTTTTTATATTCTCCTTTTTTATTTTACTTTTTTTTAATCTAAATTCCTTTTTTAATTTTCTTTCAAAAAGTTTTGAAAGTGATTTTTAAATATATATATCTATATACACATATATATATTTCCACCTAATTTGAAAGTTTGTATGATGCATTTAATATTCGGTGGCTAAAAGAACCCGACCAAACCAATCCACATAGTCAAAATTTTGTGATAGATAATAATAAATAAAGCTATTTTAGATATGTGTTTTTTTGGTTAATTAGATTTGTTTTTGCTACTATCAATCAATTTCTGATTAAGTTTTGTCCTTAATCCTTCACACTAACTTGTTTTGTCAAGATTCTTACACACGCACATCTTCAATAGCTACATAAATTTGACTTTTTGAGTTATGACAATAAAATAAATAATTTTGACTTTCTCCATTTTCACTTTTTTTTAGGCCAACTTTTTCACCTAAATTTATATGACTTGTCTTTTATTTTTATTTTATTTTAAACTTAGCAATCTCATGAAAGATCATATAAATAAATATTTGAGGCCGACCGCTACTGAACTTGACATTTTTTGATTGTTTGTCTCACATAAATAGCTATACATACACAAATTAGTCCAATCATCTTCATATAACTTTTTAAAAATCAAACTATATAGACACAATAAATGTAAGATATTCAAAAAATGGAAGAAGAGTGTTGAAAGAAGCTTTGAGCTTAGGGATGGTGTCTGTAAAGGTACAATAAGGATGTGTTTCTATGAAAGTCCCTTAGTTAATACTTCACGACACATTTACATACATACACAATAGAGTAAAATGATGTATTATGACTGTGGGTCTGTGAAAACATGATGTCATCAAAAGTGGGTCTATCTCTGATTCTTGTAAGGAAAGTGATCTCAACTGTTGCTTTTTTATTTTCCTTCTGATGTATTTGTGGGGATAGAGATATGATTCTCTTCACACATTGTGGTCCGTTTATTTTATTTTGGTCCATTACTTTCAAATCTCTCTTAGCTATTGGTAGAGTTTGTTGAGCTTTGAAAATTGAGATATTTCAATTTTTCTTGAAGTACTTTATACAAATATGAACAAAAAACATACAGTTAAGAGTTGTATAACATATACAGATGACCAGAGATTCGAGTTCAGAACCTTAAAATGTTGTATTATACATTACTGGTTCGAGAAAAAATTAAGTTTGAGGTCTAGGCTAATATCTCCTGAATATATATAAATGTGACAGGAATCATTAAATTGAAGTTATCTATCCAATATTCCAGTTATAAGCTGTTAAATTATTATGTAAAAGATTTGAGAAAACCAATCTAAAATTGAATAAATAAAATTGCTCTAATTTTGGTTCTTAAGTGAAAAACCAAGGAAGAATATGAACCTCAGGGCTCCGTTTAGCTATCCGTTTGATACGTTTTCGAATTTTCCATCGTAAATCATCAACCGCTGCATCAGTCGCTACCTTTCTTTTCCGTCTTTGGTTCAGCGATGATGTCTGTGGCTCTGTTGATCTGTTAATACAGATCAATCAAACAAATGAATTAAAAAAAAGTGGAAGCAAAGGAGTAATGTGGTTTAGTGTAAGCTTGTATGGCAAAGGAACAAACCTGGCAGGATCAATCTGTGGAGAGGATTCCACCAATGGAGGACAGCAAGCGGAGCAGATATAAGCCTTAGGTCGCGAATGAAGTTTGACACAATAGGTGTGATACCATTCACCACACTGACTACAAGAAACCATGAATCTTGAGTTGTATGGCTTTCGACAAATGCAGTGTAACATACTACGAGCTCGTAAAGCCTGCATCAATCAACCATGATAAACAAACAGGTCTAGGTAACAGTAAGATTATGTATTAAGCTTTGTTAACATTCATTAACCTGAAGTTCTTGCTCTGCATGGACAGGTAAATTTTCACCCTCAGAGATAAGGTCTAAAACATCTTCTAAGGCAACAGCACCTGAGTCCGTCACCACCTGCAGATAAAACCAGTAGCTCTCGCTTTCGTTAAACATATCAAAGGGATATTAAGAGATTGATTGAGAAGTGTGTTGATCATGTACTTTTCTAGCTCGTTTTGCCCACTCTAGTCCAATATCTTTTAACTCCATGAGTCTCTTGCCTAAGTAATACTCTTCAGGTAATATTTCCAGTGTTTTTCCCTGTCAATAAGCAAGTGACCAAAACTCATCAACCATATCACTATGGTGTATCGAGTGCGTACAAAGTTGATACATTATCAGAACATACCTCTTTTAAGTGCTGCTGAATTTGCTGTAACGAGGGCTTTCCTATATCTTCTAGCAACTGCCATTTAAAGATGCAGTTAAAGGTTACATAACCTAACCATACTAAGTGTCAATATACCAATTAAAAATTCAGCAATCTATTTGTACCTCAGAGGAAGGTGAGCTAGAGCTTAACGTGATGGTCTTACAACACCATCCTAGTTTTAGACTTGCAGCTTCAAGTTTGGGAAGTTCATCGAAATTGAGACCAAGTGACAGACCAGATTTTCTAACGGAGTCCACTCTGGTTATCAAATCCATAATCATCAGAAAAATCTTGCTATCCATGCTATGATCTATTTTAGCATTGTCCAACAAATCTTCAGTTTCTTGTAAGAGATGATGATTATCACACTGCCACCTATCGCAACTAAGTAACAATGTTTCAAGAATTCTTGGCTCTTGAAGCTGAACGTTAAGCGATTTAGACTGAGACACTAGATCCTGCAAAGAGTACAACATTAAATACTCTAAAAATCACCAGTCACAAAACAACAGAAACGAGAATAGGCACAGGAGCAGACAAACCTTTAATACAGGAAGTTCAAGTAGCGAACACGGTGATGACGACATAGAGGAAGCAGCAATAAAAAAAGGCTCAGATTTCTGAAGCCAAGTTTCAGCCGACAAAATTGTGTTCTCTATGCCTTTCAGAGAAGGCAAAACCGCATCAATGTTGACTGACATCCTAAGAACAACATCTTTTGATGAATTAACATGGCCTGAGTTAAAAAAGAATTACAAAGCCTGAACATTAAAAACTTACCTTATGAGATCTTTAAGTTCGTCCATCTGAGTTTCACTAGCAAGGATATTGTTTGCTCTTTCTTCCCAACACCGCGCTGCTGACAAAATTTCGGAGATCTCAACAAATAACTCGTCCTCCTCGATGTTTAGTCTGGAAATAAAAAGTCTATTAGCTCACATAAAAAAGAAGTAGAATGCATATTACATATTCTATAATCAAATATTAGAGGAAAACGTACACAACAGCTTCTGAGAGCAGTTGCTCAATGAAATCCAGAGATTTTCTTGCAGCATAAACCTACACCAAATTTAATACAAAAGAAGTTAGAACATGAAACCTAATGCTATTGCTATCTCCTCAGTAATATATACAAACTTGCATGGATTTTACATTCAATATCAAATGAAAACAATGCAACGAATTATTGCAAAATTTCTGTGTGAGACGAGTGAGAGATACAAATTCAGAAAACGTTTACCGTTAGAGCTTTTTCCCGGCAAGATGCGTTCTTCAATTCAACCTCAACAAGAGGAAGTCCTTCAACTATTTCAACTACTGTAATTAGGGTTAAGCTATTAGCCTATTATTATGCATTACAATACAAAAAATAAAAGGGAACCTGATAAGAAACCCTAAAAGAATGTCTTAAGTATTAAAAGAAAGACCTTGAAAGCTTAAGGATGCGCCATCCTGTAGAAGAGAATTCAGGTCATTGATTAGCTTCCGTTGGTCCTTGCCTTCACGGGCATCGACCATTACATCATTAAAGCGTGACATCCAAGACAAAGTCTCAACATGGTACTGCCTCAGGATATTCAACTCAGGAATGTTAATGGTGAAACTATCGAATTCATGAACCAACTCTTCCACATTCTGTTCAGGAAAATAAATACGTCAGAAAGGTTCAACAAAAGAGCTTGGAGTTAATCCCACTGAAAGATACAGAACAAAAGTAGAGCCAACCTTGAGAGATAAAGAACCACTCAAAACTTTTTGACACTTATCACGAGCTGATTCCGATTTCTTTACCAAATCCAGAATCCCTTCTGTTTCTGGAAGTTGCACCTGAAGCTCCAAGATCTATTAAGGGAAAAGAACGATTAGAAAACATAAGGACAAGTAACAAAGTTATCATTTTCAGAATAAGGAAAAATATAGTCACCTCTGACTTGAGCTTGACAAGTGCATCCAATTCAATTCCTGGAGGTTTTGTATCTGCGAGATAGAGTCTCGCTCTTTCAGCTAACATCTGAGGACTCATGAGAAAGAGAGATGATCAAATTCAAGAAATGAAAGAGAACCATGAAAATCGAAACCACTAGACTAGGATTACGCTCGTCTTTAAACACAAAACATGGCTACTAAGATATTTTGAGCTAGCAGAAAAAAATAAAATTAGTAAGCATATGTCTACCTTTGCAGAAGAGATTTTCTTTGACAAGATCTCATGTTTTCTTAGGGCGATTGGTGAACTGGAGACTTCAGAATGCAATAGCTCCAACTTTGTGATCTACAAACAAAACCAAGTAACAATAATCAGAATGCATAGCATTAAGTCATGTATCTAAAAGGCATTTTCCTCAAGACAATGTGGGCAAGTAATGGAGTTTATAGTGGCATACAGTTGGGATACTTGACAGAGCTGAATCGATTTTCTCCAACAATTTTCCAGCCTCTTCAGCATAGTCCTATACAGAATCAGAAACACGCTTACAAAGTGATAACATAATGGTAAACAACGGTAACGATCTCTAGGTATATGGCTAACCTTTAAATTCAGATAACCAGAATGAAAGCAAGGAACAGGGTTAACTCTTAGTAACTCATCAATAACTTCCAAGTGAACTTTCTGTGAATCATTGTTGGCTTCGCATTCGACTTTTGAAAGACACTCACTAACAGCTTCAGCCCATATCTTTGCTTTGATCAAACTTTTTGTAACATCTCGTACCTGTATGATATATATAGAAAATATTATTTTCCAGAAAATCTACCCAATGGCATATATATATACAAAAGTGATCCAACGGATACTTAAAAGTTAAAACTCACACTGTCCATTTCTGATCCAGCCCAAAGAAACTGTTCTGCTTCCTTCAATAGTGTGGCATATTCAGCACTCGAAAAGACATCGACGAGAACCTTTGATGCTCGAAGAAGCCACTTCTCTGCTGGTCGTGCCTGACTCACTTGCATTCCCTCCTGCTAGTATAAGAAAAGGCAGCAACAGTTTATATACTATAATTAGATTCAAGGATAGACTCCTTATATAATACTAGAAAGGTAAGGATGAAGAATGGCTATGCTGCTGCTAATATAAAACCCAATAACAAGAACAGAAAACAAGATTCAGCAGTGTTGTTTGCAAACCGTTAGTATAAATTTACCTTTTTATTCAAAGCATTAGATCGTTTGGTGCCTGAACTCGGGCGTTGTGATGTTTTGGTTTCTTGTGTTTTGTAACCAACAAACTTTCCAACTTCTTGTACCATCCTATCTAACTCGGCAAGGGTATAACGATATACAAGACGCAACTTCGTAGGTTCACATTCACAAAGGTGTTTCCAGTGCTAATTTCAAGATTATATACACTTATGTAAATAGCAAAATAAAAAAACACGAGTCTTAACAAAATATATGTTAGATATAAATATTTACCTCCAAGCACGCAAAAACAGATGGCCTGCAATTGCATGCAATAGCAGATATGTGAAGAAACTGCTGGCAGATGATGCATGTTGAATCCTACAAATACATCAGAGCATTATCTTATGCAAGCTAGAATGATAACAGTAGGAAAAATTTTAATGTTGAAACCAACAATATCTAATTGCAGAAAGAAAAACCTCATCGATGCCAACAGAATCAGGGCATTCAGGTAGAAACATAGGAGAAGATCTCAAAATACCACTTTTCCAAAGCTGCTCTCTCCAGTTTTTTTCCTTACTGTATATTCTCAGCAATTCTTTCTTCAAATGTATTGACCCTTCGCTATTGCAGCAGTTAGCCTTAGCTACGACGCAGAGAAGCTCTTCATGAGATATAACTGCAGGTTTCCGGTACAGCCGATACAGCTCTGCACCAGAACCACCATGAGGTAGCCAATCAGCAGTAGCAAAGTTGACAGCTTCTGCGCAATTTAAACCTGGAAGGACAACATATGCTAGTTTTATCAACATTGGTAACCAAACTCCGTAATCAAATTACTTGAACACTTTTAACACACAACTAGTGAAGTAACTACTATATAACTTAAGTTAGAGTTGGCGTACCAAAATTGAATCCAGCATGAAAGGACTTTGGAAATGTGATCACAAAGTTTCCTGGCTCCTAGCAGTGAGCAAAAGTAGAGCGATTATATTGGAAAACTAAACAAGGTCTGTGTGATTTTTCAAGGTCTATGAACCACAAAAATAGCTTCTAAACTTGCAATAGAAATGCTAACAATCAAAATGATTTCATCAATGAACTATATACTTGTATATCAAACCTGTAATACTGTGTAGACCGGGACTTTATTTTCTTGTAAAATAGTTGGACTCAACATGGTAACTAGTTGAAAGAGCAAATCTGGCTGAGCTTCAAAGAGATCTGGAAGAGTCTTTCGCATGACCTACAGAAAAATCAAGCAGCCAAGCACCTTAAATTTTCTTTCTGAAAATAAGTGAATATTCAAATGAAGAAAAAAGAACTTCTACTGGACTGTGGACTGTGGACTCTGAAGCACAAAGAAACTCAAAAAACGAACTAACCTTTTCAAAAGCACTTGCAGCACTCCCTGGAACACCATACCAACATTTTGCCTCTCCCCTGAGGTATGAGTCAAAAACAAGTTGGTAACAGAATTTTTCAACATAAAATGCGCACTTAAAAGACTCAATATGAATAAAATGGTTCCTTATGTATTAGAGAGTGTTCCAGTTATTTTTTTAAACATCTTCTCCCTAAGCCCATGATATAATAAGGAACAGAGGAACAGAGATTTGCAACTACCAAGAACAAAAAATAACACAGGATGACAAGAACAGTACAGGTACATACCAGTGTAGATAGTTGACAGAGTAAAAACAATGGTCCTCAAAATGCCAACAAAAAGAAGAGAAGAGCATTCCAAGATATAACCAAGGCACCGTAACACCATTAATGTTATGCCGAATAGCCTGAAGCATAGAGCCTTTCAACTTAGGCAAGTTATTGAGATTCCAAGGACTCTCACAATATTCATCCCATATATTTTCCTCAACTGATTCTGGTCTTTTGTCACCTACTCGAGGAAAACCACTCCCATAAACAGAAGTATCCAAGTCATTACCATACATAACTTCAACCTCACCACCTGACCCTTCTACAATTTCCCAAAACTTCTTCTCTATCTGAGTCCTAGACACTGTTCCTGAACCAAACCACTTTCTTTTAGCCCGATCAGCAATGCGTTTAAAATCTTCCAGCAATAAGCATTTACCAGGCACAAACCCAAAAGTTTCTTCATCAGTGTTTAAGCACTCAAGACAATACCAATTCCCAAGTGGAATATGCTTCAATGGAGGCGAAAGACAGTAAATATGCCAACCTTTATTACAACTATCACATAAAAGCATCACTTCACCATGTTTATCACTTTTACATTGCTCACAAGCTTGATCAACCACTTCTTCATTTTCCACCTTAGACTTTTTGCCATCACAACTTTTTTTTCTTTTCTTTGAGCTCCGAGATTCAGAACATCTCCGTTTGCAACCTTTTGCAGGATCTGCATTCATACGATTATGATAATTCTCAAAATCATGTAAATGCTCTTTATATAACTGACACAAAACATGTTTAGCACATTTTGAAATCTTTTCACCAGAGCTCATAAACTGATAAACTTCACCCCATTTTTTCCCTTTAATAACCTTATCATAACCACCAAATCTCTTCACAGCATTGAACAGCTTACACAAATCCAACTCATCTCCTTCAAAAACCAATCTCTTCTTCAGCTTCTTACCTAAATGCTCTTCCAAAAACCTATTGTATTCCAACTGAAACGTCTTTGAATTACAAGAAGCAGGACGAAACTGTAACCGATGAATCTCTTGTGTCTTTGTTGGAAACTTAACAGATTCTAAATCCAATCCAAAAGGTGGTTTCCAAGAATTAGGTGGAACAATCTTGCAAATACCATAAACCTCTGCCTCTGGTTTGATCTTGTATATATACTCTAATGGATCTTTGAATTCATCTTCTGTCGGATAATAAACTGGTCCTGAAGGAACATTATACGATCCTCTAAGTTTCTGATCTAAAACCCTTTTCTCCACTGCCTTAACTCTACCGTTTCCCATTACCAAACACATCCACTAAAACCGCAAAATCATAACCTACGAATAAAGATTTTAATTAAATTTAATTTCAGACATGCCAAGATTAAAAAAAAAAACCCTAGAAAATTTTACAAGACCAGTGAAACGAAATTGAATTCTAGGGTTTTTAGAAAATTTTACCTTGAAAAATTCTGAAAGAGAAACAGAGCTCAGCGGAGAAGAGGAAGTGCAAGATTTTTTTTTTTTTTTTGATGTACGGATTTTGTTTGTGAAGATTTGGAAAAAGATTTAATAAAAAGCCGTTTCTTTATTACTGAATTTCCGAAATTGGGTTTGGTTAGTAACGGAAATTACAAGACGTGGAGAAAGGAAAATAAAAATCTTTCTCCGTTTGTAACTATGGAAAGAGGATTTCGTGCCGGTTTAATGAATAAGAACTGCATGCTGTTTATACTGATTGAAGAGGTACTACGTGTAGTTTCTTTGTATTAGCCATATTGGACTGTTGGGCCCAAAATATTTAAGACTTTCATAGTAAGGCCCATTATAATTCTCTAGTGTAAAACTGTAGAGAATCAAGCTTAGGTAGTACTCGAAGCCCATTCCCTGAAAGTAAGCCCAATCGCTTACTCCTGAACCAAAATTGCAATCGATTTTGAAACTAAACCGGAAAGTAATTTTGATATACACATGTACCGATGTACCGATGGTCGGTGAAAAGGCGTTTCTACTGTTGGAAGAAAACAAAACAAAAAAATGTTAGAGCGTTATCGGCGGCAATTTTGATGAACTCATATTTCATTATCCTTGTTCACATTTCCATTCAGACATTATCACCTCTCATATTTCATGTCAATTTAAAAAAGATAAATTCTTTACCTGTATAAATATATGCGACAAGAGAAATGTCTGTGTATAGTATATAATAATTGAACTAATTATATCAGATATTTATATACTATTTATAGACAGCTATGAATCTACTAGATGGAGTTATATGGTACCAAATGTCCTATGCGACGACGCGTCCGGATTATATTATATCATAGATAAAAACAACATTTTTTTTATATAATTCTACTAAAGCGTAATATTATAATTTTAGGAGGTAATAAACAACGAGTTGATTGGTTAGTTTTTCGTTATTAGAATTTCTTTAAAAATTAAAACGTTTTAGTGTAATTTTAGAAAATCAGAAAACAAGATGACTAGTTTAACCGTAATAGTCTAATTGTATTTACACATCATATGATGTGGGACTGCAAATAAAAAAAAAGATAATTAAAATTAGTTTATCAAGTTAAAATTCCCAAATTTAATCAAAGATTGCATTACCCTAAAGTAGGTTCGGACTCCAACAATTTGAAGATCATGTTAATGCTTCCAATCATAGAGACAAGATTGATCGAATTTCCCATAATTTTTTTTATCACCATATTGCATTTATATGTAAAAACAACGAGTTTAATACTTTAACTGATTATCTTTTATTTTAAATGTAATTGTTTAATAGTCTAATTACATTTACACATTATGTTTGCAAACGATTGCGGTTAACTGGTGACAAATGTCTAAACTTAATTAAAAAAAAAAAAAAACTCTAACTAGGAGTTTAGATTGTAGAACCACAATGATCTTCGTCGATGGTAAAACTCAATCTCTGGTGTTGATTAAGCCACTCGATTTTACTAAATAATGCAAGATAAATATGTAAGCATGGTTTAGTTTGTTTTTTCTATGGGTGTGACTGGATATAGACCTATTAGCCAGGAAAATTCATCTATAAAACTAATTTATTATCACTTCAAATCAACTATTAGTTTACCGATTGAGTTGAAACAAAATTTTTAATTTTTAATTATTTATTATTGTTTACTCCATTTACTGTTGATAACAAAACAAAATAGCTTGGATTTTTCTTTTCGTAGTGTAAAATAAATTACTCCAGTTACTATTAATCTCTCCTCTTTTTGTTTCTGCTTAATTATCTTTTTTTTTTTCATTTTGTTTCTGCTTAATTATCTTTTATTTATTACATTCAATTACTTTACTTTTACTAATCATACCCAATATATATTATCGTTATATTGTTATCTTAGTGATGGAAGTATATTTGTCAAAAACACGTCTTCTGTAAAGAATATAAGACCAGAAGAATTCTAGAACATTTTGACAAAAACAAAAAAAAAACACTCATATATAGATAACTCCAAAATTGATGGTTATGGTGATAGCAAATATGAGTTGTTCCTTAATTTTGTCTTCATTTTTTTTTGACCCACTGGTGAGTTGACTTGGTAAGGCCTGCTGCTTTGCTGTTTCTCTTTCTTTATTACAAAAATAAATAAAAAGTTTTAATTTTTAACTTTCTGGCAAAGTTCTCTGCTTTTGTCTCTCCAACAAAGGATATAGAAAAAGCAACAAAGAAAGAAAATTTCAGAAAAAAAAAAATCTCTGTTCTTCAGCTTCCCTTTTGCTTATACCTCACACGAGCGGCTCTGATTTGTCATTTCACTTTTTTTTCTTAATTCTTCTTCCTTCAATTTCTATTCCTTAGATCGTTTTCTCAGATTTTGACCCTTTTTGTTATCTTTCTTCTTTGTTAGTGGAAGAACATATCAAAAACTGGGTTTTGTTTTCTGGGAATTCTGAAGAGATTTGATCTGTTTAAACTAGAAAAGTCTTGATTTTGATTAAATCAGCTAAAAAAAGGACGCGGTTTAGGGTTTATGGTTTGACTGGAAGAATACTAAAATGGGTTGTGAAGTTTCAAAGTTATGTGCATTTTGTTGTGTTTCAGAGCCTGAAGGATCTAATCATGGAGTCACAGGCTTAGGTAAAGATCGAGTTTTTTTTCTTTCTTTCGAGGGTTTGTTTGTTTCGTTTTTACTCAATGATTGATTCCATTGTTAAATTATGGATATTGCTCTTTTTTCACAGATGATGATAGGAGAGGTGAAGGAAATGATTTGCCTCAGTTTCGTGAATTCTCAATTGAGACGTTAAGGAACGCAACATCAGGATTTGCTGTGGAGAATATAGTATCAGAGCATGGTGAAAAAGCTCCAAATGTTGTGTATAAAGGGAAATTGGATAATCAAAGACGTATTGCTGTTAAAAGGTTTAATAGAAAAGCTTGGCCTGATTCTCGTCAGTTTCTGGTAAATGAATTGTGACTTAAAAGTCTTTACCTTGATTCAATCTTGATTCTTGGATTTTGAATCCCTTGAGTTTTTTTTTTTTATAGGAGGAAGCGAAAGCTGTTGGTCAATTAAGAAACTATAGAATGGCAAATCTTCTTGGATGTTGTTATGAAGGTGAAGAGAGACTTCTTGTGGCTGAGTTTATGCCTAACGAAACTTTGGCAAAGCATCTTTTTCATTGTAAGTTTCCTTATCTTATTGTAGTCTTACTCCTCCTCTTTGATTATGTTTGTATAGTAGTAACTGTGATTTTGTTTTTTTTAGGGGAGTCACAACCGATGAAGTGGGCGATGCGACTAAGAGTAGCTTTACATATTGCTCAAGCTTTAGAATATTGTACTGGCAAAGGACGTGCGCTTTACCATGACTTAAATGCTTATAGAGTTCTCTTTGATGATGTAAGTTAAGCTTTACATGTTTGATTTCTGTACTCTTGTCTCTGTTAATATGTCCACATACAAAGATCATTCTACGTTTTGTTTTTTTAGGACTCAAATCCAAGACTTTCGTGCTTTGGTTTGATGAAAAATAGTAGAGACGGAAAGAGTTATAGTACCAACTTGGCGTTCACTCCTCCTGAGTATCTCAGGACAGGTAAATACTTGAACTCTTGCATCTCAGTTTGCTCTATTTGTATTGTGGTTAGTTTTCTTTTGACATATTATTTTTTGTGTGTTTGTTTCTACAGGTCGTGTGACACCAGAAAGCGTGATGTACAGTTATGGAACTCTGTTGCTTGATCTTCTTAGTGGAAAACACATTCCTCCAAGTCATGTAAGCTTATGATTAAGATACTGAATCAATCATTCTCCACTAAATCTTTTGTGGATATCTATCAATTCTCCTGGAGAAAGTGTATCTTTCTAACTAAAACTTTACTTGTTCTGCGTATTATTAGGCGTTGGACCTCATACGGGACAGGAACATTCAAATGTTGATTGATTCATGCTTGGAGGGTCAATTTTCAAGTGATGATGGGACTGAACTAATAAGGTTAGCTTCTAGATGCTTGCAGTATGAGCCCCGAGAGCGGCCTAACCCCAAGTCTCTAGTTACTGCAATGATCCCTCTTCAGAAGGACCTTGAGGTGCTTTCCTACTACCATTAACTAGTTTATCTTTTGCTTACTTATGATTTTTCATTTCGAAAGGATTATTTCTGACACTAATAAGAAACTGTGTATTCATGTAAGACTCCTTCTCATCAACTGATGGGCATTCCAAGCAGCGCCTCAACGACACCTCTTTCACCACTCGGAGAAGCATGTTTAAGAACAGATCTAACTGCTATACATGAGATTGTTGAAAAGCTTGGATATAAAGATGATGAGGGTGCAGCCACAGAGGTTTCTTTCTCAATTCTTAGCCTTGTTGTTAATCGTACTCCGTAATTGTCTCAATGTGTATTCAGAGATTGGGCTATCTTATTCCTTATTGTAATCTGCTCACCATTTTTGCTTGCTTCTTTTTCTGCAAAAATTTCAGCTTTCATTCCAGATGTGGACTAATCAGATGCAGGACTCGCTGAACTTCAAGAAAAAGGGTGATGTTGCTTTTCGACATAAAGACTTTCCAAATGCCATCGACTGCTATTCTCAGGTCAGATATCTTCTACTGCCATTTTATTTTTTTGTCTTTGCGGTTAAAGTTTCCTGCAATATCTGATGAAAGAATGTGTTTGCACAGTTCATTGAGGGCGGGACAATGGTTTCCCCAACTGTTTATGCAAGAAGAAGTCTGTGTTACCTAATGAATGAGATGCCGCAAGAGGCACTGAATGATGCAATGCAAGCCCAAGTGATATCTCCTGCTTGGCATATCGCATCCTATCTTCAAGCTGTAGCTCTATCAGCTCTAGGACAAGAGAATGAAGCACATGCTGCTCTTAAAGACGGATCAATGCTCGAAAGCAAAAGAAACACACTATGATGATGATGATAATATAAAACACGAAGAGGAAAATGAGAGAGGAAACTAGAAGACTGTGTATCTTCTTACATTAACTGAGACACACCCCATAGGCTTTACAGTATAAGATCAAAACTCAACATCATCCTCTGAAGGAGAAAGCTACTACACAGTTCTCATATTGTGTGCATCATCATCATCATTAGTCAGGTTCGCGTCCGTTCTCGTATCCAATCTTTTTTTTTTTTTTCGAAATACTTGCAGCATTCATTTGGTTTTACTACTGGCATGAACATTTCTCTGTTATACAGAAGAAAAAGTTCCATACTTTGATGGAGATTTGTTAGGAAAAAAAAACTGGAAATGGTGTGATTGTGGATTTGCTTTGATGGATTCCATGATTTGTAATCAGTATTTTATTTTATAAATATGTATGTGTAAAGAAGATAACACTTTTGTTATTGAGTTTTCGATGATATTTTTTGAGTTTTGCATATGAGGAAAATGTTCTTGTGTTCCTATTTGTGTTGGATTCATTCTTCAGATGTCAATGTTTCATACTTTACCCACAAAGACAAAGCATAAAATCATTCTTATCGTAAGAATCTGAACCGTCTCTTCTATAATTAGTTTTGTTTTAAATTCTAAAGTAAATCAATAGACAACAATGATCATAACGTTGTAGCATACCTGTAAAGGTCCAGAAATAAAATATTACATCTGGAATTTCAAAAAATAAATGGTAAAAAACAAATGTTAAAAAGGGCCCAACCGGGTTCGAACCGGTGACCTCTCGATCTGCAGTCGAATGCTCTACCACTGAGCTATGGACCCTTGGATGCTAAGTTGATAAATATATTCAATTATATAATGACAACGCTAACCAAATTGGGCTTTAAAGACCAATATCTAAGCTTTTGTAAGAGCCCATTAGGATAGCAAAAAGTATGGTTTTCTTCTATTGTTTTTCCTCTATTTTGTGCCATTGAAGAGTGACGTAGATCTTTTTTGTTGTGATCTTTTTATAAGTCTTCTCAGTGTCTGTGATCTTTTTATTGGCAATTCATATTTTTGGTTGCTGATTTTTAGTGGTGGTGAGAGTGTTTGTTCTCAGGTACACGTAGAACCCTTGAGTTTCTTAAGATGATCTCTGTAATTTTGTTGTTATCAATATAATCCCAGATGATAAAAAAGAAAAAAGAGTGACGTTGTAGAATTTTTCTGCTACTTTTAATTTGTTTGATGTCTTATTATTGTTCAGAGAAAATTACTTTTCCTGTTTTAGTGTAACGGTCATAATTGTATGATGCATATGATTAAAGTGTTTTAAGAAAAAAAAAATCAAAATTGAGGATCACGACTCTAAAACCATCGATTGGTATTTGATTGTTACTTTTTGCACACCCTTTCTATGATTGGCTTAGAATGCAAGTGAAGATAAAGGTTTGTCTTTAAAATGATTTTTTTTTTCAGTAACTTTTGTCTGTTGCTTTCATTACATTCACAACTACTTGATTCATATGTTACTTGTGGTGGGACTTTAGATCTGTAAGAGCGTCACCTGAATTTTTTGACTTATCTATCTAGATTTGAAATTTTAACTTCTCTCTGTATAGGTTCTTGATCAGTGATAGTTTCCTCAAGAATCTGTTCATCATTCTCAGAAGTTACTGGTAAGTGATACTTTAATGTGAACTAATCCTTTCTAGATTCATTTTCTTTATCTGTTTTTAGCTTCGCTTATGGTATTACAATACTGATTCAGGTTCTTGAAAAACTTTCCGTAGAAGTTTGGCTTTTCTTTGATGGTAATAGAGATTAAGTTAAGTTATACAAAGGCAGCAAAAGATGGCACAGAGTTCTGAAAACGTTCTTCCTACTCTACGCGATTTCTTCGATTCGAGAAAGCCAGGGGAAGAAGATGAGTTTATGTTTTACCGGGCGCTTAACTTCTCGAGCAAGAAACCTCCAAAACCGGGAAACAAGGTTAAGGAGAGACATGGTTTCTTCAATCAAGGCTCTAAGGAAAGAAGCAGAAGAAACATATCAAATGCTGAAAAGTTTTCAGTGGAGCAATATGCTTCTGGTGGTTTTTTCGGGGTACGGTTAAACGCAAACGGAAGATCAGCTAAGCCTTTAGGAGGTTCAGAGAGAAACACAGAACCAAGATTGCAAAAGTCATTCTCATCTAGAATGCAATTCCCATTTATGGTTTCTTCAAAGGAAAGCAATGAGTCTTCTTCTTCTACTAATAACTCAAGCTCAACAAGCTGGTTTAGTCGTATCAAGAAAATGTCGAATCCGTTTTCGAATCGAAATCCTCAGTTACCAAAATCCACTGGTGGAGAAATGCTCTCAAGGAACTTGAAAAAGTCTTCACCTGTTCATCTACATGCTCATCTTAGTATGGTATATGAACTTGGTATGCCTGTTTTCATCTTCTCCCTAGACCGTCCTGATGATGTATACATGGCTAGTACATTGATGGATGATAATGACTCTTGGTTTGTCTATTCGTTTCGTTACATTGGTGGTAAAAGCAATAAGAATCTTGGTGAACAGAAGTTGAATGTTTCAGGTAAAGAATCTTCATTAATAGGCCAGATGCAAGTTTCTACTCAGATATGCTTAGAGGCAGAACCATATGAAGAAGATCTTGTGGCATCAACTGTATCAGAATTCGTTCTTTTCGACGTTGCACGAGCACGAAGAAGTGGTTTCAAGAATGAAAACTTGTCAAGGCAGAACAGTTTCAGATGCGGATTAGACCCGAGTCAATCGATATTTTCAGAGACAGAGAACATTGCATTTAATCTACAACAAGAAAAGCTTCCAAGGCAGAACAGTTTCAGCAGAGGATTGACTCGTAGTCTATCAAAACATTTAGAGAACACTTCATCTGATCCTTGGCCAGCCTCAGATTTACATCCAGGCTTAGAGATTGCAGCCATTGTTATTCAAGACTCTTCTTCAAACAGTAAACTCTCAAGCCGTGTGATGAAAGTTATACTTCCAACAGGAAACCACGGTTTGCCCGATACCGAAAACTCGTGTCCTACACCAATACTACAGAGATGGAGATCAGGTGGAGGCTGTGATTGTAGCGGATGGGACATGGGATGTCATCTTTTTGTCCTAGAATCTCCAGAACTCATCAACAATCATAATGGTTTGGAACTTTTCATAGAGGTAATAAGATTGTTTCCTTTGTTACCAAAATGTGACTCAACTTGTATTTCTTGAATCTTGAAATGTTTAAAGAAAACTATATTTCAGGGTGGAAAAGAGATCACACCAGCAATGACAATGGCATGTATCAGAGAAGGACATTACGAAGTAAACTTCCACGCAAAGCTCTCAGCTTTACAAGCATTCTCAGTTTGTGTCGCTGAGCTACACAGAAGTGAAGTGTCAAG
This sequence comes from Cardamine occulta, assembly GCA_028015245.1. Taxonomy (NCBI): domain Eukaryota; kingdom Viridiplantae; phylum Streptophyta; class Magnoliopsida; order Brassicales; family Brassicaceae; genus Cardamine; species Cardamine occulta. Next base: position 10,546,270 of record CM051367.1, read on the forward strand.
AGGAGAAAGAAGCAACTCTTTGTCTAGATGCAGTTCACTTAGAGAGCTTATTGGCATGGAAACTCCTATGAATCTCAGAGACACAAGAGAAGTCCTTTCTTCTTTCATGCCTAATGTTACATTCTCTCCAATTTCAAGGGTTTAAAAACACATCACAAAGTAATCTATCCCTTACTCTTATGTGCATATATAAACATTATACAAATCATATAGATAAATATCAGCCAGAATCTACAAGAATATTATGAAAGTTTAGAACTTTAGCAGCAAAATGTTTGTTTCCCTCATAATTATAGTTCTTTCTTGGTTCCATTGTCATTTTCAATGCTGCTGAGTTTTAGTTATTATTCCGTTTAGTTTTGTAATCCTTTAATTTGGCTTCTTTATAAATGTAGTTTTAGCATTTTTCACACATATATTTTAAAAAATTATGAATATCTATTATAAATTTATACCCTTTATTAACATTGTATAAGTGTACAGTATCTTAAACTGAAATTATAAGGATTATATGAGATTTAGTAAAATTAAAAAATAAAAATAAAAATTAAAGGGCATAATTTTATAATAAGATGGAGGGAATAGCGATTTTGCGTGCTGTGAATGCAAATACAAAAAGCAGTTATTAATATTATATTTTTATTTTATTAAGGAGACAATATATATTTTTTGATTATAATTTCCAATGAAAAATACATTTTAGAAAAGTGTGTAGTAGTGTTTAGGGTGTTTCTAGCAACAATTAGGATTTCCGGGTACGCATTGACAAGTATGATATCTACAGTTGTGGATTGGACCTTTGCAAAACTTAGCACAATCTGCATTGGTATTGCATGTTATAGGCCTCAATTCGTTTGGTCTTTCTTGCATCCTCGCACTCATCACCACACCTATCAATACACCAAACATATTATATTATTCGTTACAACTATGTAAACAAAATTTACAAATATATTTATTGAGAAAGAGATAACTAACAAGAAGATGTAAGGAGAAGAGCAAAGAAGAAGATGGTGAAGGTGAAGGAGCTATTCATGTTTCTTTACTTCAAAATCTCAAAAGAAACAAAGACTTATAAACTTGTGTTTGTGTGTGTGTGTGTGTTATTCCATTGATCTCACCGTACGTTTATATACTAAATTCTAGGGAGAGAGTTTGTTTAGCTGAAAGGAAACAAATCATCGTTATCTATTTTGATATTTTACCAATTCCATGTTTCTTTCATTCAGAAATCATAATAATATCAATCTCTTTGATACATCAAATCTTCACATTATTATTGTCTCACTATTCTTTGTAATTATTGCTGATTCTCATGACTTTGTATATATATATATATATATATATATATATGTATTGTACTCATGATATTCAATGGAATCAAGCTTCATTTTCAACACAATACACACACTCATTATAAAGAAACAAAAATATTATTTCTTATATGGCTAAGGCTGTGGGTTCATTACTTTTAGCAAAATATACACGTAATTCATGTGTAAATTAAATACATGAATTGAGAAAAATAATCCTCAATTCATGTTTGATGTTAAAAGATTTGCCATTGAAAAAAATGCAGTTAAAAGGAAAAAAAAAATATCCATTAGAAGCAAAAAGTCTCATGTTTTTTTTTTCTTACTATCCATGCAACCAAACACAAATCTAATGATTAAATATATTTTTTAAAAATCTATCAAAATGAAAAATATATTGTTAAATAGCAAAAGATCTTTGGAAGATCTTTTACAAAAAAAATGTCAGAAATAAAATTTTCTACTTAAATAAACAACTTTTGAAGAATAACTATTAAAAATCCTCTTACAAAAAGAATTCAAATTAAATAAAAAAAAACTCTTAAAAATATTCCAAATTTCATATAGGCCAGCCAAAGTATTGGGCTGTCTAAAGCAAAACTATTATTTTGGGTCCATACATATTTAAAAAAAAAACAACAAATGTAGTAGGAATCGGTCGAACCTGACACCTCTAAGCCTATCAAAATGTGCACCGGCCATTATATTACAGGGATTTTTTTAAATATTGGTAAATTAGGTGTTGGTGTTTGGGTATCGCGTATCGGTTTGGGTTTTTCAGATTTTGAGATTTAATATTAATTTGGATATTTATAATTTTTGATTCGGATTTGGATATCTTAAAAATTGGAGGAAAATTAAAAAAAATTAATTAAATTTGAATAAATTTTGGTTATTTTTCACAAATATAAATAAAAATTTTGGGATATTCGGTTATTTTGAGTTTTTTATTTATTTTAATCTTAAAATAATTCATGTTATTGAGTTTATATTTATGATTTTCGGTAATTGAATTATAAAAAATCTAAATATAATTCTTATTTTTGGTATATACTTTTATTTATGGTATTTTAGATACTCATTCGGTTTTTAACTTTTATGCTCAGGCCAATGATTAAGTTAAATTAAATTTTAATTAAAGTTTTATTTTGGTTAAAGTTTTGAATGACAGAAACTGTTTTTCTCTAATTATATTCCCTTTAATATCTTGATATTTTCTCATATATTTTAATCCTTTTTATTGGAATTTAATTTTAGTTAAGTAAATTATCACCTTTTTTATAAAAGTTTTAAAATATATCTATGAAGTTTAAAAACTGATGAGAAACAGTGTAGCGTTAGAACAACGTCGGAAGAGGAAAAAAAAAAGTCTTAGGAGGGAAGGCGTCAAAGCTACGCAGGCCACTGAACAAATCCTTTCTTATAAATTGAAACCAGAAAGTGCTCAAATACTTCATCAATCATCTCGCAACCTTTAACCCTAAAACTTTGATTTGATTCTCAGATTCTGAAAACCCACACCATTGTTATCTCCGGTAAGCTTCTCTTTCAATCTATTCATCGTTGCTCTGTTTCCTACTTGTTCAAATTTCGATTTTTCTCTCAACTCTTTCGATTTTTGCAAGAGTTTGAATGCGGATCGCTATTTCTTGTTCTTCGTTGTCTTTTTTTTTTTATTTGCTTGAGTTTGGGTTAGATCATATTCTCTCTTCGTAATTAGGGTTTATGGATCGCTTCTTTTGCACGCTTTCATAGACTGTTTCTTCATTCATTTGCTTGTTATCTCCTTTAATTCTCTGTTATCGTTTTGGAAATATTCTGAAATGAATCGATTATTACTGTTCTGTATTGAATAAAAATCGCTACTTTTTTATGTTAATCCCTAAATTTGAGTGGAAATTAGTTTCTTAATTGATCTAGATTTGGATTTAGTGTTTCTGTTACATTAGTGTTGCAAATCGATTCACTTTTTGAAAGTTTTCATCTAATCCTGAAAAAAATTTGTTTTTTTTTTGGTTAACAGGTTAGAAAAGATCAAAAGAAGAATGAGGATTGATTTTTCAGAGCCAGAGTGCAGCAACTGTTTCCATTGTCGCTTACTCAAAACTCAAGAATCCGAACCGAGCAATGTGATTGCTTCATCCGAGCCGGTTAATTCCGAACCGGTTCAAGCTCTTGAACATGCCTCTGCTACTGTTGGTTCAACTTCAGCCTCAACATCATCTCCAGTTCAAGCTCTTGGACATGACTCTGCTCCTGTTGGTTTCACTTCAACATCATCTCCAATTCAAGCTCTTGGACATGAGTCTGTTGCTGTTGGTTCAATCTTAACATCATCTCCAGTTGAAGCTCTTGGACATGATTCTGTTGCTGTTGGTTCCATCTCAACATCATCTCCAGTTGAAGCTCTTGGACATGATGATTCTGCTGCTACTGGTTCCATCTCAACATTCAGTTTGGGATCACAAACTCCATCTTTCCAAACTACTTCTGGTTCTGGTACATCTGCCACTTCCGCATCCTCAATTACATCTCTATTTCAAAGTTCTTCTCCATTCGGATTTGCTCCTGCTGTTGCATCAGTTAATTCTGCACCAACAACACAAGCTTTTGGCCAAACCACTTCTGCTTTTGCTTGTTCACCAAACAGTTTCGGATTTGCTCCTGCTGTCACATCGGTTAGTTCTGCACCGACGCAAGCTTCTGGTTTTAATTTATTTGCTGCTCCTACACAACCTACACTATGGTCAATGCAAGCTCCTGTCAAAGCTAGTTCTGGTTTTGGTGCATTTTCTGATACCACACCACCTAGATTATTCGGGTTAGGGTCAACGCAAGCTCCTGTCGAAGCTACTTTTGGCTCTGGTGCAGCCTCTAGTTTCTTCCTCCCATTTGGTTCCATCCCAGCACCTCCAACGAATACCTCTTCACTGTTTGGGCCAAATTCGGCTTGGACTACTGGGGGCGCCTTGCCACCAGAATCAGGGAGTGATTCTTTGCCAGCGCAAGATTATCCCAGGATCGGTGTTAATAGATTTGCTAACCCTTTTGGTCAAAACATACCGATACCGCCTACTGGATCATATCCTGGTTTTCCCGGATCTAAACCCAACCCTTTTGGACAACGCCAAAACACTAGTGGTGGTGGTTTTTCAATCTTTGCTAATCCTAAAACATCATCTCCCCAACCTTTTGGTTTTAATGCAGCTACTACTCCGTTACCAAGCTCTTCTTTGTCACCACCCGCTCCATTTAGCAGCAATCCCAACACTGGATTCAATCCATTTTATGCACCTACACTCGATGGAGATACAGGTGGCATGTTCATGTCCGTATCTGCCTCGTCTTATCCTTATAAAAGCCATGAAGAATTGAGGTGGGAAGATTACAAGAAAGGAAACAAAGGTCAGTATCTAACTAACTCTTATATTAAATTTACGGACATAATATTATCTAACCGATGTATTAATATTATTAATCAAATCTTTAATACATATATGTAATAACATTTTTCTCTGTGATTGACTAATCTCATATTCTCTCAAACAGGCTCTAGAACAAACACTGTCTTTGGTTCCCCCCCAATATTTGCTTCTCCAAGTGTACCTGTTCATCCTCAAAGGCCAACTTTTGGTACACCGCAAGAAACCTTGACCGGTCCTGCTTTTAGTTTCAGTCAACATAATCCGGCTTTCACTGGTTTCGGTACTCAGTTTCCGAATTCCAGTGTTCAGAGACCCCATGAAACCGCTGCTGTTTCTTCCCCAGCATCCAGATGTACTGCGTGTGGAGCCACGACTAGCACCTCTGCTTCTGGTAACTGGACCTTTAATGGTACCACATTAGCTCCTCCATCAGCTGCTACTACATCTCTTCCCGGGCTGTTCTATCCTATGTATGGTTCTGTTCCTTTGATGTTTGGTACAAGTCCTGCTGCTCAAGTTACTACTCCAGCACTTCAAGCCTATCCTTTTAATGGTTACATTCTTCTCCCATTCGCCGCCATGAATCTGCACTAGTCATTTCTTCTCTCTCAAGCATCAAACTCTTGTCTTTCAAATTGTAGGACTAAGTCTCTGTCTTGCTTAAGATTAAAAAAGGTATTCATTAAACTCTCTTTTGCTGCGTCAGCTTTATGATTTTGTATGTAGCTATCATGAATGAATAACAATATTAATAAGTTTTTACATTTTCTTCACCATCCTTACATTGAATACATCAACAAGAAAAGCTATTTTCTTTCTACTATAAATTATCTATCGCCTCTGTTTTGTTAAACAACAAAGAACAAAAAAATGGCAAGAACCATAATTACACTTTTTTCTCCTCTGTTTTGCATCTTTATCTTCTCTTTATTATCTCAAGAAACCATATCTCAACCTGAACACATGCGCACTGTCTGCAATCCTACCAACAACTTCACACAAACCAGTTCATACGAAACAAACCGCAACACCCTACTCTCTTCTCTCCTCGAATCTTCCACTCTCGGAACTTATTCCAACGTCACAATCGGTATTAGCCCCGACACAGTCTATGGCATGTTCCTCTGTAGAGGAGACATCAACTTAACTTCTTGCGCAGACTGTGTCCAAACCGCAACAATCAAGATCGTTACAAACTGTAGTCTCAACAAAGCAGCAATTACATACTACGACGAGTGTATAGTTCGATACTCAAATGTTTCCTTCTTCTCTGAATTGGAAATCAGACCATTCATTGTTCGTTACTCTAGTCATTCTGCTCCTAACTCAAATCGTTTTAACCAAACATTATCTGATAAATTCGACCAACTGATTCTTAACGTTTCTTCGTCCTCTTCGATTCCGTATTTCTTGGAGAATCAAGAACGTGTTACTCAGTTTGAAGGTTCATATGATTTAGTGTCAATGGTTCAGTGTAGTCCTGATCTTGATCCACCAAGCTGTACCATTTGTCTCAGAATTGCCTTCTTTAGAGTTTCAACTTGTTGTGGTTCACCAAGCTCGGCTCTCATCTTCACTCCTAAATGTCTTTTTCTGTATAGAACCTTTGTTTTGCTATCACCACCGCCGTCTTCGTCGTCTCTGCCTCCTCTATCTCCGTTGTCTCCACCTCCTCTATCTCTGCCACCTCAATCGCCTAAAAGTATTGACATAAGCAACAAAGAAACCTTTCTATTCACAGCTTTTGCTGCCAAAGAATACATCAAACTAAATTTGCTAATAGAGAAAACAGAGATATGAATTTGAAGGATTATGTTGCTTCAATCCTATATTAATGTTTGATGATCTAACTCTGTTTTGCTTAATAGTCATAAAACAAATGTGTCAGCTTTGATGATTTTGTCTTTGGAAAAAATACAGCTATCATGGATGAAATCATGAAAACAATATTAGTTTTACATCTTCTTCCTCTGAATTGGTAACACGTCATTATTTTTAGATAATCAATAGAATGAATCAACAAGAAAAACTCTTTTCTTTCTACTATAAATTCTCTATCTCCTCTGTTTTGTTAAACAACAAATAACAAAAATGGCAAGAATCATAATAACATTCACTGCTTCTCTATTCTTCTTCTCTTTGTTATCTCACCATGTAACACATTTATACTTTTTGTTATCCAACCAACAACTTCACACAAACCAGTTTATAAGAAGCAAACCACATCATCAAAACCAAAAACGATGGTAGAAACGACAAACATTTTAAACCTAAATAAATACTTAAATATATAAGTTAACAAATAACAGATAAATTATCAAGCTAAATAACAATTAATCCAAATTTTCATACAGATATGATGAGATAGATATACGTTAACAAAATATTTAACCATCTAAAACTATAGCTAATATGCCCAAATATTAATCATTAAGAAAATGTTTAATCGATAAACTGTGATAGGGCATTTTGGTCAGAAAATTTATGAGAAGAGAGATATGACTAATTAATGAAAAATAACGACCACCTTTTTAATTTTTAATTATCTATGTATTTATAACTTAATAATCCGTTTAAGTTCTCTTTAGCATCCGCTCATATACTTTTATCGTTTTTAATGGAATTTATTTAAATCGAGTAAATTTTCTATTTTTCAAGTTTACAATTATATATCTCTAAAGTTTAAATTGATGAGAAGCAACAGGGTTGGCATTCGGGTACCCATTCGGGTTCTGGTAGGATATTTTGGGTTTTCGGGTGTTCGGATTTAGGGGTGCATGATGCATTAGGATATTTCATAGTTTTGGGTATCCGATGTATTAACAAAAAATTAAAAAATAAGTTAAAAATTTGAATAAAATTTGGTTATATTTCAAAAATATAAATAAAATATTTCGGATATTTAGTTATTTTGGTTATTTTTTGGTCTTGAAATATCCAAACTTCTCAAAAATAACCCAAAACCCTGATATATTTACATGAATCTTAGAATCTATCCAAAAATAACTGAATTAACAAAAAATATTTAAAATACCAGAATATTTTAAGCATTTGGATTATTACTAATATAATATTATCTTATTATTATTATTATTATTATTATTATGTTTATTATTATTATTATTATTATTATTATGATGATGATGTTTGGATATCTATTCAAATTCGGGTTTAGAAATCTAAGACTTATTCAGATATTTTATAATTTTAGAACCAGATTTAGTCCGGATTTTTTCGAATCGGGTTCGGGTTTGGGTTTTGTTTCCCAGCCCTCTAAGCACTATAGCGTATAAGTGACGCGTGCAGTGTTAAAAATCCTTTCTTATAAATTGGAATCAGAAAGTGCTTTTTTATTTGTTTTTTCTGCAATCATCTCGCAACCTTTAAACCTAAGTTTGATTTCATTCTCAGATTCTGAAACCTCCGCCTCTCCGGTAAGCTTCTCTTTCAATATCTTTGTCGATTTTGTGTGGTTTTGATTTTTGCAATAGTTTGAATACGGATCGCTATTCATGTTCTTCGTTGTCACTGTTTTACTTGACTTAGGGTTAGATCATATTCTCTCTTCGCAGTTAGGGTTTTGGGTTGCTTCTTTTGCACGCTTTCAGCTTTCATAGACTGTTTCTTCATCGATTCGCTTATTGTCTCCTTTAACTATCTGTTATCGTTTTGGAAATATCGATTCCATTATTCTGAAACCAATCGATTATTACTGTTCAGTATTGAATAAAATCGCTACTTTTTAATGTTAATCCCTAAATTTGAGTGGAAATTGTTATCTAAACTGATCTAGATTTGGATTTAGGGTTTCTGTTACATAGGTTTTACAAATCCATTCAGTTTTGGAAAGTGTTCGTCAAATCCTAAGAAAATTGTTTGTTTTGTTTTAACAGGTTGAAAGATCAAAAGAAGAATGAGGATTGATTTTTCTGAGCCAGAGTGCAGCAACTGTTTCTATTGTCGCATACTCAATACTCAAGAATCTGAACCGAGCAATGTGATTGCTTCATTCGAGCCGGTTAATTCCGAACCGGTTCAAGCTCTTGAACATGCCTCTGCTGCTGTTGGTTCAACTTCAGCTTCAACATCATCTCCAGTTGAAGCTCTTGGACATGATGATTCTGCTGCTACTGGTTCCTTCTCAACATTCAGTTTCGGACCACAAACTCCATCTGCTCCTCCTGTCATCACATCGTTGTTTTCAGAATCGGTGCAACTTCTTCCCCCAAAGAGACTCTTTCCTGATGTATTTTGCTCTCCTTTCCAAACTACTTCTGGTTCTAGTGCATCTGCCACTTCCACATCCTCAACTTCATCTCTATTTCAAAGTTCTTCACCAAACAGATTCTTAGTTGCTCCTCCTATAACATTGGTTAGTTCTGCACCAACGCTAGCTTCTGGCCAAATCACTTCTTTATTTGCTGCTCGTACACAACCTACACTCGGGTCAACACAAGCTACTTTTGGCTCTGGTGCATCTAGCACTTCCACATCCTCTGGCTCACTATTTGGGCCAATGCAAAATCCGGCTTGGACTACTGGTGGCGCCTTGCCAGCAGGTTTCTCCTCTAATCTTTTCGGACCAAACCCATCAACTTCTACAGGAGTTTTTGGTTCAAAACCATGGAGTGTTTCTTTGCCAGTTCAAGATTGTCCCAGGACCAATGTTAACCTTTTTGGACAAAACAGACCGATACCGCCTACTGGATCATATCCTGGTTTTCCCGGATCTAACCCCAGCCCTTTTGGACAAAGCCAAAACACAAGTGGTGATGGTTCATCGATCTTTGCTAGTCCTAAAACATCATATCCCCAAGCTTTTGGTTATAATTCACCTACTATTCCGTTATCACCACTTAGCAATCCATTTAACAACAGTGAACAAGGTAGTAGGTATCCTTGTTATGCACCTACACCCGATGGAGGAGTAACATGCGGCATGATTACTTCCATATCTGCCTCCATGCCTCATCAACATAAGAGCCATGAAGAATTGAGGTGGGACGATTACCAGAAAGGAAACAAAGGTCAGTATCTAACTAACACATATATGTAATAACATTTTTTCTCTGTAATTGACTAATCTCATATTCTCTCCAACAGGCTCTAGAACAAACACTCTCTTTTGTTCCCCACCAATATTTGCTTCTCCAAGTGTACCTGTTCATCCTCAAAGGACAAGTTTTGGTACACCGCAAGAAACCTTGGCCGGTCCTGCTTTTAGTTTCAGTCAACATAATGCGCCTTTGACTGGTTTCGGTAATCATTCTTCTCCCATAAGCTCGAGTGTTCAGAGACCCCATGAAACCGCTGCTGTTTCTTCCCCAGCATCCGGATGTACAGCTTGTGGAGCCACCACTAGCAACTCTACTTCTGCTTACTCGTACTTTAATGGTGCCACATTAGCTCCTCCTACATATCTTCCCGGGCAGTTCTTTCCTACCTATGTTTATGGTCCTACTTATGGTTATGGTCCTACCTATGGTTATGGTTCTACCTATGGTTATGGTTCTGACTATGGTTATGGTTCTCACTATGGTTATGGTCCTACCTATGGTTATGGTTCTAACTATGGTTATGGTTCTGACTATGGTTATGGTTCTAACTATGGTTATGGTCCTACCTATGGTTATGGTTCTAACTATGGTTATGATGGTCCTATGATGTTTGGTACACCTCCTGCTGCTCAAGTTACAACTCCAGCTGCTCAAGCCTATCCTTTTAATGGTTACACAGATCAGTATTTCTATTAAATCAACAAGGAAAACTATTTTCTTTCTACTATAAATTATCCATTTCTCTGTTTTGTTAAACAAAAATGGCAAGAACCATAATTACACTTTCTTCTCCTCTGTTTTGCATCTTTATCTTCTCTTTGTTATCTCAACCTGAACATATGCGAACTATCTGCAATCTCACCAACATCATTGTATGGATTGGTCAATAAAAGAAATAAGAGTTTGATACATATCGACTTTTTTCTTTCATCTTTTTTTTGTTAACTACTACCTAACACCGAATGTCTACATTTTTGAAAAAAAAAATCAGTGGTAGATGATTACTAGATCGACTGAGTTACAATTTACAATCATCGAAACCTGGTTGTGTCTATATAAAAAAAAGTAATAGATAGTTACATGAGCTTCATACTTCAAACTTTATTATTTTATATTGCTATGAATTATTATTAGTGTTTTAAATTATATTTATTTTATGTTTTTAGTATTTTATTTATTATTATTATATATGGTTTGTGTTGTGTTAATTAAAATTACTAATATATAATTATATTTGGTTGTTATAATTAAAATTTTATTAAACAAAAAATAAACCTCTATATTCACAGCTTTTGCTGCCAAAGAATATATCAAACTAAATTTGCTAAAAGAGATGTTTGATGATCTAACTCTGTTTTGCTTAAAGAGTCATAAAACAAATGTGTCAGCTTTGATGATTTTGTCTTTGGAAAATATATAGCTATCATAGATGAAATCATGAAAACAATATTAGTTTTACATCTTCTTCCTCTGAATTGGTACAACATCATTATTTTTAGATAATCATTAGAATGAATCAACAAGAAAAACTCTTTTCTTTTCACTATAAATCCTTTTTATCTCCTCTGTTTTGTTAAGCAACAAATAACAAAAATGGCAAGAATCATAATAACATTCATTGCTTCTCTATTCTTCTTCTTTTATTTGTTATCTCACCAAACCATGTCTCAACCTGAACACATGTTTACCTTTTGTAATCCTACCAATACCTTCACACAAACCAGTTTATACGAAGCCAACCGCATCATCCTACTCTCAGCTCTCACCGACATTGCCTCTCTCATACCCTTTTCCAACATCACACTCGGTCTTAGCCCTGACACAATCCATGGATCGTTTCTCTGTAGAGGAGACATCAACTCAAAATCTTGCGGTGAATGCGTCCAAACCGCATCAATCGAGATCGCTACAAACTGTTCTCTCGACAAAAGAGCGGTTATCTACTACAACGAGTGTATGGTTCGTTACTCAGACGTTTCCTTCTTCTCTGAATTGGAAGTTACACCAAGCATTACTATATTCTCTCAACTTTCTGCTCCAAACCTGAATCGGTTCAATGAAACATTAACCAGTAAATTCAACCAACTGATTCTCAGCACATCTTTGTCCTCTTCGATTCCATATTTCGTTCAGGATCAAGAAATTGTGACTCAACCAGAGGGTTCGTATGAGTTAGATTCAATGGTTCAGTGTACTCCTGATCTTGATCCATTAAACTGTACTGCTTGTCTCAGACTTGCCTTCTTTAGAGTTTCAACTTGTTGCGGTTTGACAAGTTTTTCTCAGATCTTTACTCCTAAATGTCTTTTGATGTATAAAACATCTGTTTTGATATCACCAACTTCATCTCCATCGCCTTCGCCTCAGTTTCCTCCCGTTCCACCGCCTTTCTGATGGAACCAAGGATCAAGACATACCGGTTCAAAGAACATCAAACCGGCAACGAGTGGCAAACCGGAAGTATCTCACTTTGTTTAATTTCCTGCAATTGTTTGTAAGAGTTGTTACTCCTTGCTCTGTTTCCACTTTCACATGTTGTGTTTCTTGTTCTCTATTTAAATAAATGAATAAACCCAAAATGGGCAATTCAAATTTGCCAAAAGAAAAGTGTAGTTTTACTTATTGTTCTTGAATTAGAGTTCTAAAAACCTTAGTTTGCTGCTCAAGTTACAGCTCCAGCCATTCAAGCCTATCCTTTTAATGGTCACATTCTTCTTCCATTCGCTGCCATCAGTCTAGTAATATCTTCTTTCTCAGCATCAAACTCTTGTCTTTCAAATTGTACGACCAAGTCTCTGTTTTGCGTCAACATTATGATTTTATCTTTGCTAAAGATATATCTATCGTGGATGAAAAATATATTAATAAATTTTACATAATCTTCCTTTGAATTGGTACACATTTTGAATATATCAGCAAGCAAAGCTTATTTCATTCTACTATAAATCCTCTACCTCCTCTGTTTTGTTAAACAACAAAGAACAATAATGGCAAGAATCATAATTACTACACTCACTGCTTCTCTCTTCTTCTTCTCTTTGTTATCTCACCAAACCATGTCTCAACCTCAAAGAAATCACCTCATGGACACTTTTTGCAATCCTTCCAACAACTTCACACAAACCAGCTCCTACGAAACAAATCGTGACACAGTCCTCTCCACACTCCGCGAATCTTCCTCTCTCGGAACCTTTTCCAACGTCACAATCGGTCTTAGCCCCGACACAGTCTATGGCATGTTTCTCTGCAGAGGAGAAATCAACACAACGTCATGTTCAGACTGTGTCCGAACCGCAACAATACAGATCCCTACGAATTGTACTCTTAGCAAAAGAGCAGTTATATACTATGAACAGTGTATGGTTCGATACTCCAATGTTTCTTTCTTCTCTCAACTTGAAGTTAGACCAGGCACCGTTCTTTACACTGTTCGTTCTACTCCAAACTCGAATCAGTTCAATCAAATACTATCTGATAAATTCAACCAACTGATTCTCAACATAACTTCGTCCTCTTTAATTCCATACTTCTTGGAGGATCAAGAACGTGTGATTCAACCAGAGGGTTCGTATGAGTTAGAGTCAATGGTTCAGTGTAGTCCTGATCTTGATCCATCAAACTGTACCGTTTGTCTCAGATTTGCGTTCTCAAGCGTTTCAACATGTTGCGGTTCACCAAGTTTCGCTCAGGTCTTTACTCCTAAATGTCTTTTGAGGTATCAAACCTCTGTTTTGCCATCACCACCGACTCTGCCTCCTCTATCTCCGTCGTCTCCACCTCTTCTATCTATGCCGCCTCCACCGCCGTTGAACACTTAGATCTGTCGTGTTCTAAACGGTGTACAAGGTGAGCATATCCGCAGATTAATAGATTTATAAGTATTTATTTAGTTACATTTTTAAAGTGTCCATCAATTTAGCTTTTTGTTGGAGGTGGGTTTAGCAAACCCTCCCCACCAATCAGCTCGTCCCATTAATCGTTCAGGCCCATTTACGACAAGCCTAGGAAGCCAATCGCCCTGACCACGTGTCAGTTTGGGCGTCAGGTTCAAGACAACAACCGTTTAAATCTTTATTATAAGTACACCCATCTCATTTATTGTAAAGGGATCGAAAAATAAAAAGGAAAAGAATACATACACTCTTACATCTTCTAAAAGCTATCTTTTTACCGCGCTCAAATCGTACTTGTTTTTATACCGAACTCTATTTTCAAGCTAAACCCCGACCTGATTACTAAACCGAACTCTGCAAGAATACCGAACTCAACTTCTTCGAATCAATACCGATCTGATTAATGTTCCGAATTCTATTCTACTTAACGAAAATCTCGATCTATCTCATAAATAAACTCGTTGTGATTTTATCCTCCAACAATTGGTGCTAGAAGGAGGGGGTTAGAGAATTTTTTGTACGCAAGGAATAGATCGGCAATGACAGGACAGATACCAACCGAAGTACAACAACACGCACCCGGGAAAGAGCAATTGGGAGCACCTCAGACTCCCTCTCCAGAAATAATACGCCAGCAGTTGAATCCAAAATCGACTACGGCGTCCGAACTCATTTCCGACGAGATGATAGCCGAGCTATATCGCGATCTCGTTGATCGTACCGCTCAGCGAGCACAGAGAAACTCCACCGATCTACCACAACCAGCGATTAGCGAGCCCATCCAACTACTCCCACGACCAGCAACCGAGCCAACACGAAATTTGTATCCGAAAGTCTTCCAAAGAATAGAGCAAGAGCAACGTCGGGATCAAGAGTTCGAAATCATGAAAGCAACCCTCCGAGAGATGACATCCAAAGTTCATCAGGCCACTAGTTCGGCACCAGAAATTGACTGCATGCTGCAGGAAACCCAGAACACCCCGTTCTCAATCCAAATCTCTAGCACCCGGGTCCAGCAGTCCGGGAAACTTAAGCTTGCTCCATACGCAGGAAACTCTGATCCCACCCAGTATCTGACTGCCTTCAATATTGCGATGGGACGCACTCAGTTTGCACCTGAGGAACGTGATGCCGGATTCTGTCAAGCATTTGTTGAAAATTTAGTGGGCTCCGCACTGACGTAGTTCTCCCGACTTGAAACATACTCGATTGGTAACTTTCGACAGCTCTCCATTGCCTTTCTGAAGCACTATTCAATGTATATCCAGTGCGGAACATCAAACGCCGACCTATGGGCAATAATCCAGGGTCGACAAGAGTCGTTGCGATCCTACATCGATGGGTTCAAAGCGATAGTCTCCCGGGCTGTCGTGACCGATGACGCAGCCCTACCTGCTTTAAGAAACGGTCTCTGGTTTGAATCCGCGTTTAAGGAGAATATGAAGTTGGAATGGCCGCGTACTTTAGAGGACGCTTTGCACCGCGCTACCTTATATATTGAAGTAGAAGAAGAGCGGGCTGTTTTGACAAGGAAGCATACCCAGAAAACACCGATCTCAAAGGATCGAGCTCGGGAGAATCGTGAACCAAGCCAGCATTATGATGCAAGCTACCAAGGTGACAGGGTGAAGGAAGTAACCTCGTTCTTCATAAATGAACCAATCATTAGTGACAAACCCACGGCGCAACCGCCCCCGTGGAACAAATGGCAGCGCCCTGGAGAGACAAAAGATCCTCAAACATTTTGCGATTTCCACCAAGCCTCGGGACACCCGACCTCACATTGTAGACAACTCCATGACACCCTCCTTGCCCAATACCAAAAGGGGGAGATTAAGCTCAGTGATCGATAGGGCTATCGAAGAAACTCCACCCGTGGAAGAGGGGGTAGGAGGCAACAGTCCGGACGTCGGGGTCGTTTCGAGGGAGATCGCCAAACAAGTGATAGCCACGACGGCGATCGACATAGATCTCCCTCGAGAGAACGGGATGATGGCCGGCAACAGGAATCTGATTAGAACCGATCTGAATCCTCACGTAAGCACCAGGAACAAGGTCAGGATCCTTCACCTCCCCCACCAAGACGGGTAATCAGCATGATCATGGGTGGCCTTCTCTCGTACAACGATTCGGTACGGTCGCTCAAGCTGCATGAACGTAAGCCCGGGACCTCGCTCTGGTGGCAGCACGGGGCGGACAATGAATCCGAGGTCAGGAGTGAAGAAAATATCACCTTCACAGTAGACGACACCAAGGGGTTAGATTACCCTCACAATGACCCGCTGGTGATACAGCTCAGGGTCGCTGATTGCGAAATTAGCCAAGTATTGATCGACACTGGTGGCTCGGTTAATCTTAACTTCAAAGAAACCTTGGATAGGATGAACCTGCGCGATTGCAAAATCAAACCCGCCGTCGCGCCACTCACGGGTTTTGCTGGTGATACCACGCTGATGATTGGCACCACCAAGTTGGTTGTATACATTGGACACACGGCAAAGGTAGTGAAATTCCAAATTATCAAAAAGCCTGCGATATATAACCTGATCCTCGGGACACCGTGGCTGCATCTAATGAGAGCGGTAGCATCAACTTACCACCAATGCCTCAAATTCCCCACCATCAGTGGGACGTGCACCATTCGTGGAGATCAAAAGATGTCCCGCACATGCTTCCTGTTGGAGCATAAGTTGCGCAAATCTTCAACTTGCCTCAATATCAGTTCGGCGATTACGAGCAACGTTCATCTTTGTGATAACCCGAGCCGTGAGCTCATGATCCAAACAAATATCGACTCCGGAGATTTAGAGCGGTGCATCGGTATTGGTGCCGACCTTGAGCCCAGCATCAGAAACGAGCTCGTGGTTTTTCTCGAAGAGAACGTCTCAACGTTCACATGGCCCGACGAGAATATACCTGGGATAGACCCGTCGATAACCAGCCACGAATTAAACGCAGACTCGACCTACAAACCAATCAAGCAAAAACGTTGAAAGCTCGGTCCGGAGCGCGCAACAGCTGTCAACGAAGATATAAATCGGTTAACAGCTTCAGGATCAATCACCGAGGTAAAATATCCAGACTGGCTGGCTAACCCAGTAGTCGTCAAAAAGAAAAGTGGCAAATGGAGAGTCTGCGTAGATTTTACCGATCTCAACAAAGCTTGCCCAAAAGATAGTTTTTCCTTTCCCCGAATTGATCAGGTCGTTGAGGCCACTGCGGGAAATGAATTACTATCATTTATGGACGCATTCTCGGGTTATAATCAGATTGCTATGCACCCCGATGACTGAAAAAAAACAGCTTTCATAACTCACAGAGAGACCTACTGCTACAAGGTTATGCCATTCGGACTGAAGAACGCGGGAGCAACTTACCAACGGCTCGTGAACAAAATGTTCGCCGAGCAGATAGGATATACTATGGAGGTCTACATTGATGATATGCTGGTAAAATCCTCAGTAGCCAAGGATTACGTCAGTCACCTCCGAAAATGCTTCCAGACTCTTAACAAATACGGCATGAAACTTACTCCAACCAAATGTTCCTTCGGCGTCACCTCGGGTGAGTTCCTGGGATACATAGTAACCCAGCGTGGAATTGAGGAAGGTCCCAAACAAATCACATCAATCATCAAATTTCCTTCGCCGAAAACAGCACGCGAAGTCCAGTGACTTACAGGTCGGATAGCCGCCCTGAATCATTTTATTTCCAGGTCAACGGATAGATGTCTCCCGTTCTACCAGTTGCTCCGCGGCAAAAAACATGTTGAGTGGGATGATAAATGTGAAGGGGCATTTCGGGATCTAAAAACCTACCTGTCAACACCCCGCATCCTAGCCAAACCAGAGGAAGGCGAGACTCTTTACCTATACGTTGCTGTCTCCAGTTCGGCGGTAAGCGGTGTCTTGGTGAGAGAAGATCGGGGAGAGCAAAGACCGGTATTCTATGTCAGCAAATCTTTGGATGGCGCGGAAAGCAGGTATACCACCCTCGAAAAACTCGCATTCGCTGTCATCATGACAGCTCAGAAACTTTGCCATACTTCCAAGCACATAGTATAGCCGTCCTCACCACGCAATCCTTAAGAATGATCCTACATAGCCCAAATCAATCATGAAGAATGGCAAAATGGGCGATTGAATTGAGCGAGTATGATATTGACTATAGGGCTCGGACTGCCGCCAAATCTCAAGTCCTAGCTGTCTTTCTTGTTGAATTACCTCTCGAGCTCATTGGCGACCAATCCCCAGAAATTTGGAGTTTATACGTAGACGGTTCCTCCTCCTTCCACGGATCCGGTATTGGCATACGGTTGGAATCACCAACAAACGAGGTCATTGAGCAATCATTACGTCTCGCATTCCCGGCCTCCAACAACGAGGCCGAATATGAAGCTTTGATCGCCGGTCTGAAACTCGCAAAAGAGATTGGAGCAAGAAAGATACATGCATATTGCTACTCCCAGCTCATCACCAATCAATTTAGTGGAGATTACGAGGCCAAAGATGAACGCATGGACTTATACCTCAAAATGGTCAAGCACTTATCTTCCGAGTTCGAAGAATTCAATCTCGCGAAAATATCCCGAGGTGATAATACGTCCGCTGATGCTCTCACCGCTCTAGCATTGACCTCGGATCCAGCACAGAGACGTGTGATACCGATTGAAAGCATAGCTTCAGCAAGTATCACCTAGCCCAAGCGAGTTTGCCATATTAGTTTAGCAATAGACGAGCTAAGTGATGGCTTAGATAATGCCGAGGAAATTAGACTTCCACCCGCACCGATTGAAAACTTCACGCCGGACTGGCGAAAAAAAATCTTGTTATACATCAAAAGTGGAACCGTACCTACGGATTGGTGGGCAGTCCGAAGACTAAAAAAGAAAAGTGCACATTATGTACTGAGTGATGGTCGGTTATTTTGATGGAGTGCTACAGGAATCCTTCTCAATTGCCAGCACGGGGAAGAAACAGTATATCTAATGAAAGAAATCCATGAAGGCGCTGGAGGAAACCATTCTAGTGTACGAGCTCTAGCACTCAAAATACGAAATCAAGGTCACTACTGGCCAACCATGATAAAAGATTACGAAAAATTCGCAGCCCGATGCGAGAAATGCCAGCTACTCACCACGGCGACAGCACCCTACCCCTTCATGCGATGAGCCATGGATATAGTCGGACCATTACCCCGATCTCGTCAAAAGCGTTTCCTGCTTGTAATGATCGACTATTTCAGCAAGTGGGTTAAGGCTGAATCATATGCCACAATTGAAGCCAGGGATGTACAGAAATTTGTATGGAATTTCATTATTTGCCGACACGGACTGCCATACGAGATCGTTACGGACAATGGCCCTCAATTTACCTCGGTAGTATTCGAGGATTTCTGCGCGAAATGGCGAATCATATTGAGCAAATAAACTCCGAGGTACCCTCAAGATAATGGTCAAGCCAAGGCTACAAATAAAACCATTTTCGACGATCTCAAAAAATGACTCAATACAAAGAAGGGCCTTTGGGAAGATGAACTAGATGGCGTCCTATGGTCGCATCGTACAACCCCTCGAACTGCGACCCAACAAACCCCGTTCAGCTTATCCCATGGGGTCGAAGCACTTGCTCCATCTGAGGTCGGACTACCAACACTGCACCGCATAATGCTTACGCAAAATCCTGACCTCAACAACAAATTGCTCCTAGGTGAACTCGACTTCATAGAAGAACACCGAGACCGGGCTTTGCTTCGAATACAAAACTACCAACAGCTCGCGTCCAAATATTACAACAAGAAAGTTAAAGGACGACACTTTGCCGAAGGTGATCTAGTCCTCCGCAAGGTATTCGAGAATACATCCGAGCCAAATGCAGGAAAACTTGAGGCCAGTTGAGAAGGCCCCTACCTAATTTCCCGAATCGTGCAGCTCGGAGTTTACGAACTAGTCACCATGAGCGGTGAAGCAATCCCACGATCATGGAACTCGGTCAACCTTAAGCGTTACTACTACTAGACTACCGTCTCATTTTTACACAAATTTCCGAGGCAGTAAGATCAATGTAAGTATGCACAAATATATCCGAATTACGAATGACTTGATCCCTCTCAAGGGTACGTAGGCAGCCTTTGACCAAGGCACAACTATCAATATAAAAAAAAAACAAACTTATTCTAAGTCAAGGTTCCGACTTACTTATGAATTTACAGCCGAGCTCAGACTCGCATAAAAGCTGTAAGCCGAACTCATTGTTCGCATCTTCAATGACAGGTATAAGCCAAACTGATCATTCGCATCCCACGCTTAAAGCCGAGCTCATGCTCGTAAATTCTGGTTTCGGTTCTAACCTACTTAAGATATAAAAAGCCGAGTTCGTGCTCGCAAATTCTGGTTTCGGTTCCGACTTACTTAAGAATTAAAAATCCGGGCTCAGAAAGTCTGGCACAGAGGAATTCTGTCCCAACATCATAATCGAACTAGGCCTCGCATTATTAAATTCTGGGTTTAGGTTTCGACCTACTTGAGAATTACAAAGCCGAGCTTAGAGGACGGAATTCATTTCATTCATTCAAACGTCTTACAACAAAAAAAAAGAAATTTGTTTACATCGGCCTAATCTATGACTGAGAATGCGACTGAGAGGACACATCAGCTTCGGGAATAGGCAGACTTGGGCAAGGGCCAAGGACGAATTCAAAATCGTCATCTACGAGCTCGGGATAGTCAATAGCTTTGACTTCGGCTCGGTACTGAGCCTCCCTTCTTCGCAGCAGTTCATATTGGGAAGAAGGAATCTTGAGCCCATCTGCTTGCTCCAGAAGATCCAGACACTGGATCGTACCCATGGCCTTACTTAGCAACAGCTCACTTGGCTCCGCCTTGTTGCGACCTTCAAAATGCTTCTTCAACTTCTCAAACCGAGCTGCACACCAGGACTCAGCATCCACCCACTCTCTCCTTATCCTCTCGTTCTGCTCTTCGATCTTCTTCCTCGCCCCCGCCATCCGGCGATATAGCTCAGCAACCTTTTTCTTTTCCTCATCCAGCTCGTGGCGAGTATTCCCGAGCTCAACCTCGAAACCAGAAGCTAACCCACTTAGACCTTCTGCTCTACTCCTCTCCCCCTTAAGCTCCTCCTCGAGCTTAGCAGCGGCCTCACGCGCAATCAAACTTTCTTCCTGAGCCAACTCCAGCGCATGCCCATTCCCTGTTATCTTTTCAGCCTCGAGCTCTTTCTCCAGGCGTTTGACCTCCTATCTTATCGCCTCCGCATCCTTCGATGCTTTCTCTGCTTCATGCCTCGCTGTCGAAAAAGATACTCCTACTTTTCGCTGTATAGGAGAAGTCAAAGGCATGATCGGTGTCCGTTCTGGCCGATTCGATAACAGCTCGGATCCAGCAGCAGTCTCATTTACATCCGGATCGGGAAACATCTCTAGACTGGCATCTTCAGCCCCGATCTCATCAACACCCACAACCCTTAGATCAGGATGCACCTCCGGATCGGTACTTATGGACCCGACCTCCGCAACAGTCTTCTTCTTTTTAGAAGTCTTCGATTCTTTAGAAGACTTCTCCTTCCTCTGCCGCTTCTTTCCTTTGCCATGGGCCTTGGCAGGAGTTGACACGGTTCCAACACCGGGAATGGATTTACCACCGGCCTGGGCGGAAGGGTTCACAAGAACCAGGTCGGTCCTAGCGACAACCGCAGCATTACCGCCCGTAATCTGCCCGACCTCTAATGGACCAGCAACAACCGCAGCATTGCCGCCCGTAATCTGCCCGACCTCTGATGGTTGTTCAGTATTGACCAGCCCGCCCTGGCCTGAAGAACTTATCTCCGCCTCAGCTCATCAGCGAGCGTGGGCAGATTGAATCTGAGCTTCCTCATCGTCGGACCACCTACACAAAGAACAAAGGCATTAGATCGGTCTCATAACAACCCAATCAAGATTTCAAATCTACTTTGAGATACCCGCCGCAGTGCTCTTTGTATCCGCTCCGCGTAAATATCACCCCACCGAACTTGAGCTACCGATTGAATGGCTTTCAGACCCGCAAAAAACTCGTCAACATATGGAGCTCCTATCGGATGGTGATCTGAAAAAGAAAACATGAGATCGGTCAAACGGAAATGCCAAACAAAAATAATTCACCGAACTTGTTTCCTCTACCAGGAAGGAAATTCCAAGCAGTTTGGTAAAATCTGCTCTCGTTAAGACCGCACGCGACGTTTGCCCTCACAAAAAAGTAATTGCATGACCAGTCGTCAACCTTGGTCGGTTTAGCAGTCACGATCTCCAATTTAGGCTTAAAAGACGTGTAGTACGTCCCGACAATCTTCTGATTCGCCTTATGAACGGTAACCTTCTCAAAGAATCGACAGTCCATCTTGATATCACACTCGGCTGCCAGCACATACGAAGCAACCATATTTTGGACGGTCGTCGGGCAGACTTGCGAAAAGACAACCTTCCGTCTTAAGCAATACCGAACAAACAGCTCGGGTAGCGGAAACCAGAGCCCGCACTTTGTAAAAAAGCTCTCGTACAAGCAGACGAACTTTGATTATCTTTGGGTATTTTGATTTCAATAGACGAGGATAGGCCACAGGTCGCAATCATATTTTCCACCGTCCGCTGATTAAACCAGGTCAGGGACCTTCAGAATACTGACCCACCGGTCTTGACCTCCTCCAATCTCTCATACCTCCACCTCTACCTCTACTTCCACCTCTCCGGCCTCTGGACCCTATCCCTCCACCTCGGCCTCTAGACCCTATCCCTCCACCTCGGCCTCTAGACCCTACCCTTCCACCTCGACCTGTAGAACCCAATCCACCTTTCTCAGGTTGTGATGTCCCAACCTCCTAACTGTCTTGGTTGCTCCACAGCCTGGTGATCTCCTCATATACCTGCTCCGCCCTCTCTCGAAAACAAGCTTGGCTCGAAGTTTCCGAGTTGCTCGAACTTTCTGAGCTGCTCCACGATATCTTAGTTTCCGAGCTCAAATCTGCCAAAACCCTCGAAGCAGAATCGAGAGATGACTCCACGACAATCGCGTTGGCCATGAAAATGCCGATTTAGACCAAGAATGCGGCGAAGTTTGCCGAAAAAAAAACTACGAAATCAGAAAAAAACGCAGAGAGATCGGGAAAGAAAGTACCTGTGAAAAGAAATAAAGCTTGAGTAAAAAAATGAGAAGAGGGGAAGGGAATTTATAGAGCGGTAACTAGGGTAAACCCAAGCGACGCGACTCTTCAACTTCGGCGCGAAACCTTAACCAGGGTAAAGTTAACCCTAACTAGGGTAAAACCAAACAACGCAACTCTTCGACTTCGGCGCATGCGTAAAAGCCCAATAAGCAAGAAGTCAGATCACGCGCCCTTTCAACGTTAATCGTTTTCAACTTCAAATTCAGCGCGTGCGAATCACGAGACCGAGCTGACAATCAAATTCGGTATGTTCAGCAAAATCTTCACATACCGAACTAGGGGGGGTACTGTTGAAGGTGGGTTTAGCAAACCCTCCCCACCAATCAGCTCGGCCCATTAATCATCTAGGCCCATTTACGACAAGCCCAGGAAGCCAACCCCCCTGGCCACGTATCAGTTCGGGCGTCAGGTTCAAGGCAACAACCGTCTAAATCTTTACTATAAGTACACCCATCTCATTTATTGTAAAGGGATCGAAAAATAAAAAAGAAAAGAATACATACACTCTTACATCTTCCAAAAGCTATCTTTTTACCGCGCTCAAATCGTACTTATTTTTATACCGAATTCTATTTTCAAGCTAAACCCCGACCTGATTATTAAACCGAACTCTGCAAGAATACCGAACTCAACTTCTTCGAATCAACACCGATCTGATTATTGTTCCGAATTCTATTCTACTTAACGAAAATCTCGACCTATCTCATAAATAAACTCGTTGTGATTTTATTCTCCAACACTTTTTAGTGTAATCATGTTTTGATAAACGTAAGAAAGTTGAATATAATCCATTCTAGCTTATGGGTTGATTAAAATAAAATAATAATACGTCTAATAATACCTACTATTGATATTTGATAGGATTGGCTATAATTTTTTTGAAATTTTTTTTTTGTGGCAGGAAAACAAAATTATTTGGGGTCAGCTAATTTTATGGTGTTTGCACTTGTGGATATGTTATCAAATTTGAACATGTATGGATTATAAATAATACTGATGTGTAATAATATGTATGATATATCCCTTTGATATGTGTGATGTATTGTGTTCTTATGATTCAAAACCCCGAAAATGTATGCAAGAAATAAGTGTTTGATACATATGATGTTTGTATGGATTGGTATATAAAAGAAATAAGAGTTTGATAGAAAATAAAATAATCATAAAACCTTTTATTAGAATACAATGATAGATACTAGATCGCCTGAATTACAATTTACAACTATGGAAATCTAGTGGTTCCGTCTAATATAAACTGTTAACTAATCATAAAACCTTTATAAGAAATTTTTCCTAAAAGTATTGACATAATCATAATATATGATTATTTATCATGAAATGAAAGTCAAATGAATATATATATTGAATTTTATTAAGCGACAAAGAAACCTCCATATTCACAGCTTTGCTGCCAAAGAATATGTCAAACCAATATAAATTTGGTAAAAGAGAAAACATAGAGATAAGTTTGAGGGATGATGTTTCTTCAAGCCTAATACAATGTTTGATGATCTAATTCTGTTTTGCTTAAGAGTCATAAAACAAATGTGTCAGCTTTGATGATTTTGTCTTTGGAAAAGATATAGCTATCATAGATGAAATCATTAAAACAATATTAGTTTTACATCTTCTTCCTCTGAATTGGTAATACCATCATTATTTAGATAATATTTAGAATGAATCAACAAGAAAAAAACTCTTTTTCTTTTCACTATAAATTATCTATCTCCTCTGTTTTGTTAAACAACAAAAAAACAAAAAATGGCAAGAATCATAATTTTACTCACTGCTTCTCTCTTGTTCTTCTCTTTGTTATCTCACCAAACCATGTCTCAACCTCAACATATGTATACTTTTTGTAATCCTACCAACAACTTCACACAAACAAGCTTATACCAAACAAATCGCATCCTCTTACTCTCCGCTCTCAGCGACATTGCCTCTCTCATACCCTTTTCTAACATCACACTCGGTATTAGCCCTGACACAATCCATGGCATGTTCCTCTGTAGAGGAGACATCAACGCAAAATCTTGCTCTGAATGTGTCAAAACCGCAGCAACCGAGATTGCTTCAAACTGTACTCTCAACAAAAGAGCAGTCATATACTACGACGAGTGTATTGTTCGATACTCAAATGTTTCCTTCTTCTCTGAATTGGAAGTTACACCAAGCATTACTATATACTCTCTGACTTCTGCTCCAAACCAGAACCGGTTCAATGAAACATTAACCAGTAAATTCAACCAACTCATTCTCAACACATCTTTGTCCTCTTTGGTTCCATATTTCGTCCAGGATCAAGAAGTTGTGACTCAACCAGAGGGTTCGTATGAGTTAGATTCTATAGTTCAGTGTACTCCTGATCTTGATCCATCAAACTGTACTGCTTGTCTCAGACTTGCCTTCTTTAGAGTTTCAACTTGTTGTGGTTTGACAAGTTTCTCTCAGATCTTTACACCTAAATGTCTTTTGATGTATACAACCTCTGTTTTGTCATCGCCACCTTTACCTCCATCGCCTCCATCTCCTCTTTCTCCACCGCCTCTCTTTCCGCCGCCTCTATCGTCACCGCCTTCTTCTTTATTGCAGACACCACCGCCTCCGTCGCCACCACTGGTTTTCACGCGGCCACGGTTTCCAAATCCTAGTGGGTCGTTTTCTTTTAACGTTCTAAAAGGTGAGCATATTTTTTTTTTTTAATTATTATATAATCATCCTTTAAAAAAAAATTATGACATACAATAATGATGTTGAAACTCTATAATTAATACCTTGATAAATCAATAATTTTTTCCGAACTCAAACTGATATTTTGACATAAATCTCACTTCTATAAATTAATAAAAATGATAAATTAATAAAATATTATAAAATATATTAGTTATAATATTATTAGTTTATAGAGGTTTTACTTTACTTGATAGGGCTGGCTCTAATTACTTATAATTTTTATGTGGCAGGAAACGAAATATTGGGGAGAATTGTTGTTACACTCACAGCTTTGGTGTTTGCACTTGTGGATCTGTGATCAAATTTGAAGATATATGGATTATACATATTGATGATTGTAATAATCTTTATTCCTTTAATATGTGTGATGTGTTATGTTCTTAAGATCCAAAACCACAAAAAATGTTAATATGGTTCCAAGAAGAAGAAAAAAATGTTTATTTGGATGTATATATGATTTGACCAATAAAAGGAAAATAAATTGGAGTTTGATGCATATCCATTTTTCCCTTTGAAGTTTGTTTTCCTAATGTCTACATTTTTAAGAAATTCAGTGGTATATATAGATTGAATATAGAGCTGCTATATCACACAATTGCAATTCGAACTTCATATATATATATGATATTTGAAAGCATAGCTTTCTCTTATACGCATAGTTTTTAATGAATGTTTAGTTTGACGTCAAACAAATAAAAATATATATAAACATATTTCAAGTATAAATAAAACTTATTCAATGGGACGCAGGAGGGACTTTTACCCGGTGCAAAATGCTATAGGGAAGGTTCAAACTGGTGAACTCACAATTTAAGGAGGTGCATATCTACCAGTTTTGCCACTTTAGTATTGTTGGTTGGTGATATAAAAACAATTTTTTTATATCTAAGGGGGTGCAGTTGCACCGAGTTACACCTACGTGGGTCCGCCTTGTCTAGACGATTTAAATGCGGCGGTTGCGTTTGCGGATGCAGGAGTTTGCGGAAGCGGGCAATTGTGGTTATAAACATTATTAAGCAGTCTATAAGACTGGTTTAATAAATAGAAACGGGTGCGTTTGCGGAAAATTACTGACTGATTGACAGTAATTGCGGATGCTGTTTAACATATTTAAAATAAATATTTTTTATAAGAAAAAATTTGTATTACCATAATCAAAATTTAAAAGTGAAGTTTTAAACAAATTTTATAATAACTAATTAAATTTTTTTATTTTAAGAGGTTTGAAACATTTTTTATTTAGATAATATTTTAATACTTATAAATATATTTTAGTTTAGTTATTAGATATATAAAAAATTTAAGAATTTATTATAATAAAATTTTATTTTTTGAAAAAATTTGTTTTGATTTTTTTGTTGGTAAAATTTAATTAATATTATAAATTAAAAATTAAAAAATAATTATTTTTAACTAACCGCAACCATCCACAGCCGCAAACACTAGCTAGAAAGGTGCTTTTGAAATAGAAAAATTTCAAGCGGTTCGAAACAGTATGTTGTGATTTGCATGCATGATTGACATAAAACGCTTGCAATTGCAACTGTCCGCAAATGCAGCGTTTGCAGGTGGTTGAACCAGTGAAACCCTAGATCACATATATTCATTGTTTTAGGACTTGATTAGTTCATCTGCAACCATCCGCAAATATTGCGTTTGTAGGCGGTTACTATTCCAAGCATTTTATGTCAATCATGCAAATCGTAACATACCGCTCTGAATTGTTTAAAATTTCTCTATTTCAGAAATACTTTTCAGCTAGCGTTTGCAGCTGCAGGTGGTTGCGGTGGGTTAAAAAATAACTAATTTGTAATACTAATAAAATTTTACAAAAAAAAAATCAAAACAAATTTTTTCGAAAAATTAAAAAATTATTATAATAAATTCTTAAATTCTTTGTATATCTATTGACTAAATTAAAATATATTTATAAGTATAAAAATATTTTCTAAATAAAAAATATGTTTCAAACCTCTTAAAATAAAAAATTTTAATTATTTATTATAAATTTTATTTAAAACTTCACTTCTTAATTTTGATTATGATAATACAAATTGTTATATATATAAATTATATATTTTAAATATATTAAATAGCATTTGCTACTGCTGTCAACCAATCAGTAATTTTATGCAAATATACATGTTTTTATTTATTTAACCAATCGTACAAACTGCTTAATAACGTTTATAACCACAACTGCCCGCTTCCGCAAACTTCCGCACCCGCAAAGACAACCGGCATGTTTAAACCAGTCGAGTTCACACAACCGCCGCGTTTAAACGAGTCGAGTTCTTAGGCTTCATGGTTTCACTTTACTTCCAAAGAGTATATCAAACTAAATTGCTAAAAGAGCAAACAGAGAGATGCGTTTGAGAGATTATGTTGCTTCAAGCCTATAATGTTTGATTGTTTGATAATCTAAATAATGCGTCAGCTTGATAATTTTATCTACGTAATAGATATAGCTATCATGGATATAAACAATATTCATAAGTTTTACATATTCTTCCTTTGAATTGGTACACCCTCATTACATTGAATAAATCAACAAGAAAAGCTATTTTCTTCTACTATAAATTCACTATCTCCTATGTTTTGGTAAACAACAAAGAACAAAAATGGCAACAATCATAATAACACTCACTGCTTCTCTATTCTTCTTCTCTTTGTTATCTCACCAAACCATGTCTCAACGTCAACTTACGTCTACTTTTTGTCCACCTCCTCTCTATCTGCCGCCTCAATCTACTCCGCCGTCTTCACCTCCTCTCTATCTGCCACCTCAATCTTCACCGCCGTCTCTACCTCCTCTCTCTCTGCCACCTCACTCTTCTCCGCCGTCTACACCTCCTATCTATCTGCCGCCTCACTCTTCTCCGCCGTCTACACCTCCTATCTATCTGCCGCCTCACTCTTCTCCGCCGTCTACGCCGCCTCAATCTTCTCCGCCGTCTACACCTCCTATCTATATGCCGCCTCAATCTTCTCCGCCGTCTACTCCTCCTCTCTATTTGCCGCCTAAATCTTCTCCGTATCCTTCTTCACCGCCACCTCCTAAATCTTCGCCGTATACTTCTTCACCGCCACCGCCGCTTATTTACACGCCGCCACAGAAGCTTCCAAGTACTAGCGGGTCGTTTTCTTTTAACGTTATAAAAGGTAAGCACATGTTTTATATTTTATGTATAGTTTTGACTTTTGATCATATAGCCTATTTAAAAAAATATATATTATGATATCTAACTAAACATATTATAGATAGGGTTGGCTCTAATTCTAATTATTACGGTTTTATTTTTTTTCTGGCAGGAAATGAAATATTTGGGAGAATTGTTGTTACAATGACAGCTTTGGTCTTTGCACTTGTGGAACTGTGATCAAATTTGATGATATATGGATTATAAATATTGATGATTCGTAATGATTTGTATTCCTTCAATCTGTGTGATGGGTTATGTTCTTAGATCCAAACCCAAAAAATCTGTTAATATGGTTGCAAAAACAGTATATGTTGATTCTGATGTATATATAGATTGATCAATATATAAAAGAAAAATAAATTGGAGTTGGATATCTTTTCTTTAAAAGGTTTTTTTTCCTAATGTTTACATTTTTTACAATGTTTTGAGACCGACCGGCCCAGCCGGCCAATTGACCTGGGATCCATATGCTCTTCCAGATTGGTTTTCATACTAAAAACGGTAATTAAAAAACTGGAAAAATCTAGAAAACCCCTTTAACGAGGTTACTAGCATTTTCGAAACATAATTAACATCGACTAAATGTAATGGTTCCTTCTTTGCAAACAATTAAACTTTTAAAAGAAATTGATAGTCAAAGTAAGAATAAAAACGAAAAAGTATATAAAAAAATATTTCTTAGATTATCCATTATTACTTAATTTCTTTTTATGTTTTAGAATTGGATTAAGAAGATGTTAAGATGATATTAATTAATGCTACTAGAGTACCAGTAACAGCCTACCACTATATATATATGATACGTTAGGATCTCATAATAACCACTGCAATACAACTCAATAATATTCTTTTTTTTTTTTTTTATACCTTAATAATATTCTTATTTTATATAATTAATTAATCAGATATATTACAGTTGACAAACGGAAGATAATACATATATTTTTGCATCAGAGGCTTTAGCTATTTGAACATGCAAGTGCAAGCGTTCTCGTTGAGTTATCCTGTTAGAATAAATTTATATATTATATGTTATTGAAAAAATATAATAATTTGTTAATATGTTTTCATTGTCACTGTAATTTTCATTGCAGCCGAATTCGACGAGCTCCATCTGCATTCAAAAAAACGTTCGGTAAATCATAAGGGTTAACACAGACACGCACAAAAAATTTCAGTTCAAGCTTGACCAATGAAACGATGGTCAGACTTAGATTTGCTTACATTTATTTTATTTTTTTTTGTTTTAAACGATGCTTAGTTTCTTTGTATGTTTTAGGATTCCTTAACTGTTAATCTCCAAAACTTAAAATCAACTCGTGTCTTTTGTTGGCAGCAAAAGAGATTGTAAGAGTATGAATAATCAAAGTATCGTAAGTGCAGACAGGATCAGTGAGTTGCCTGAGACTTTGATTCTGCATATATTGTCTCTGCTTCCTACAAAAGTTGCTGTAGCCACGAATGTTTTGTCTAAACAATGGCAGTCTCATTGGAAGTTTCTGCCTACACTCAGTTTTGATCCTTGCAATGGCGGACATCGCGGACCTGAGCACGAGAAATTTTCAAAGAATGTTTGCAAGGTTTTGCGTTCCCATAAGGCTCCGGTGCTAGAGAGTTTACATATCAATATTTCGTCAGAGTTATGTAATGCAATGGATATTGGAATAGCCTTTTCCCGGAATGTACGTAAGCTGGTACTCCATAGCTCGGACTGGTTCATATTTCCTAAAAGCTTGTATAACTGTGAAACACTGGAGACCTTGGAACTCAAGTGTTTAGCTCTTATGGATATCTCTTCTTCAGTTAGTCTAAAATCCCTTAGAACTCTGGATCTTTTATATGTGGAGTTCAAAGACGATGGATCAGTTCTTAACCTTTTATCTGGCTGTCCTAAACTTGAAAACTTGGTGTTGCATGAAATATCATACAATAATGTAGTGAAGACTATCACTATTGCGGTGCCATCTTTACAGAGACTATCAATTTGTATTCGAAGTGTTGAACCATGGTGGGGGATAAATACTAAACAGTATCCATGCTGCGTGATAAGGGCTCCTTCTTTGAAATACTTGAAGATTAGAGGGATTTATGGTCGTCAGTTTTGTATGACTGAGAACTTACAGGAGGCAAATATTATTGATGTCTCAGGTGATATGATCAACGAGAAGCTTATGGGATCTCTAACTTCAGTCAAACGTCTTTCAATGTCTTTACCACCCTTTAAGGTAGATTTTCTTGCACTTAATTTAGTTGTTATGATATTATTTATGTACTAATACCGCCTAATATATATATATATATATATATAATACAGAATAAGTTTCCCACAGGTATCATTTTCTATCAGCTAGTATATTTAGAGCTATATACATATGAAGAAGAGTGGTGGAAACTACTTACCCTCATGCTTGATGGTTCTCCTAAATTGCAAGTCCTCAAGCTAGGCAGTGTAAGCAATGTTCATATATATGTTAGCATTTTTTTCCAGCTCGAACGGTTTTAGATTTGATCATGATATCTAATAATAACTGGTTACGTTGCATGCATGTGTTTCCCTCTGAATCTCAGCTTCCGCGTAAGAGAAATTATTTCCTGCCTCTTGGGAAATGGAATCAACCAAAGAATGTCCCTGAATGTTTGTTGTTTCATCTCGAAACATTCATGTGGAAATACTACAACTGGGAACGAGGAAATTATAAGTCTCAAGTGGCGAAATACATCCTAAATAACTCAAATCGTTTGAAGAGTGCTACTTTCTCCTCAACAGAAAAAATCACTCGTAATAGGAGAGTTAAGATGTTCGATGATTTGAATAGTGTGGTCAAGGCTTCGAATTCATGCCAAATATATATATTAAGAGAGTCTGGTTCTCACCTGTAACTTTTACTATTCTTTTTTTTAGAACCTAATTATATTTGTTTTGGATGGTGAGTTCGATTTATGTTTGATCGTTTGGATATGAAAATTGAGATAATCCGATTTTTTTTTTTTTATCTAGTTTCAATGTGATGCGCGCAGTTTTTAAATTAAACACTTGCTGGAAAACTAGACAAGCTTATCCTCAGAGCATCTTTTTGGTCACCGGTTCCATATTTTGTGGAGGATCAAGAACATGTGACTCAATTGGAATGTTCGTATTATTTAGAGGCAATGGTCCAGTGTTACATGTTATAAGCCCCAGACATATTTAATTATTTCTTACAGTTTGAGAAAATGTATATGAAAGATTAAATAATACATGCAAGATGGAAACGTTTTTCTTATTATTTTTTTCCATATCAACTTGTGTCCTCATCATAGTTTCAAATTTTGGGTATTGCATATTATTAGGATAATGTCTCAGGTGGGTTGAGATATTAAGTGATATATAAACAATATGGATATCTCCACTCATTATTAATTGGAAGCTCATAGTCTAATATGGTATCAGAGCCCGATCACATTATATCCAATCCAATCCATAATCGGCCCGATCCAAAAGTTTAGTCCGCTAATTCATGGCTGAACATACCGAAATTAATGGTTAGAAGTGTCATCATCTCGAGGGAGCGAATTAGGGATAAATGTCTCACATCGGATGTGAGTTGGAATATTAAGTGGTATATAAAAGATATGACTTCTCCACTAATTGCCAATTGGTTTTGAGTTGGAAGCCCGTCTGTATTGGATATATAATTAGGTGGACTTGTTGCTCCCACTTGTCCCATACCATCTAAGTTCGAGTCAAACCAAGCTCCTGTACAAGTTACTTGTTGCTCAAGGTACAAGCTTATCATCCTGTTGATGGTTTCATTCTTCTCCCATTCGCCACCATGTATCTACAGTTTCTCTCTCTCCATCAAACTCTGTCTTCCAAATTGTAAGACTTAGTCTTCTAAATGGTTGTTCGTTGACTCCTGATTTCTTCTTTGCATCAAATCTTGTCTACTAAAATTGTATAGAACAAGTCCATGTTTAGCTCCATACGCTAAAATTGTATAGAACAAGTCCATATTGTGTTTTTTTTTTGTCTTAGTTTTCATGGTTTAAAGAACAAGTATATAAAAAGATGATGTTTAATGTTCAGATATGTGGATTCAACTCTACTTGATGAAATTATCTGATTATTCTCCTAACACAATAATTTATATATTTCTTCCTCTGAATTGGTACACGTCGTTAAGAGCAATATATTTGAATGAATCAAAATATACAAATTTTCTTCTATAAATTCTGATCTGTTCTATGCTTAATTTGTTATGTCTTCACAATAAACAAGAGAGAATAGAAAAAATGGCAATAAGCATGACATTCTCTTCAACTCTATTTTGTTTCTTCTTTTTCTGGTTCTTATCTCTCCAAACTATGTCTCAACCTTCTCAAATCAATCACTTGTTCACCTTCTGCAACGAATCTAACAATTTCACACGACACGGCTCGTACCATTCAAACCGTTTGTCAGTCCTCTCAACCATCCGCAGCTATTCCCTCCTCGGAAAGATAACCTATGGCAACGCCACCAAAGGTCTTAGCCCCGACACAGCCTATGCCATGTATCTCTGCAGAGGAGACATCGACAAAACAACCTGCTCGTTCTGTGCCCGGACCGCAACTTTGGAAATTACTAAAAGCTGCACTTATCAAAAAGAAGCTTTCATGTTCTACGAGGAATGTATGGTCCGTGTCTCGGATTATTACTTCTTCGGAACCCTAGAAGAAAGTCCTAACGTTACCAAATACTCTCTCAATAATTTTTCTATTACGAGTTCTTTCGGACAAACATTTTCTCGTAAGATGGACAAACTTGTCTTGAGAGCACCGTCTATGACTTTGTTTCCAAAACCATATTTCGTGGAGGATATCGACCGTGTGACGGAGTTCGGTAGCTCGTATATATTACACTCAGTTGTTCAGTGTAGTTCTGATCTTGATCCAAGTAACTGCACCGTTTGCTTGAGACTTGCGGTCCAAGGTATTTTAGACTGTTGTAGCCGGTCTCGTGGGGCTCAGATCTTCCTTCCTAAATGTCTCGTGAGGTATGGCACCTCCACTTTGCCAGTGAACGTCCCAAGTCTTGGTGTTATTAAAGGTGAGCATAATATATTTATCATTTTTATATAATTGATCATTTTACATGATCCTATTAATATATTTTGACTCTTTACTTTTACAGGAAACAAAATATTTGAGAGAACTCTCATTGCAGTCATGACAGCTTCGGTGTTAGCTGTAGGTCTATGATCAAATCTAATGATATAAGGATTGTATATCCTGACTCATGTTTTTACCTCTATGATGTGTTACGTGTGATTTGATGTGTTCTTGTCTACCACAATCCAAACTTGGGGGATTCAAAAGTTTACCATTCGAAGAGAAATTAACAATTGATAATATTTAAATCTTGTCTCTTGTCCCTTGGAAGCCTATTAATAGGCAATATATATATATATACATGTACTTTGATTAGCGTATATTAGAAGTTATAAAAACTTGTTTCTCTCATTAATAAATTCCCCAATAATAAATTTAAAATATCAAAGTGAGACAAATAGAAAAGAAAGAAGATAAGGCTTATTTTGAAATGAAACAGCATTCAATTTCATTTTTTCTAATATTTTGTCTTTAAGTGTATGGCGCATATATCTGCTTATGTAATAATTTGTATTTTGATGTTTTGTATTCGACTTTGTAATACTCTTTGTTCTTCAATATATTAATGGAATGCTTTTGTCGTAAAAAAATATATATTTAATTAAATGTATCATGCTGTCACTTAGACCCCAAAAAATCGTAGACCTTAAGAGCATCCACATTGCATAAACTTTGTGGATGTCTTAACATAAATTTAATTATAAAATACTAATATTATATTATGGTGTCTCCAAGTCCAAGAATAAACTCAATAAAAGTGTCTTCATGAAGATATTTTTAGACATAGTGTCTCACATTCTCTTAGAAAATTATTTTATAATATTAATATATTTTTTTAAAATTATATGTTAAGATATTCTCCTCAATATGTCTAATAGAGATGGTGTATGACCATCTTTATCTCACACCCTCTCACGGGTGTCTTAAACATAAATTAATATTAAAATTTAAAGACACCATGTCCAAAGTGTTCCTCTTCGATTAAAGACATTCTCCTCTTTTTATTCAAAATTTTATTAGTTTTAGATTTAAAGACACTCTCTCATTTTAACCAATGTGGGTGATCTTACATAATTTCTTTTATACCAAAAGAAATGTAGGAACAAGTCTTCTGTGTTTGCTTCAGATCTTTCACAAAACCAATGTGTCAACTCTATCTTCTGCCTTTGGCTTCATCTGACTTGAAGAACCTTCAAAATAATCAATGTTATATACACAAGAATGTGGACTTCAACTTAAACAATAATAATGATCATATATATAAAAAAAAAATTCTTTTCTGAATTGGTCTACCACACTATTGATTTGAATGAATTAAAAAAATAGAACTATGTGATCTGTTTTGTATTCTTTCTTAATATAAATAAATCTATGTGCTCTGTTTTGTTATTTCTCACAAGTCAAGAAAGAACACAACAATGACAAGAATCAATACACATTTTGTTGTTGCTCTGTTTTGCTTCTTCTTATTCTTTCTCCGAACCATGTCCCAACCTACTCAAATGCTTACCGATTGCTACCAATTACCGGACAACGTCACTCAAACTAGCTTTTATCGATCAAACCGCGACACGGTCCTTTCCACTCTTCGCAACCATTCCTCCCTCGGAAGATATTATTCCAACGCCACGGCCGGTCTTAGCCAAAACACAATCTATGGCATGTTCTTCTGCCGAGGAGACATAAACAGAACATTTTGTTCAGACTGTGTCCATACCGCAACTTTAAACATCGTTAAAACATGCAATTCTCACAAAAAAGCTTTCATATTCTATGAAGAGTGTATGGTTCGGTTCTCCAACTTCTCTTTCTTCACACTTGTAGAAGAGGCACCAGCCATCTCTAGACGCTATCCAACCAGTTCTTTCGATTCTCCGCATTTTTTCAATCAAACACTTCCTGGAAAACTAGACGAGCTTATCCTCAGAGCTTCTTCTTTGTCATCACCGGTTCCATATTTTGTGGAGGATCAAGAACATGTGACTCAATTAGAAGGTTCGTATAATTTAGAAGCAATGGTCCAGTGTAGTCCTGATCTTGATCCAAGAAACTGCACTGTATGCTTGACATTTGCGGTCCATGATTTCTTGAATAGCAGTGTTAGTTCGGCTCAGATCTTCTTTCCTAAATGTCTCGTCAGGTATAACATCTCCGCTTTGCAACCAAACGGCGTTACAAAAGGTGAGTCACACAGTATATATCATTTGATATTATAGAATTTATCACTTTTAGACTTGTGATGGACTAACCCGGTCTAGTCCGGTCCGTTTTGTCCTTGCCTCGCCCTATGATTATGTCATATGGCTTTGAATTGGTCCGGTCCTTAGGTCATGCGAGTATAGATTAGTAGTCAAACGCCAAATACCAAAAGAAAAAAAATGAATTGTCCATGTTTTTTACAAAATATAAGAATTTGGTATGGTCTAGACTTGACCGAATTAAACCGGGTTGACCTGAAGATTGTTGCTCACACCGTAACTTATCTGCTACCTACAATCCAATTGTCAAAGAATAAAGAACTAAAACATATGTTTTGGCTCTTTCCTTTTTTTTTTTTAATGGTTTTGCAGGACATGAAATATTTGGGAGAACGATTATTGCAATCATGACAGCTTGGGTTTTAGTATTGATTGGTTTATGATCAAATATAATGATGATTTAAGGATTGTAACTACTGATTTATATTTGTGATCTCTTAATTTGGGTGACGTATGATGTGTTTTGGTCTTGTCTACTGCGATTTGTGAATCTGAAGAAGTCTCTCAAATCAAAATCTGTGATCATATCAACAGCCAATACTGTCTTGTCATCAAAATAAGTTCGACCTGTTTTACAATAATAATCACTCAACAAGTGAAATCTGAGTTCTTTGGGTAAAAAAAAAAGCCCCCAGTTTTACTCACCATAGCGTTCAGATAATTTCACCAGGAGGTAACTCTGCAAGCTTCGCTTGAGCACCAAGAACACGTTCCATATCAAACCGAACCTCGATATTGCGAATGCTATATCCCACCACCATTAACCAATACAACAATTTTGCAAGGTCTGCTGCGCTTGTCTCTGTTACATTCGTCTGCGTTACCTCCAAAACATTGATATCAGTCAATTGACAATCACATTATATAACAAAAACTCAGAACAAGTTTCAGCTAAATAAGTTATTATTGGAAAACCTTCATTTGGTTTGGGTCTGACACAGCTAAAAGCCTCTTGATAAATGTATTCATGGCCACCGCAACATCTTCCCCTGCAGTACTTGTAAGCTCCTACAAATTCAAAGGTATTCCAACTGAGACAAACATTGCATACAACAAATTTGATGAATACATATTAAATGAATTCTCATGCCTTAAGATTTTGGGGTTCGAGAGATTTCAGATACTCCAAAATTTCGTTCTGCTGATTCGCAGATTTTCTCCCTACTTGACGGTTAAGTTCTTCAATCTCTGCTTCCAGAAGCTCGATATACTTTTTTGCATCAATTTTCTCAGGACCAGAAACGTTACTCCACCTAATAACTTCCCCTGAAACGTTCTTTTGAGTTCCAGGTGCATAGTCTTCATCACCCCTCTGGCTTAATCAAAATAGAAAACCACTGTCACATATAATTTGATATCGAACACAGGCATATCAAGGTTTCAAACCGGTCTACTCCTTCATTAGTCAATTCACCAAAGAACTACAGCATATAATAGACTTGATTAATAAGAGAAGTCTCTAACTCTCAACCACTGCCCAAACCAATATCCAAGACCAATCCTGAACACCCCAACTCATTCTGCGCTCTAGCTAACCGACTCAACTATAGTAGCTGAGATGCCAACGCAGCTACATGAGGTAATTACAATGCTCCTACACTAGCTTAACAAAAGGAAACTTAGTCATAAGTGTCAAGAATTGAAGCATCTAAACTCACTCTCCTCAGCATTTACACATTTACAGGCGAACCTAAAAAAACAGAAGCTAAAACCACTAAAAAATGTCACCTTTTGATCACCACGTGGCTCAGGGAGAGCAACTTGTTCCAAACTTTGTTGCAATTCAAGACGATATTGAGCGTTTCTGAACATATATCCAGTCATCAATACACTCATCATCAACTGTGCAAGATTCTCAGCAACCTAAAAACACACACCATTACTTGTGAATTCACATATATCATCACTTAAAACTCCATTTTACATTATAAAAGCAGCACTCACAGAAGTGACGGTAACCGCAAAAAACTGCGGAGGCAACGTTCCAATCATATTCGTCACAGTTTGTCTCATTGCTTCAACCACCTAATAATACATTTCAAATTACTAAGCTCTATAAAAAACTCTAAATTTGTGTCCGAAAATGGAAGCAGTGGAGAAATCAAAATTACATGTTTAGGAGCACGTTTAACGAACAACTCCATGAACTCAGGCTTCACATTCTGTACATACTCAAGTAGTATATCTCTCCTGGATTTGGGCTGAGATTATCAAAATTAGGGTTAAATAACAAACAATTCGATTTCGAAATGGTTGAATAATGCAATTGTGATTTTACCTTTGTGCCGTTGGAGGAATCTGCAGATGAATCAGAAGAACCATAAGCTTTAATAACTCTGAGAGCCACCAAATTTCTACTCTTTAAACTCTTTCCCGTCTTTATCTTCAACGGGAAGGTTACAGAGGAGGAAGTAGAGAGTTTGTTAGGTTCATGGTTGGATAACAGAGACGATGAAGGTCGAGATGGTGATTGCAAGAGCGAGAATTGCATCGATAACGAACACATCTTCCCAAAATTGAATCCCTAAATCTATAATTTGAGTCGCGGCGACTCTGATGTTAAATAAACTTTGCACGCTTGCTTTTTTTTTTTTTTCCTTATCTTCCAAATTTTTTGATTATATTGTGTAAAAGTTAATCATCTCGCAATTAAGCATTCTTTTTTGAGTCTTTTAATAGGTTAACTCCGGCCATTTTGGCTTACTTTTGTCGGTATGATTAAAATATCAGAGCGTTTATATAGAAAACCTCAAAGATTACGTGAAGATGTTTGTAAAGATGTTTTTGTGAGATTCTCTATTCTGTATAAGCGAGCATTAAGCATACGATGATGACAGCCTGATACAACTCAAAGAGTTAAATTAAACATTTGACCATAGTAAAAAAAAAAAAAAAAAAAAAAAAGTTATTATTATGTGAAACCTTCAAAACACTTGTCTTTATTCGTTATTTATCTGAATCGATACATTTTGTTACAAGAATTGACATTCGAACTGGTCGGCTTCCTCATGAACATGAAAACTACCATACCAGTAGTAAAGCAGAGAGGCCAAGCTGATACTTTGATGGGACTGTCCCGTCTTGTTTCGATAAAATAAATATTAATCGCCGACGCAATTAACTGACCAACAGCACAGAACAATAAGACCGTATCAGTACGCCTTCCAAAGTTTTGTTCGTAGTCATGTGATGGATAGTCGAACCAAGGTATACGCCACTTGTATCGGAAACGTAAGTGGTCAAAGATGGGGAGGGCAAGAGAGAGAAATGACATTACTTAGGAGATTCTTGCGAAGAATGGCTTGTGAAGGGAAGAGAGCTGGTCTGCAACCGTTGAGGCAATCTCCAAGAGCATATTGACCACCAAGAAGGTCATTCTAGTAAAACACCGAGATTTACTTTTTCCTATCGACTGGTTAGACGATGATGGCTTTTGTATCAGAGATTGACCCCAAACTTTATTCCAAATAAAATAAAATGTTAGCACAATAGGTAAGACATGCGAGTCTTTTCCAAATGACCCGGTTGTTTAATGAAACAAAAAAAAACTTACAGAATCATTTTCGAGGACATTACGATCAGCAGCATGAATTAGGAATCTTTCCTCAGGCGTTAGTCTTGTAACCGCTTCTCTACCCATTTGTTGTAGTAACTTGTTAATCACTATGTTTCCTTCGGTTGATATTTGTATGAGAGATTTAGATGCGAGGGTTTTCAACCCGAGTCTGACATCTATGTCGCTGTCAGTGAGCATTGCTTTCACATGATCCTGATCAATTCCTTTGTCGTTGTAGTTGAATGCAATGGTGAGAAATAGCAATTGATCGTTCTTTTGTAAACTGTTGAATCCAACTTTAAGTACTCTCTCGATATCTTTATGAAGGCTATCTTCTAGCCACTGCAATATATCTTCCCACTCATTTTCTTTCTTTCCATGTAAAGATGAACCCATGACACGGAGACCCAAAGGAAGGTTGCTGCAAAGCTTTGGTACTCTTTCGGAAAAGTTTTCAAAACCACCTGGTGCAGAGCTTTGTCTAAAAGCATATCTACAAAAGATCTTACGAGCTGTTTCTTCAGTTGGAAAATCCACATGGTATGTATTGTTGATACCATGTTGCTCCAAAATCTCTTGATCTTCCGTGGTTACGATAATCCTGCTTCCATGACCAAACCAATTAGTTTCATTAGCCAAAGCCTGGAGCTGCTGCAGATCGTCCACATCATCAAGAATGATAAGAACTTTATTATCACATATAAAATGTTTTATTGCACCTAATTTGTGAATCATCATATCATTTTGGTTTAAAATCTTGGAAAGAAGTTGCTCTTGTAGACGCAGCTTTAAACCATACTCGTCAAGACCACTATGATAGCTTCCCCTAATATTCTCCATAAAACAAGTGAGCTGAAATCTGGTAGAGAGTCGGCTATGTAAAGCTCTGGCAATGGTAGTCTTACCAATGCCTGCAGGGCCACATATTCCAACAATCATAGCTTCACCTTCATTATCTAAATGTAACAAAGACTGCATTTTCTCCAAGTGTGCGTCAAGTCCCTCCACGTCTTCAAAATCCCAAGAGATTATAGTGTTTAGTTTATTTGAAACATCTTTTGCAATCTTTTCAATCATCGCCGATTCACTGTTCCTAAAGGAGAGAAAGAGAGAGAACAAAAAAATCAAATAGTCATGTGAGAAAATGATTAGTTGATTCACAAACAAAATTTCCCAAATGGGATTAAGAATGAATAAATCCCAAATTAATTGAACGAAGAAAAAGAACAAACCAGTTTAGGGAGTGTTCTCCGGCTATGCTGGCAACATAGGTCAAAGCTTGGCGCCATTTTCTCTTCGCCTCCTCTGTTTCATGAACACAAGTTTCTTCGAAAGCTTTTCCAAATTCTCCAGTCTGTTTGCGGACATCAGAAGGATCTACTCCGTAGAAGACCGTCATCACAATCTGCCCAATAGTATCTTCCTTGCACTTCAAAATCTCGACCAATTCATCCAAACACCAGGTCGATGAAGCATAGTTCTCGGTGAACACCACGATCGAGATCTTTGATTCTCTAATCGCTTGTATGAGACCAGGAGCAATTGTTGGGCCTCTCTCGATCCCTTGGTCATCAAACACCTGACACCCATTAGAGATAAGCTGCCTTCGTAAATGACTAAGAAATGTCTTGCCGACGTCTGGTTCATGGAAATTCGGGAAGACTTCGTATCTCCAGGTGCGAGATAAAGAAGAAGAAGAAGAAGCAAATTTGTGCATAGTGATAAAAGTTTAAAATTAGATACACAAACAACTAATTATGCAAAAACGTTGTATCTCCAGGTGTGAGGCGGGGAAGAAGAAGAAGAAGAAGAAGCCATGAGATTTGAGTAACGAGAAAGGTTTAAAGATCAGATACATACAAAAATGTTTTTGAATGAGCATTCACCATTGAATGGCAAGTGGTACTCATTGGTCTGGCAACTGGCAACTGGCAACTGGTAACTGGGGTTGGGTGTATGGACACAAATGCGTAATGTGAGAAGAAACTTCGAAGAGACAAAAATTATATTTTTTTAAAGAATTATTTTCATTTTCAAGACTTGAAGACTTTTTGGCAATCTACAGGAAACTACAACCTTATTAGTTATTACTAGCTTTCTAAATAAATGTATTTTCCTTGATATACATAATTTTCTAGTCTTATTTGTAATTCTGTCCGTGCTTATCTAATTTTTAACTCGGGACTTTGATTCATGGGTTTTGTCTAGTGGGTAATCATAATGGTGCCATGGACATATTCGAGGAGATGATTTCTCATGGTTTATATAGTAAAGAGGAACTACAAAAGGCATTTGCAATATAGGAGGTTCTGCAGAAGAGTTAGCTATATCCCCTACTCATTTTTGTCCACTTTATTTCTTTATTTAAACTGGGGTGTCAATTTTGAATCTTTAACCATTTTCATCAAATTATCAAATGAAATCTAGCCTACAAAAGTGATTTATACTC
Source organism: Cardamine occulta (assembly GCA_028015245.1). Classification (NCBI taxonomy): domain Eukaryota; kingdom Viridiplantae; phylum Streptophyta; class Magnoliopsida; order Brassicales; family Brassicaceae; genus Cardamine; species Cardamine occulta. The sequence goes on from CM051367.1 coordinate 10,588,502, forward strand.
CTATGTTTCAAAAAAATTGATGTTAAGAATGTTTATACATATTAAGAAAACAATCATTTAAATCGTAACTTATGTTAAAACGCCATTTTAACAAAACCCGTCCCTTAAATGGATTAAAGCTAATTAGTCATTCCCATTTCACAGCTGAATTGTACAAGTGTGAATGATCATATCATATGAAACTGAAATTCAAATTTATTTCTTAAATTAAAGAAAATAACATGATATTATGTAAAATAGATAAACTAAAGTCGAAATGACAAAAAACAAGAAAAAAAAAAGAATTCATTTTCATTACGCGTTTGGGCTAATACATCCAAAGGCCCACTTGTTTGTTCTTCTTCCTGCTAATTTCCAAACTAAACATTATTGTGAATCTCTGATTCTTTTTTCTCTCCTCTCTATTATTTACTCGTTTGAAATTCCGTTTACTTTTCAAAGATGAACGAACGAACGGAAAAGCGAGTTGCCTAAAAGGAAGAAAACAATAAAGAAATACAGAATGAAAAAGCTAAGAAACTATTGAGAGGAAAAGATATAAAAAAAATGATCTATAAATGTAGCAACTATCATCGCTACATATGCAAAGAAGTGGTGATCGCAATAAAAATAGATTCATATCACCATAAGAGGAAATTGATCACCATCGCAAAAAGAAGATCAATGGCTATGTTCGCTTACTAAAGAGATAGTAACACAGCCACTAGAAGAAATCATGTAGGGGGCAGTGCCTCCCAAGAAAGAAAAGTGATGATAGTCACTTAGACAAAACTAAACAAAAAAAAGTCTCTAAAGAAACAAGAAGCATATAGAATGCTCATTATAGAAATAAGAGGAATGAAAAAAGAGAAATGATGACCATGCATAAGTACATCGCTATAAAAGAAATCAGAGGTAAAACCATTTTAATGAATGCAAAAGTATCAAGCAAAGCTTCTTGAAAAATAAAAGTGACCATAGTCACTACAAAATTAAACATAAATTGAATGGTTAATCATCCCACAATTTACCATTCTTCTTTGTGTCTTATACTAGGTTAGAATGTAATTAGACGAATAGGTTTGGTTTTTAGGATACAAGGCAAGGAGTTAATGTGAAACCTTTAAAACACTTCTATTTGTATTTGCTAAAGTTTAAATCAGTTGCTACATTTCTGTTACAGCAAATTGTACTTCATGCTGGTCTCCTTCTCCATGAACTTGGAGCCTACCATATTTAATAGAGAAAATGGGAAAAAGGCACATTCACCATTGAATTTTGAGTTTTTAGAAAGAGACAGATGAAGTTTCCTCGCTTTTGCAAGGAAATTCTAAACAATAATAACAAAAATATAGTATTAAAAAAATGGCAAGTGGTACTCATTATATTTATTGCCTTCCTCTTTGAAAAGTAAACAATTTTTTTGAACAAGTGAACTTATTATGTTAGAAAAGGACCATGGGAAAAGGACAAACAAATGGTCTGGCAAGTGGCAACTGGGCTTGGGTGTATGGACACAAATGCGTAATGTGAGAAGAAACTTCGAAGAGACAAAAATAGTTTTTTTTTTAAGAATTATTTTCATTTTCAAGACTTGAAGACTTTTTGGCAATTTACAGGAAACTACAACCTTATTAGCCTGCGAGATGTATATAAGAGGAATAGTTGCTGATTTAATTACTTACAGGATTTTGATTTATAGGTTTTGTTTAGTGGGTGATCCCCCTACTGCCCTAGACATTTTTCCCGAGATGATTTGTCATGGTGTCCTGATACCATAACTTTCTTTAGAATGCTGGCTGCTTTATGTAGTAAGGAGGAACTACAAAAGGCATTGACAATCTTGGAGGATCTGCAGAAGAGTTAGGTATATCCCCTACTCATTTTTGTCCATTTTATTATGAATGAGTAAGGGATATCACCAATGATAGCATTATACAGTAGAATTTCTTTAAATTAATACTCGATAAATTAATAAACAGTATAAATAAATAAATCTTCTGTCCCGAATCGGGCCAATATAAAAAATAGCAAAATCAAGAATGTCTCTGGATGAGGTTTATATGATGTAAGAGGGTGTTTTCATCATTGACCAATTCAGCAAAAGCAATTCTAAAGTCTTTCCACCAAAACCCAAAAAAAAAATTAGTAGACGAAGATTCCTCGTATTTTCCTCCCAGTTCATGAAATGACAAACCAGTATTGATCTAATTGCCAATTCAGTAAAATCAATTATAATTCTTTTCACCAAAACCAAAAACAAAATAATTTTGTAAGTAGACGAAGATTCCTCCTACCTTCACTCATGTTCATGAACCGGGACTAACCAAGGTGCTTTCTAATTGACAATGCTTGCCTCATCTTTTCCTACATATCTTGCTATTTTAGATAACTCTACTGGCTATGACCATCGGACCATATCCGGAGAAAGATACACGCTTCAACTATTAGGCCCATCATTTGTCGGTAAGAAAAGAGGTCCATGCAGATAGACTATAAAATCCAACGATTTAGGTGGTTAATCATCGCTTTAATTAATAAACTCTGTTCATTTTCGATTTAATTCCATCCATACATCAGAATCATTTAGGAAACCTCATAGGTTACATGGAAAAGGATTAAGTTAACACTAAGACAAGAGAACACTTATGGTGTTTGTTAATTAGGTTAACAAAGAAGAACAACAGGACATCATATGCTTAGTTTACACAATTAGCTACCAAACACCATCAGATTAAATCCATCACAAATCTTATTGTCTTCAACGCCTTCTGTTGAGTGGTTTTGCTGAAGATGAAGTGCTAATTGTTGGTCTTTTAGCACCTGAGGCAAATCAAAAAGATTAGATGACTCATTAGCTAAATGTATTCACTAAAGATCATATGTGAGATTTCTTCTACTGTGTATAAGCAAGCATCTACTTCATATGATTTTTCATAGAAATCTAAGTAGGCTGTGATTAGAGACTGATATAAGCGTAATTAGGCCGACAGATTTGGGTTTTAGGACACAAGTCAAATAGTTGATGTATAGAGACATTACTTGTTAAGGCCTTAGAGGAGGAACTAGTGGCAACTGACAGACGAGAAGATCTGGTTTGGCCTGGTGGTTTCACAGTCTGCTTCGGAATCTTAGACGGAATATTACTTCTGCTTTAGAAAAAAACACACAAGAGAAGCTGTAAATAAACCTCAAAAATTCGCATTGTAATATTAAAGTGTGCTAGTAGAGTATGCTAACCTTTCTTTTGGTTCGGCTTTCACCATTTTCACTGATTTCTCGGGTTTCCCAGAGGGCATGTGTGGTTCAAGTCGTTCAGTTATTGCAAGAGGCTTAACGGCTTCAGGGAAAAGAGACAACTCCACTGCACTGCTTATGGATCCATCAGTTTCTGTTCCCATTGAAAGACAACTATCAGAGATATCACTCAATCTTTCTTCAGAATCTGCATCTCCAAGGCCAACGAGTTCAACATCTTCATCATCAAAATCAATTCCTTTAGCCCCACCAGTAAACTTAGATGGTTCGTGATAATCCTTTTGATGTTTACGTTCGTCTGATGAATGTTGTGAACCAGAATCAGAATGCTTGCTACTATATTCCGAGCAGTTGTCAACATCTGAGGTTGCTCTACCAAATAAACTAGAGGCTTTTGCTCGTCGAGCATTATTTGGTGAAGCTCCTATAGAATGTCTTCTAGGAGATGAAGGCCCTTCCAACCTTAAATTGCTTAAACCACGTTTTAGGACAGTTGCATTAGTGCCTTTTAGCTTCTGAAAATTTTGAAGCTCTTCATCTTTCCTGGCAATTACATCCTTCAAGCTCGATACCTGTTATATCAAGCGACATCAAGATACATAAACCTTTGTTCTCTTTTACTTTCAGTGACCAAAATTAAATCTTAAGAGACAGAGAGAGAGAATGAGAGAAAGAAAAAACAAACCTGTTCCATGAGTTGTCTTACATCTCGACCCTCTTTATTACTTTTTGCAGTACCTAACTCCACACCAGAAACCCTTTCAGCGAATTTCAAAGTGCTAACGGTCTCAGCATATGAATCTCCATCAGGATTGACTTGGACAAACATAAGAGTTTTGGCCTGTCCTCCTAAGAAACAAGAGAGAGTTTAGTTAAGGTAACCAACAACAAAAAGCAAACCCCAATATTATGCAATACATGTAACCAAAATCTCAATATTTTCTTCAAAGAGTGATAATGGAGTACCCAATGAACTTTGAAGGACTTGAGTCAATTTGCTGTTTCTGTACGGAACATGAGGGTTCTTGTGCGCTAACGCAAATATAACATCTCCAAGGGCTGATAATGACTTGTTGATATGCTGAGCTTCCTTTAGCCTCTCTCCGGTTGCCTCAGAGCGATCAACCCTCTCACTTCCAGCGAGATCAACTAAATGTAAACTACCTCGCAAAATTGAGTCAGTTTCCACCTCGACGCCACGAACATGGACAGAAAGAACACTGCAGATAATAGCCAACATTGTCTTGTTAGAATTAGAAAATAACAGAAGATAAGCAAAACAAGTTCAATAAAAAAATTATACGAACCAGTGTGATCTACTGCTCCTTTCATTGAGAGCTGTAGCACCAACAGTTCTGTTCATTAGTCCAATGTTCATAAGCTCAAGCACATCTTCAGTTGATCTCACACAATGCATGCTTGCATCAGGGACTGCTAGCCCATTTGGTAAAGCAGTATTCCAAATCCCTAATGTATGCAAAATTAAGGAAAATTTATATTGAACGCAACCAATTAGTGCAACCTAAAAACAACACTAAGACCAATACCAATTTCCCTATGAAGCAGCAAATATATATATATATATATATATGCATGAATATTCCAAAAAATATTTAGTCACTATATTGGATTAGAGAAGGATATCTTCGATTGGAACCACCATCAGAAAGTATGTCACGAACTTGCTCATTATATATCTCAACCATTTGAACACCAACTTCATACATGACAGTGTTTTGTCTACTCTGAGTTAAGAGAAACAAGTCATTCAGAGCTCTATAATTGACACCCCATTCTTCTTTTGAAGTGATGTTTGGCCCACTCTGTGTTAGCAAAATAGAAATATTTCTGTTAGAAACTTATAATTCTGGGCTAAAACATAGTATTAACAAAACCAAGCTTGTCTTTTACCATTGTATAAGTCTTTCCAGAGCCCGTCTGACCATAGGCAAATATACAAACATTGTAGCCATCAAGAATGGATCGAATTAATGGTCGAGTATCTATGAAAACCTCCTCTGCATAAGAAAACAAATTCAGAAGATAAATATTATGTAGTGTATATAACATCCTTAACTAGTTCAGCTTGATATATAAAACAAACGTAAACTGGGAGAAGTGGAGGAGAACGCTAACAATACAACAGAGGGAAAGAGGTTTAAACCTTGTGTTGCTGCTTGACCGAAAACTTTATTGAATTTAAATAACCGATGGGTATCTTTCCCTTGCTTAAAGGGATTCGCAACCACCAATTCCCCATTCTCACCAATGTATTCAATAGTTGTTTGTCTACTGTTTTGCCCTGGAAGGAATGGTCTAATCCGGCAATAGACTCTGATATTTCCTAAAAAGCAAAAAAATAACAAAAGTAAGTCAATTTCTTAAATGGTCTAATACATACAAAGTACATTAAGAAAAAGAGTTTTACCTTTCAATTCTTGCACTTCATTGTACAATCTTCGATTTTCTTCAAGGACCACATGGTAATTTTTCGCTGCATCAGCCACTCCTTTGAGCTTTAAACCTAGGAGAAAGATTATAAATAAGAAGTTGTTTACTCTCAAATAAAAACAGACCAAGCAATAAAAAAAAATTGACAGCAGTCTTACCGTAGTAATTTAGATCCTCAAAGTATTTCTTCTGTGTCTTTAAGACTTCATGCTTTATAGACATTGAAGTAGCATTCAGTTCCTACACAATTAACAGATTTTATAACATCTAACTAACTACCAGAGGTAACCAATGTTAGAATTTTATCATTAAAGTTAACCTGCAAGGCCCCAGCCTGGTTGTCTATAAAGTTCTGGTAAGTGCACTCTTTTTTCTCCCATCTTTGAGATTTATGTTGGCACAACTTCTCGAGTTCTTTCACCTTCTTATTTGAATCTACAACCTGTAACTCTGCATCCTTTAACTTCTTCTCCAAATCGACTTTAGTGTTTTGTGCTTTTGCTTCTAATTCCAAGCATTGGTTTTCATGCGTCTCTTTCACCACTTTGAGTTCCTGCTTCAGCTTGCGAATCTCGGCATCACTGCACTCTTTTTCCTTTTTCAGTCGCACCACATCTTTTTCTTCTGACCTTTCCCTCTCTTCTACTCTGTTTTTCTCAAGCTACAGAGCACAAGCGAGAAAAGCACCATTATATAAACTCCTGTTAGGGAAATCTAATACACAAGCCAAATGAAAAATGATGTATGTAGTCAAGTTATTAAGTATGAGGCGCACACACAATGCTTTTTATGATATAATCTCTCGACCTGAACCTTTACCAATATCTAAGATTGGTTTAGAGGTTATTTTTCACAAGCAATATGCTCAAAATTATGGGCTCAATGTAAACCAACTTTTCCAGATGCAAAAACGAAACTAAAGGCGAAAAATGGATTAAGGAGATGATATATATTGTATCAGTTACCTTTATATTCTCCATACAGTTAGTAACAATCTACAACAAATAAAAATAGTAAATACCAATCAGTAAACGAAACAGAAATATAGCAAAGAGAAACTCTAGAACCAGAGACAATAGTACCTCGTTTTCCTTTGTCGTCCCAGCTGCCAAAGTCTCTAAGACCTTTATTCTTGACCTGTATTTTTCTTCACGTACCCTAAAGAGTATGTTTTGCTGCACCCATTTCAAAGCATATTTCATGACTTGGTCAGAAGGATGATATGTACATTACAGGAAAAATTAAAGAAGAAAGGCCTTACGTAACCTTACATTCTTTAAGTTATCAGCTTGATTTGAGATTCTCTGTTCAATCACTTGCACAAGTGCGCTCAAGAGAGATGCCATAGCCTGGACAACACACGAAAAAGAAAAAAGAAAAAGGAGGATCATGATGGAAAGTAAGCAGAAATATTCCATGAACTAAGGATTGAAACTCTAAGCAAACCAAAAAACAAGAATCAAGAGAAGGATGTCATCAGTAGCTCAATTTTTGTCTTACATGAGACACATGTCCATTCATCTTCTTCATGCTCTCATCTAGAAGCTTATCCAGCATGTCAAACAGTGACCTAGTAGGAGCATTCTGCAAAAGAAATGTCATCTGAATCAGAAACAAAGGTAATAGCTAAGAGTTTGGAACAATTGACTAAAATTATGTTTGAACACTTTACTAGTAAACTGTTTGATTTCAGCAATTCCGAAATTTTAGCATCAGATATATCAATCTCAGATCCTTCCTTTGACTGGAATCCATCAGTAAAGTTGCGGTCATCCCCTCTTGAATTCGAGTGGTCCTCTGGCAGGCTCCATCTCCTCCTCGCAGACAGTGAATTCTTATCATAACTACCATCAGAAAAACTTGCTTTAAGCGCCTTAAGGGACTGTAAAACTGGCACCATATCCCCCTGCATTTTACTTTTAATCAGGAGTCATAACTAAATGGAGAAACACAAGAGAGGGCCGAGAGAAGAAAATATATGCGAGCAGAAATCATGCAATCTTATCATCAAAATAGCAAATCAGACAATAGCCATGATTAGAAAAGTGTTCGCCCAACCACTTATTTTATGTGACATGGGATAATTTATAAAAACCAAGAGGTTTCATATTTTAGAAATCAAACTTTCCACAGAAACGAAGAATTATATCCATGAAAATATAACGAACCTGTTCTATGTCTGAAACTTCAAAACTGGGCAGGGCCATTTCATCCATCGCAGTCAGAAACCGCTCAATTTTTACAGAAGCAGGTTCAAAGCTACCTCCCTACAGAATAGCCAAAGAGGTGAGTCTAGTAGCAGATGCGTATAGGAAAAAGACACATAACCAGAAGCTTAGCATAAATAATGATTAAAAAGACATATAAGCCAAATGGTCATCAGAATTCACAATTACCATTCTCATTGATCCAGGACTAAGCTGATTCAAAAGGCTACACAAGACAGTTCCATCCCTTAAGCATGCTCTGAGTTCGTCCTCTGAAGCTTCCCATGGTAATTTCAAATAAGGAAGTGTCTCATTTAACCACTCCACCAAACTCTGATGACCTGAGGGCGAAATAAAGAAGAAATAGACAAAGGTTGAGAACAGAAACCACCATCCCATTTCCCCCTACACCGAATATGAGAGGCAATCTTAAAGGTTCATTTTTTATACGACCCAGTTGAAATATGACAAACCATATCAAACAAGAGAAATTGACGCAGTCAAGATAATCCTGTAATAACGCGAATAATCCTGTAAATTCAAGTTCTGAAAGATAACAGTTTCAAAAAAAAAATTTAATCTTTAGATGAAACTGAGAGGATTTATATGAATTAGCATTAATCTTTATATGAACAGCAAACAAGTGAGTGGATAATATTACCTTTCTTACTATCATCCATGCTTACACAACTTTCTGATCCATCGAAACTCAGGATACTAGATCCATCTGATCGAACATAGACACCATTCATATTGGCGTCCTGTTCCAAATGACTCATTTCAACTCAGAGATTACGTAGCTCCCAGAATAATAGTAGCAAGGAGACCCTAAAGCCAATAACAAACCAGTAAGCCAACAACAAAGAAAGCGTCAATGTTAATTGTCAACAAATATACTTCCTAATCCATGGTGAATCATAAAAAGTCTTACTTCATCATTCTATAAACAACAACAAATTTTCCTAATTGTGTACCTTCTAACATAATCTCTCCTAACCTAAAGAAAAAAAATCAAAACTTCCAATGACAAACTTCAACAATCGGTGATACATTATAAAATCCATACAAAATGCTTTCAATTTCAGATAAAACTAGTTTTTTTTTCCGCATTCCAACAAATAGCCACAATGCCGACCAAATCAACACATAAACTCAACTCTAAATCATATCTACGTCAATCAAAATTACGCAGATCCAGTCAAAAACCCTAACAAACAATCTACGCTTTTGTAACAGAGACGAAGGCAAACAAAAAAACAAAAACGATACGAACCTAAGAAGCCATGAGAAGCTGCTGGTAGATAAACCTTTCGAGAGTCCGCAAAATGGCGACTAGTGTTATTGAAATTATACGGAAATTACTCAGATTCAAGGAGAGAAATGGTGGCGGACGTTTGAATCCCTCGCCGGAAGAGAAAATTTCGAAATTTTTCCAGTCGCACGATTTTGCTCACTGTTCCCCCTTTTTTTTCTCTCTATTTTTTTATTTTCCAACTCTTTTTTTTTAGATTTCGAGAAAACAAAAGGCTAATTACGGTTCGATTTCGAAAAAAAAAAGTAGAGAAAAAATGTTTTTTTCCCTGGAAATTAAAATTTTTTTTTTTAATGTTTGATTTTGCTTTACGCCATATGGTCTTGGTGGGCCCTACCCTCGCTATAGAAATAACTTCCCGCTTTTTCCTATCCAAATTGTTTTTTTAATGTTTGTATTTTCTAACTTTGGGAAAGAAAAAAAACTTAAGTTTGGACCTTATTGAATTTCGGCCCACTTGAGCCCAACTAAAGGCCCGGACCAACTGGATCGTATGTCCGTTAATTTGTTTCCCATCCTACCAAAATTTGAGTAAGCCTAATCTTATCTTGTTTATTAAAATAAAATTTGTGGTGTTGTATTATAGAATCATTTTCTTATAGCCTTAATTATTCATGCTATAAGTTTTCTTCTGGGAAAATATTCATGCTAAAGTTTTTTCTTGGCGAAAATATTATATGAAAAGAGCCATAACTTTTATATAGTTAAAGACTATGTTAAACAATACATTTTAGAGAGAGAAAAATCGATTTGGAGACTAATTTAAAGGAAGTTCGAAAAAAAAGGGACTAATTTAAATAAAAATTATTTACTTTTTTCATAAATCAGTACTAGTTTAAATAAAGATGATCTAATAAAGATTCACAAACTCTATATCATAGAAGAAAGTATATATATATATATTTGAAATTTTATATTTGACACATACCATTAAACATCAAATTCCACCACAAATAGATGTGAAGTACCCGTCATAGATATATGTATAATGATTAATGATTTTAAACCGTAACCTAATCTCGATTTTTTAAGCAATCCTATCAGTTTACGTTAAAAAAAAGGTGTGTTCATCCGTAAATTTATTTTTCTGATTATTTTCATCATAAATGTTCTTAATGAATGATTTAGGAATATGGATAATTAACTCCCTCGTTTCAAATTAGTTGTGAGATTGTTTCACACATATTAAGAAAATATTTAATTTTTCTGTTTTATCCCTAATTAATGTTTATTTGATTTTATTTAATCGATCAAGATATTAAAACATGAATGACAAAGTTGGAAATCTTATTATTGAAAACATAAAACGACAACTAATATGAATCGAGTTTTAAGGTCCAAAACGACAACTAATATGAACGGAGGGACTGAGAGAGTAATTGACTGATAAAGAAATGAATCAGGATTCAAAATATCAAGCATTATTGAAAGCCTTTCATCAAAAATTTAAGAAAAGAAAACAGAAAAAAATATATCAACCATTAATAAGGACGCCAGAGACTCAGAGTATAACGAAATATACTTTCGGATCTCTCCGAGCTTAGAGTTATACCAACTTGGTCTAATTCCAAGTTCTAATGTATGGTTTACGTATATATCTATATATTACCATGTGCATATTTCTATTTTTGCCATGTTCATTCGTGGGCGCCACTGTCATCATACATAGAACGTGGAAAAGAGTGGTGGAGTTAAAAATGATTAAAAATTATAATTTTAATGAGATAAAAAAGCAAGACAATGTGGTTTTGAATAAATTACACCAGATCATATTATAGTATATGTCTAATACTGAGTCATGAAATCAGAATTTTTTAGTAGTCATACACGTGGACAATATAGTTTTAAGTTTTTAACGGAAATGATTTTGTCTTACAGCCCAGACAATGACTACAGATCCTACATGCTTACATACAAGATGAATCTGAATTTTGAGAGTCTCTTAATAAATCGAATACATGTCTCAAAAGTATTTTAGAAGCAAAGATTTATGATTAAAGTAATTAATTTTGATATAAATTTTGGTTGGTTTTATAATTTATGATGGAATCATAGAGAGTGGCTCGCGCTGACAAAGTTATTAATGCTAAATTAAATAAACTGGACCCCAAAAAATGGACTGTTCGATCAGTGTTTTTTTTTATCAACTGTGGACTCTGTTCCATGCAATTAATGCGAGCATCTCTTTCATTTCATATTTTTCATACATTTTTTTTTCTTTCTAAATGTGTAAATAATTTATTTATATTTTCGGTCTCGATGATATCATCTAGGGCTTGTTAAAGAAAGAATTATGATTTTTACTGGTCAATGGTTAATAGGTGTAACAAATAACTGCATATTTAGTTGTCTACGAATTGGTTGTATTTTAGTTTTTTTTTTTATATAATTAAGTTTCTTTTTTTGGGTTAAAATTTATAATCAAGTTCTATAACGCAAAAGTCAAAATAATCCTTTTTGAGCGGGGACTAAAGAATCAAATGTTTGCGTGTGTTCACGATGGCCACAATGTCCAAATAAAACTAGATAACTGATTTTTAGAAAAGTACTACAAAAACTTTATAAATAAATTAGCAAAAAAAACCTTTAAGGAAATTACTGAAAGTTGATTCATTTCTATTTATTATTTTAAAACAAGTTTATAGATAATTACATAAGATTATTATCTATATATAGTTGATTAATTTCTATTTATTATTTTAAAATTAGAAGTTTCTTACATTGTTTTGAAGTTTTTTACATTGTTAAATTACAGACCTTATAAACAGACAATTTATAAGAATATAAGAAAATATGACAATGCCAATATAGCCCTTAAAACTCCTTAAAAGATCATTTTAACTAAAATAGAAAATAACATAACTACTAAACGATGCATATTTATCCTCAATATAAAATGTAACATCGTCTTTCTGCATCATAATCATACAATAAATACATAAATTAAAATATGTCTTGCTCTTTTTTCAACGTACAGACACGACAAGTAGTCCTAGTTAAGGGTGATTATTTTGGGAGATGCAAATATTTTTTTATAAGCCTATAGCTTATGATAGTAGTAATGATTCTTGGTTTCTTCTTTATTAATTATCATCTCATTTAATTAATCATTTATTGTGATTTTGATCCACAGTGCTGAACTCTTAATTTAATCCCTATCATTAGAAGTCAAACGATGAAAAATAGATCCAAACTTTAGTTTGACTGTATGCATATAGGTGATTGGCTCGTGTGCGAGTATTTAATTCAAGAAACTTACGGGTTTGTGATACAACTGATGAAGGTGGATTATTAATTAGCAATTATAACTAAACGTTCTAGAATATATTCTTAGAACATAGATTAACTTTTAGTTAAACAATGCAAAGTAAGTCGAGCTTAACTTCAACAATGTCTGTCTGTTTGCGGGAGCTCCTCGAGGCATAAATAACATTAAATTCGTGTTCTACTTCGTGTTTCACCATTAGAATTTATTGTATCTCAAAATTAAGAAAATCATTTCCGACAAGCAATGGGCCAATGCTTAATTACTTAATTGTAACCATGCAATGGTTAATACTACTTATTTGGGGTTTGGTTCATTTATATGAGTGTTATTTTTACGAGTTTTTTTTTCTATTAGTATGTTGAATATAAATAATTCAATTGACTAAATTATATTCTACACCAAAAAAAAAATTAGGTGTTTAGTTTATAAGTTTTTTAAATGTAGGACTCATACCTTTGTTGAGTTTGTTCACTCAACAGTTCCGTTCGAAATAAACCATTTAACAAAAATAAAAAAACAAACAATTCCCTTCGAGATAAAAATAAAACAGTTGACTAAAACTTGAAAAAATATGAGAAATTACGTTTTGAGCTATATAGCATATTTTACAAAGTTGCAAATATTTAAACTTATTATAAAAGTAATTATTTTAGATTAAATTAAAAATAGTTCACAGACAAAAATGATATATAGTTTAATTTCTAATCTCCGCATTTTCAACACAACCAAAAGATAAATATATTTTTACTACGTTCTTCTGATATGGAATTACTAACATAGAAAAAATAATTTTATATGAATTAAAAAAAAAAACTATTTCATTTATTTGAATAAAAAAAATCCAAAAAGAGAGTGATGCTTGATACACCATATTCAAAAGGGTAGATACACACTACTTTTGTCTTTTTTACCACTCAATTTTTAAAAAATTATTATTAAAAATTCCTTGTAAATTTCAGTGTTCTGTGATCATATACAGTGTACACACACCTAAAAAGAGATTCGGATACCGTCCTTTTTCTCTCGACTCAAAGCTCAATACAACCACAACAATAGTAACTTCGAAACACACAAATGTTTTAATTTTTTTCCCCATTTATAAAAGGTTAAAACAAAAATTTGGTGGTTTTTGTTTTCTTCTTCCTTAGGAAACCGAACCTATGTCATGTAAAAATCACTAACTCATATGTCATAATCTTTAACTCCCTTCTGTTTTTTTTTTGGTCTTGTCTTATGATTTTTTTCATAGATTTTAACTAATAAGTCTGATCTCTTGTTTTCTTTGAAGAAACAATGGCTGCCGGAGAAAACAAAACAGTGCCGGAAAATCTAAAGAAAAAGCTTGCAGTTTCAGTTCGAAACATTCAATGGAGTTACGGAATCTTCTGGTCTATCTCTGCTTCTCAGCCAGGGTACAATCTCATAATCTTTATCCTTAAAATTAACTTTTGTTTGAAACTAAAATTTTCTTGAAACTTTCAAAACCAAAATTGTCGATTCTTGAATCCAAAACTCAGATAAAACTTATGGGCCACACTTAAAAATTTCTATCTTTTTTTCACTTCTTGATTTGTCCTATTTTATTTATATACCTTTTCTTGGCTAAATTTTTTTTTTTGAATGAAGAGTGTTGGAGTGGGGAGATGGATATTACAATGGAGATATTAAGACAAGGAAGACGATTCAAGCAGCGGAAGTCAAAGTTGACCAGTTGGGTCTTGAGAGAAGTGAGCAGCTTAGAGAGCTTTATGAATCTCTCTCTCTCGCTGAATCATCAACTTCATGTGGCTCTCAGGTCACTAGACGAGCCTCCGCCGCCGCACTCTCACCGGAGGACCTCACCGACACCGAGTGGTACTACTTAGTATGCATGTCTTTCGTCTTCGACATTGGTGAAGGGTAATTCCGTCTTTTCTTATTATCCATCTCTCAATACTCCTTCATGTTTCCTTTCAGTTCACAAAAATATCGGTTTAGCAATTTAAAGTAATTTTACTTTATTTTTAAAATCCAGTTCATAAAAAATGTAAACTATATCAAAGTTTCAGAAGCAACTTTTTTATAATATGTTTCTTGTAAAAAATTACAAAAACGACTAATATGAATGGATAGTATTTAATTTTGCCTCATCAAGAGACAAAAATACCCTTTATATCTTTCTCCTTTAATCCACATTTTCCATCGGAGCTTATTCCGACACGTAGGAGTTTAATTCTTACAAATGCATATAGTATTGTTTATGCTTTCACAAGTAAAATGTTAAAAGTATTAAACTGATTTTAAAAATCACAATATTAACCTCTTTTTATCTAAGAAGTATAATGGAAACGAGAAAGCACAACGGAAATAACTTTTTTGTATCAACATTTTACATTTTAACTTTGGCATTTTTGTTCTCCGATTAAGATAAAAAGATTTGAGATAAAAAGGGTATTTCTGTCTTTTGATTGTAGAATCCCCGGAGGAGCTTTCACGAACGGAGAACCAATATGGCTTTGTAACGCTCAAACCGCTGATAGCAAAGTCTTCACTCGCTCCCTTCTCGCCAAAGTAAGTTTTGCTTATGGAAACGCTAACACTATAGCTCAAAACGCTCTTTTTAATGTGGCGTTTTTGTTCTTTTAAGAGTGCTTCGCTTCAAACAGTGGTTTGCTTCCCGTTTCTTGGAGGAGTCCTTGAGATCGGCACAACAGAAAATGTAAGAATTAATGTTAATCACTTTTCACATTTTTTGTTCGAGGGTTTAATTGTTAGTTATAGAAGTTGAAGGGCAATTTCATTATTTTTTTTATTCTTTTAGATTACAGAGGACTTAAACTTGATACAATGCGTAAAGACGTTGTTTCTTGAAGCTCCTCCTTATACTACAATATCGACAAGATCTGATTATCAAGAAATTTTCGATTCTTTAAGCGACGATAAATACATTCCGGTGTTTGGAACTGAAACTTTTCCGACAACTTCTACGAGCGGGTTTGAGCAAGAACCAGAGGATCATGATTCGTTTATCAACGGTGGTGGTGCGTCTCAGGTGCAGAGCTGGCAGTTTGTGGGTGAAGAAATCAGTAACTGCGTTCACCAATCGATGAATTCTAGCGATTGCGTTTCTCAAACGTTTGTTGGAACAACGGGAAGAGTTGCTTGTGATACAAGGAAGAGTAGGGTTCAAAGATTAGGTCAGATTCAAGAACAGAGTAGCCGTGTAAATATGGACGATGATGTTCATTACCAAAGCGTGATCTCGACGATTTTCAAAACTACTCATCAGCTAATACTTGGACCTCAGTTTCAGAACTTCGATAAGCGGTCAAGCTTCACTAGGTGGAAGAGATCATCATCATCATCTGTGAAAACGTTGGGAGAGAAATCGCAGATTATGGTAAAGAAGATTCTCTTTGAGATTCCTCGAATGAACAAGAAGAAGGAGTTGTTATTACCGGACACACCAGAAGAAACCGGGATTAACTATGCGTTGTCCGAGAAGAAACGACGTGAGAAATTGAATGAACGGTTCATGACGTTGAAATCAATCATTCCTTCGATTAGTAAGGTAACATTTTTGCTTTATTACATGTTAAAATGTTATGTTTTTTGAAGGACCCAATCTTTGACACTCTTGTGGATTCTACAGGACGATAAAGTATCAATTCTTGATGATACGATTGAGTATCTTCAAGAATTACAGAAACGGGTTCAAGAATTGGAATCTTGTAGAGAATCTGCGGATACAGAGACGCGAATGACGATGATGAAGAGGAAGAAGCCGGAGGATGAGGAGGAAAGAGCATCGGCGAATTGTATGAATAGCAAGAGGAAGGGGAGTGATATGAATGTAGGAGAAGATGAACCGGTTGATACCGGTTATGTTGGTCTAACCGATAATTTAAGGATCAGTTCGTTCGGTAATGAGGTGGTTATTGAGCTTAGATGTGCTTGGAGAGAAGGGATATTGCTTGAGATTATGGATGTGATTAGTGATCTCAACTTGGATTCTCACTCGGTACAGTCATCAACCGGAGAAGGTTTATTATGCTTAACCGTCAATTGCAAGGTACAATCGTTAATTCAAGCTAATTTAAGTTAGCTAACCGGAATATGAATAAACCGAAATTTGATATGTATGTCTCAATGTTGGTTGCAGCATAAAGGGAAAAAAATAGCCACCACAGGAATGATCGAAGAGGCACTTCAGAGAGTTGCATGGATATGTTAAGGTCTCATACTCACATGGTTTAGACTAACAAAATTAGCCTTTTCTCCGGTTTGGTTTTCCAATCTTTGGTAGACGGTCATTCTAACCGGATTTTTGTTTTCTTGAATTTTTGGAAGGTCCTTTGGAATTTTGTAAGATCGAAGTCCTTTTGGTTCATAAGGTAGAAGAAGATAACGAGAAAAAAACAAAATGAATTCCTTATTTATACTATGAAATTAAATCACGTAAAATAAAACATATCGATATGGTTCGAGCAATATCCATTTTTAATAGGCTAATAAACTAGAAAACTTTGTGGAAGTGGAACATAGGTAAAAGTAACATTTTTGCAAAATAAAAGAAGTAAAAAGTAAACGAATACATATTTTGTGATTACTCAAAAGTTCGACCAAAAACCTTATAGTAAAATCTAAATAGATTAAGATAGTCCGACTTCAATATTATTATCATGATTCTCACTCAAATATTCTCTTGGTGTTTTTAGAAAAATTAATGTAAAATTTTTTAAAATTATATTTAGAAAAGTTAAAGATAGAATTGGTGGTCAAAAGCTGGTAAAAAGTGTTCACAAAATACAAAGCTTCATAGAAAAGAAGTAATGTCATTTCAAATAATTGCATCTTACGCCACTGAGAAATTGAACATGCGTTACCATTTTAACATTAACTTTTTCTTTTAAAAGGAGTAAAATCGAAAACTGAAATACATTTGGATTTCGTCTGGTAGCATCAAAATAACTATATACTTTTAGTAAATAGTGAAAATAAACGATGAGGTGTTAGAAAAAAGATTGGCTTGAACAACAATTTCTTGATTTAGAAAGAAAATTATAAGTGTGGCCAAGAATTCTTTAATGAGATTGGTTGGCATGGTTGGTGGCCATTAAGAAGATCCATGAATTGGAGAAGTTGAGGTTTAGAAGATAGAAACTAGATTTGCATACCAACGACAGAGATGAGACTACTTTTTAAGTTTAACCTACTTTTCGGTATCTTACATAAAGTTACGAAACAAAGAGTCTCTAGTCTAGTTCACAACCTCCCATATTGCACCTGAAAAAATAGCAAGAAAATGATGTATTGCTATATATTGAAAAGCAAGGAGATGAAGAAGAGGATCGGATAAACATATAGATTATAGTAGAAATGGATTTGACAAAAACATTTTTATGGAAATGTACAACACAAATATAAGTCTGTAACTGTAATGTATTATCCTAGCTACAACATGTACACATGAATTCGGACTTATATCATGTACAAGTCTCGGTATGTCATGTATATACTATATCCATTTACATCATATAGTGTATAAGCCTGAACACAACATAAATATCCGACAATAGCATGTGGTTATAAAATGTAAATGTATAAAACCGGGATATAAACCCCAAATATATCATACACAAACTCAGCTTTAGCATATATAAATCCAAAGTATAGATATTTTGACAATAGCATCTGGCTACTCTATATCATAAACCTAATTGCAACAACTCATCTACAATATTTATAAGATATAAACAACTACATAATGCACCGATCAAGTCCTTTTTATCGACTAGACTCTAATCAATATCGCTAAACGATCCACCAAATATTAAATTGAACTCAATGCCTCTTTTTTATGTGTTTGGTGGGCGTTAGTTATTTTATGTGTTTTTTTTTTGTCTAGCATTCATTAGCAAACGGTTTGGTCGGAGTTAATCATTTTTGTTATGTGTTTTTTAGTGGGCGTTAGTCATTTTTATGTGTTTGAACTAGCAACCGTTTGGTTGGCATTAGTCATTTTTATATGTGTTTTGACTAGCGATCGTTTGGTCCGCGTTAATTACTTTTATAAGTTGAAACCATTGTATGGTTGGTGTTAATTATTTTTATATGTCCTTTCGACTAGCGATCATTTCATCGGCGTTGAACATTTTTTATGTGTTTCGACTAGCTCATTTGGTCGGGATTAGTTAATTTTTATGTGTTTTTCGACTAGCGTTTGTCGGTGTTCGATTTTTTTATATGTGTTTCGCCTAGCGTTCGTTTGGTCGGCGGTAGATCTTTTTTTGTGTTTTGTTTGAACAGTGTTAGCTATTTATATGTGTTTCGACTTGCTCATTTGGTCGGCATTAGTTATTTTTTATGTATCTTGTTTGATCTGCGTTAGGAATTTTTTATGTGTTTCGATTAGTGCTGGTTTGGTCGGCTATGTTTATTTTTATGTGTTTTTATTACGTTAACGATGTTCGAGTCCGAGTTAGTGAGACATTTGGTGCCACTCTTTTCGCACACATCTACGCAGCCTACACATACATCTACCATCCTATACATACATCTACCCAACCTATACATACATCTACACATTCACAACCTATACATACATGATATAACTATACATTCACAATCTATACATAATGCATACGTCTATTTACACACACATCACACATAATACATACATTCAAAGGCAGGCCAAGCGTCTATGTACACAGCAGTCCCAAGTCTTTGTTTCCTTCACTATCTGCAAAATTAATCAAAATCAATCTACATTACATTTTTTTTTTCTGTCAACTTTTTGGGACATAGATATCATCATGTTACAACAATTTTCACTACCCATTCGTTCTATACTTTTCATAAAAAATTTAAAACCATTCAACATTTTCTTAGACATAACAACATATATTTTAGAACACCATACATATAATTTTTAATCTCACATCAAGATATATAGCAAGAAGACACCCAAGTTCTAACACACATATATAGCTAAAAATCAGCTTATTAAAGACACATATAGCTAAAATTAGTTTACTAGACACACATCATTGAAGTCAAGACATCAAAATATATAAAATGGACTTAAAACAGAATAGCTGTAATATTCATGAACTCCATAAAATTGTTTGAAAGATGACGAACATGGAGATTAATAGAAACTAGCAAGAATCTTTGAATGGTAAAAACAAAACAACTTAGAGGAATTAGAGTAGAGCATCTTACAAGTGGATGATGATGATTCTTTTATGTTTGTAAGATGATGATGCTTGTAAGATGACGATGATGATGCTTTTATGTTTGTTTTTTGAGCTAATGAGAAAGATAGAAAAGTTTGAGTGAGAATTCAAGTGGAAGACAGAACAGAAGCAAGAGAATATAAAAAGTGTGTATTCAACATTTGTAAATTAAAAATGATCTGAGCTCTTGTCTGAGTACTTATAGAGTTATAATTATAGTTCTTTTTCAATTAAAAATATGATTAAATTCAAACGGTCGAATATGTTACCGTTTTCTCAACGTTCATATTTTTCTTACACATGTCAAATCAAAAATTTGAAATGGTAAACGCACTCAATACCATCAAATTAAAAAATTAATTGATTCATTTTTGTAATATATTTTTATCATTCAGTATTTAATATCTTTATTCATAAGATTGTTTGAATGGATAAAAATTCGAATGTCTTCCACTGCTTTTATCACTTCTACGTTGTCTAAAATATAAATATAAACGATTTGTATCATCATCATCTTTACTGATTCATAAGAAAAGCATTGTCCACTAATAATAATAATAATAAATTTCATCATCACCAAACCTGTTTAATTTGATAATCTTTTATACATGATCTAAGAATTGCAAACACCCATAAATAAATAAAAGACCCAAATTTATATGTTTTTTTTTTCTTTATTCCCATTCGATCGTTGAAGGAGGCTTTGATGTAATGTCTTGAACAACACGGTTTACTCCTTGAACGCTGTTACAGATTTTCCTGGAAACATCGTCCAGAAACTTGTGCTCAAAATTGAACCTGCAATAACGTTTTTAAACATCACCAATCTCAGTACACATTAGTCACCATATAAAATCGCGTTTGCGTTTGCACCACAAGAAACTAGCCAACAAAAATTAACACCAATAAAACTAAGATTGGATAATACTATAATAACTGAATTAACCAACTTTGAGATATTTGGTAGGTCTAAAACCTGAAGTATTCACATTAACACTGTAACAAGTTAAAGATGAAAAGGGTTTCTATACGTATATGGTATTGTGAAAGGTTGTGAGAAGCTTACCAATCTGCAGTCATTCCATCTTGGCTTGTAACTGCGCGAAGAGCAACGACATGAGAATGTGTTCTCTTGTCACCTTGAACTCCAACTGATCTTACAGGTAAGAACACTGCGAAAGCTTGCCAGATTGAATCATAAAGACCAGCATCCCTGATTGATTGGATGAAAATCTCATCAACCTAAGGAGTTGAAAATAACCGAAAGAAAATATGAGTTTGGTATATGAGTAAGTGCAAAACCAAAGAATTTATACAGTAAGTTTGAGGTTTTAGAGAACTTGCCTGACGAAGAACCTCAAGGGCATTTCCTTGGGTGACATCGCCCAAGACTCTAACTGCGAGTCCTGGACCGGGGAATGGGTGACGCTTCAAGAACCCTACTGGAACATTCAAGATTTTTCCGAGCTCACGAACCTTTATTGCACAAAAAACACCAGAGAAAGATCAAAACAAATCAAACTACCGACAGTAGCAGACAAGAAAGATAGTCAAAGACAATAGTAATACAAACCTCATCTTTGAAGAGAAGCTTGAGTGGTTCGATGAGCTTCAATTTCATATCTTTAGGGAGTCCTCCAACGTTATGATGACTTTTGATGGTGTGAGAATGAGTTCTATCAGTACCAGGAGGAGGGCATGACTCAATCACATCAGGGTAAAGAGTCCCTTGAACTAGAAAAGTAGGTTTCTTCCCATGTTTTTTCTCTAACTCTTGGGCAAATTGATCAAAAATGTTGATGAACTCCTTCCCAATTATCTTCCTCTTTGTCTCCGGATCCACAACGCCTTTGAGTTCACTCAAAAACCGCTCGGATGCGTCTACACAAGTAACAGGTAGATGCAAGTCTCTCTCAAAGGTATCCATCACACGTTCTTGCTCTTTATACCTACAAAAGCAGACCATTCTCAATGAATACAAAACACAACAAAAGTGCATTATCACAGAGATAAAATCTTCTTCGCTGACCTTAATAGCCCGTTATCGACAAAGATGCAATGAAGCCTATCTCCAATTGCCTTGTGAACAAGAGTTGCTGCAACAGTAGAGTCCACACCTCCTGATAAAGCGCAAATGACATGTTCATCCGATGCAACGGTTTTGTTAATCACTTTGATCTCTTCTTCCATCAGATCTTCCATTTTCCAGTCTGCAGATACTCCACACACATCAAACAGGAAGTGCTGAAGTGTCTCCATCCCTTTTGGTGAATGTGTCACCTGCAAAATCCAACCAAAAAACCATTTCATCATAAACTAGAAATTTACATTTAACCAGAACACCCATATACAGATTATTCATGAGTAATTCTCTAATCAATAGACTAACCAAACATTACAAATTGCTATGTCAATCAGATAGAAGTGCCGATTTAAGATAAACAAAAGTCTCACATTTTTTTCACTAATCAGGAGTCACAGAACATGAACTAAATTCTCCCAAGACTCATCAGATTCTTTAAGCTAAAGTTCCAGACTTTATCATCCATAAACACTAAATCCAATAAAGATGCAATGCAAAGTCCAACAAAAAAAACATTTCATCATAAGCTAGAAATTTACATTTAACCAGCACACTCATTTACAGATTATTCACGAGTACTTCTCTAATCAATAGACTAACCAAACATTACAGATTGCTATGTCAATCAAATAAAAGGCTCACATTTATTTCACTAATCAGGAGTCACAGAACATGAACTAAATTCTCCCAAGTCACATCAGATTCTTTAAGCTAAAGTTCCAGACTTTATCATCCATAAACACTAAATCCACTAAAGATCCAATCCAAAGTCCAAACTACTATATCAGATTCCTCAGTATCTAGAATCAAACTACTCAATAGCAATCATGCTAAAGATCCAGACTTTATCATCCATACACCATAAAATCCAAAACAATGATATTATACCAGATTCTTCAAGTTTCAATACCTCAGGATGATA
The DNA here is from genome assembly GCA_028015245.1 of Cardamine occulta. NCBI lineage: Eukaryota > Viridiplantae > Streptophyta > Magnoliopsida > Brassicales > Brassicaceae > Cardamine > Cardamine occulta. The sequence continues at coordinate 10,611,199 of CM051367.1, forward strand.
TTGCAATCCATAAATCTTCCTCTTCCGATTCTCCAAAGCAGCAACAGCACCTTGAGCACTCTGAGCCACAACTTCAAACCCTTCAGGTAGCTTAACAGCTTCATCACCATGACTCATCCAAACCATTTGCTTATCTCCACCACTCTCCGATCCAAAAATCTCCGATTTACCCTTAACTTCAATCTCCATTTTCCCATACTCTTTACTCTCACCTTCCACAACAACACCTCCCAGCTTCTGCACAATCAATTGCAAACCATAACAAATCCCCAAAATATGAACACCGTTAGTCTCTGCCCACTCAGTAAACCCTTCAGGAAAACTCGGCGCGTCGAGCGCGTGAACAGAGTGAGGTCCACCGGAGAGGATAACGACTCGTGGGTTATAGCTAGTGATTGATTTGAGCGATGAGGTTCCACTGATTACGAGAGAGAAGACGTTGAGAGATCGAATACGACGAGTTATGAGATGTGTGTATTGTGAACCGTAATCAAGAATCAGAACTGTATCAGGCTTCATCGTCGGCGTCTCCATGGTGAGGGAAAAGAGGGATTTAGGGTTTTTCACTGTGTATGGTCTAGGAGAGGCTTGGCGGGAAGTGGAGGCTTATAAAAACAGAGCAGACGCAACTAGGGTTTTGTGACTTTTGTCTGAATCACAGAAAACGAGAAGACGATCTTTTTCTCATTAATAATGAGATAAAACGAAAAAAAGTTCGAATCTTTTTGCCCACAATTTCCGGATGCTAAACTGCAAAAGCTAAACCCTAAACCCCTAATTCGGTCAAAAGTCAAAACCTTTTCAATGAGTCAGAAGCTTTTACTTCAACCAGAACAACGATAAAATCAAAAGATTGAATCTTTTTTTTAATTTAGATAACTAATCATGAAGATAAGATTCTGAATTTTTTTAATAATTTTTTATACATAAATCTGTTACCAAAAAAAATGTTGAATTTTTCCGAAGAAAATTCAAACTAATCCACAGATCATCCTCCGCATTGTTCTTAGCTCATGAGAGAGCTCAAGCATCAATTGTTTCAGAATCGTTTCCGCAATATCAGATAGAACACCTTCAGATTCACCACCAAAATCAGACCAAAGACATGGCTTTATAAGATCAGTCTCAATGATCTGATCCAATGTTCTTGGAGGAGAGTTAAAGCAGAGTAAACTCCAGTCAAAACGTCTCATTGTTTCCTGAATCAGATCTTCTTCTCTAAGGGATGATTGTAGATTGATGACTCTCGAGCTGTCTGATGACGTGAAAGGCCAAAACTTGATGTCTTGACGGTAAATCTCGCGGAGAATCTCGTCTGTGTAATCAAGAACAAGAAGAAGCTGATCGTTGTTGTGATTACCGTGTGAGAATTCGTCGAGTAGCGATGTTTCTTCGCTACATCTCGCCATGAGATTAGTCCAATTCAATCTTGAAGCTTCAAGAACTTTCTTCACAAACTCATGAACAGAGTCTTGTTCAACAAGATCGATGTTTGGATCATCAAAGGATAATCCAATTTTCTCTACTGCAAGAAAGTAACAGACTTTTCAGGTAAATCAAACAGATACTTAGTGATCTAAGGATTAAAATCACGAAAAGTATTGATCCCGGGGCTTTTACCAAGTTTAGAAATTTTCACATTTCCATGACTAACTGTTTCGTCTTCCAAATGAATCCTCTCAAGAACAGAAACAGGACTCGGTTGCTCCTGCTCTTGTTTCGAGTCATGAACATTGTTCTCTCGTCTTCCTATACTCGAACTCGACTCCTATATCAATTTAACGCATATATTAAACATCAAATCTGCTTAGAGAGATAAAGAATGTAAACTCTTTGTCTCAGTACTTACAGCTAATGAGCTCTCGAGATATCTATCTTCCACCACTCTGTCTTCTACATGAGTTCCCAAACTTCTATACTCATCAGAATCTGATTCAAATCTTAACAAATTTAGTCACATTGGCTCGAAGATGATTCGTTAAAAGTTTTTTAATCTTTTTACCTGTACAACTGTCGTCAAGAGACCTTAGATTAGAATTGTATGGATTCGGATCAAAAACCTCAAAGTTCTTGTCCAAAGACCACAACTTGAAGCTCTCTCTCTTCTTCTCCAGCTTCTGTCTTCTTTCTTTGAGCTTTGTCTGCAAGCTACTCAATGCATAAGGAACTTCATAAACCGGTGAAGAATTAAACCTCTCTTGTTGCCTTTCCACCAAGAATCTCCTTGGCAAAACATCGTTCTCAACACTTAGCTTGAAAACATCAGATTCAACCCGTTTCTTGCGCCTAAACACTGGTGACTCTGGGCTACTACGTCCTCCAACTGTACTGGTTGAAACATCACTTATTCTAAAAGCAGCATCTTCTGTTTCTCTAGCTTTACCACTACCTTCAGGTTTGTTTTCTGCGTGATTGTTATCTTTGTCAGATCCAACTACAAGCTTCAACTTCTTGGCTAGATGTTTAAATCTCAAGTACACTTTATCATCAACCGAGCTTGATAATCTAGGCTTCAAGAGAACAATTCTATCCAAATCATCAACCATTGATGGAGATTTATCTCGCGGTTCCTTTACCTTAGATCCCTCCAAGTCTAAACCTTTTTTCGCCGAGAATGAATTAGGATCTTGTAAGAGTGTAATGAACAATTCTTTATTCGAACTTAGAATATCTAATGCTTCCATGAATTGCTTAGACCGATCTTTCCCCTTCTCCTCGGCCTTCGAACATATCAATGATTCAGCAGCTTCATTCACACAAACTTGAAGATTAATCTCTGCACTCTTCTTACAATCTTTCCCATTCTTCAGATCCATTTGCTTATCCTTACCACTTGTTTTCTCAATTTCACTCAAAGAAGATTGCTTTTGCTTATCAACGATATCACAAGTTTCCTCCTTTAGACTCTTGATCCTTCTTATCTCTCTTTCTAGTAATCCCTGGACAGGTTTTGATTCATACTTCTCATGTTCTCTATTAGAACTAAAAGATCTTCTCCTTGTTTTAGGCTTACATGAACTCTCTTCTTCCACACTCCGCTGAATAAATCAAGAGATTCAGTTTCTCTCACAAATCTCTCCTTTAAGCTAAACCAAAAACTAAGAATTTTGATTACTTACATCATTACACTGACACTTCTCATGAAGCCTCTTGAGCAAATCAAGCTGGCTTTTAGTATAAACATTACCTACAAAAAAAAAACAAATCAAATTAACACTAAGATCATAGTCCAAGAAACAATGATTTTTAAACAGTACTAGTACGAACCAGCAGAATCTCTGATGACTTTCTTCTTCTCTGAACCAAGTCTCTTATTACCAGATTTGACATGTCCAAAATCGAACAAGTTTATCAGTTTCCAACCACATCCAGACTTATAACTCTCATAGACAAGAGGGCTTTTTGGGAAAATCGCAGGTCCAGGACTCTTGCTACTTCTAGGTGATCTCTTCTTCTCCATTGACGATGATCAACGAATTTCACAAATCATTCAACACTCTTGTCCCCCTCAGTAGTAAAAACCTGAAAAAAAACAAAAACCCTTATCTTTTAACAAAAATCAAAAACCCTTAAAACAGAGAATCATTCTAATTGTGTCTGAAAATTGCTTCTTATGGATACATAACTGCCAATTTTACTTCCTGGGTTACCTTTTTCCCTTTTATTAAACCCTAAACTGAGATTTTCAGTAAAAATGTCTTCTTACATGAAAAAAAAAAAAAAAAAAACTTCATTTATCGTAAAAATGTAAGCTTTTTTTCATGTTGTGTGGTGTGAATTTTACATAAATAAGAGAGATTTGCTTACCTGAGCTTTTAAGTTGAAATGGGTCACAAAAAGTTGCAAACTTTTTTCGTTTCAGAGACTGTGGAGCCAATCAAGCACTAAGCTTTTGTGATGTACTGATAAACATTAAAAGTTAAAACCATAGATTTTTGTTTCTACATACCCAAAAAAAAAAAAGTGTCCAACATGATTGAGTTTGGGTTTTTGAAGATCTAAAGAGAAAATTATAGGGACCCTTGTCTCTTCATCTACCCATGAAATAACAAAAACTATTTATTAAATTTAATTTTGGGATTTTTTGGCTTTTAAGAAAATTTGTAAAGGACAATAAATGAGGATTACTGTTTATTCTTGGTGATGGGTCCTCTCGCCATTAAAGAGGCTTTAGTTTCGCTATGGAGAGAAGATGAAGAAGATGAAGGAAGATAGATACAAATAAAATTAAAGGAAAATAATATTTAAAAAAAAACACTAGAAATTTACACTTTTAATTTTAAGATTTTTTTTTTGTAGACGATCAGACATTTTTCTTCTCATACGATACGACCAGACATTTATTAAGGAAATTTTTTGTTGTTTTAATAATCATTTAATAAAATTAACTTTTGTTTGTTTGCAAAATAATTAGGGGAAAAATGAGAAAGAAGGAGAGGGACGTGAGAATGAAAGAGACACTGAAATTTGCAGATCGTTTCACATATAAGACAATGCTTTCAAATAAAGCTTTTATTTCTGTCCTCTTCTTATCTGCAAATATACTTTTTTGTGGTAAATATATTTGTGTGTGTGGTAAACATATTTGTGTTTGGTGTAAATATATCATTTATCACTGTCAGTAAAAGGTACACTTTTTGGTCCCAAGTTTATTTTATCGAAAATGTAACCGTTGGAACCGAACTCAAATAATGAAATAAGTTATACATCTGCTATTAATGATTATGATTTATTATGTATATATATTAGTATGCTATTATAGTCCTTGTAGCCATTTACCGAGTGACAGAAATGAATATTAATGGTCTGATTTTCTGCAGATTAATCTTATTAATTAGTTACGTAAAGACTTTTATTTTTTCCATTTATATCATGCTTGTATACTACGTATATGATGTATACACAATTACACATGCAAATTAATTGTATATGTTTGAATAAAATATGCTCCATATTTATAGAGTAGCCGATCCCAATACGGCATGTTCTTTTTTTCTATTTCTATTCTCATGTTTGGTATTTTGCTACCGGCTCTATAATTATAGTAAAATCTCTATAAATTAATAATGTTAGGAACAGAAAATATTATTAATTTATTAGAGATTATTAATTAATCAAAAAATTAATAATTATTAATTCATAGAAATTTTTTCCAAATTAAAAAAAATTTATATAAAAAGTAGAAAAATGAAGATAATACTTCGATGTGTTTTAATGTATTTACACATTATGAAATAATTATTGCATATATAAATTTTTTTTATATTTTTGATGCAATTGAGAAGATAATATCATATATTTTTGATATTTTAAGAAAAATAGAAATAAACTCCAACAAAATTATAAATTTATGAATAAATAAATAACATTAGAATCATATTTCACTAAAATATCTTATATATATAAAATAAATTTATATGATTATTAATTTATGTTATTAATGAGACCATATATTTACATAGAGATTTCTAAAAAATTATTATCTTATTATATTATCGAAATATGTCAATTATTACACCAGCTCAACTTGAGAGCAGGATAATTTATTAATTTATCGAGTATTAATTTATAGATATTCTACTGTAATTACAAATATTCATCAGATGCTTAACAAAAAAGACAAAACTAGAAATGTAACTGGTACTTAGAAAAAATGTATTACGACGTAAGTACTTGTTCATGTCGCAATGCACATTCTTGGAAATCCTGTCTGTTATGGTTTTGGATTGAAGTTGGATTGAAGTCGGTTTTGGAATTGATAATAAACCAAGTCATAAGTAAAGAAGAGTAAAGTGAATCCTCTCTTGTGTTAAGTCGTTGATTAATTTTATTCTTTTGTTTTTTTCTCACTTTCATGTAACAAATTTTCCGCGAGAATCCTCCATTGTTGGAAGTTCGGTGTAGCTTGTAAAGCTTTCTCGTTTCTAGTGTATTGTTGGATTGATTTTGGCTCCAAATGTAAGCTTTGTGACGTCGACTTGGCTGAACTGGGTAAACAAATCTTATGTCTTTGATTTTTTTTGTTTTCGTTTATCTTGTTGATCGTAATTATGAGATTATGAGGTTGAGTTACGTGAGGTGAAATTGAGATCTTGCTAAGAATATAAATGAAATAAATTCAAAAGCTCTTAATCCAAAGTCTAATCCTGTCATTAACATTGACCAAAGCAAAGAGGGAGCTAAAGAAGATACAAGTCAAGGTGGAGCTAGTAAAGAACAAGTAGATGACAGTGACAACGAATCTAGTGATTTTAGTGATGAGCCTGAGAGTCAGGTTATAAGAAATCAAGTCTCAGGTGCTAGAGGATTATCGAATTATCAGCTTGCAAGAGATCGAGTTTGAAGACCAATTGTGGCACCTATTAAGCTGAACGATTACACTTAATTCGCTTTTACATTGATGGTATCTGAAGAGGTGGAGGTTGAAGAACCACAATGCTATCATGATGCATTAAAAGATAAAGACTAGAAGAAATGGAATGGAGCATGCAAAGAATAAATGAATTATTTATTGAAAATGGTACATGGCTGCTTGTGAATAAACCTGAAGGGAGAAAGATAATAGGTTGCAGATGGTTATTTAAGCTAAAGCCAGGAATACTAGGAGTTCAAGCACAGAGATTTAAAGCTAGACTGGTTGCTAGAGACTTCACTCAAAGAGAATGCATTGATTATCAAGAAATCTTAGCACCAATGGTTAAGCATATCTCTATAAGAATCTTGATGTCTATTGTGGTTAATCTGGATCTTGAGTTCGAACAGATGGATGTCAAGACAGCCTTTCTACATGGAAACTTTGATGAAAAGCTTTATATGGAGCAACCAGGGGGATTTGTAGAATCTTGAAATGAAGGAAATGTATGTTTACTTAAGAAATCTCTATACGGCCTGAAACAGGCACCTCGTCAATGGAAAAAAAGGTTTGACAAGTTTATGGCCGATGAAGAGTTTGTAAGAAGTGAACATGATCAGTGTGTATATGTGAAGATGATTAGTGAGCATGATCACGTGTACATGTTGTTGTATGTCGATGACATGCTGATTGCTGCTAAGAACATGTCTGATGTTAATAAACTGAAGGAAAGATTCGGTCAAGAGTTGAGATGAAGGACATGGGAGCTGCAAGTAAAATTCTGGAAATAGAGATAACCAGAGATAAAGCCAATGGTGTTCTATGTTTGTCTCAGGCAGGCTATTTGAGTAAGGTGCTTTCAAGATTCAACATGAGTGACTCTAAGCCATCAAATACTCCTATTGAGTAAGGTGCTTTCAAGATTCAACATGAGTGACTCTAAGCCATCAAATACTCCTATTGAGACTCATTTTAAATTGTCAGCAGTAGAAGATGACGATGAGTGTATTGATATTGAGATTACTCCTTATGCAAGTGCAGTGGGTAGTATGATGTATTCAATGATCGACACCAGACTAGATATTCCGTATGGTATTGGTATGGTGAGTCGTTACATGAGTAAACCTGGACCAATTCATTGGGAAGCTGTCAAATGGCTATTGAGCTACATCAAATGCTCTTAGAATTTAAAATTGGGTTACACTAAGGATAAAGAGTTCAGTGTGGTTGGATATTGCGATTCTGACTATGCTGGTGATCTGGATAGAAGAAGATCACCGAGTGGATACGTGTTTACAGTTGGAGGTAATACAGTAAGTTGGAAATCAAGTTTACAACAAGTTGTAGCATTATCAACGACTAAGGCAGAGTATGCTGCACTTACGGAAGCTGTAAAAGAAGCCATATGAATTAAATGCTTAGTCCTCTCGTGATACACACTGTTCTTGGAGAAGTAAATAGCAGATTGAGAATCACACCACACGTGAGCCTTATCTGCTTGAAGATTTTGGCTTCCAAGAACAGTGTAAATCACGATGTGATTTGCAGTAAAAAGATTTTTTCTTAAAGATGTGGTTGATAATGGAGAAATTGAAGTGTTGTTAAGTTTGATTCGGCTTTAGAACTTCTGAAGCTGATCAACTGGGAATGATTATTCATTCTGTGGTTTGTTGGAGGTTATATCCATTGTAGTGCAAGGTGGATAAAGAAAACTTGATCAAGGTGGAGATTGTTATGGTTTTGGTGCTGATTCAATTTTCAGGTTTGGTTAAACCGGAGAGATTGAAGCCGGTTTTGGAATTGATAATAAGCCAAGTTAGAAGTAAAGAAGAGTAAAGGGAATCCTCTCGTCGCAAAAGAGGCTTTGCTATATATAGTCAAGACTTGTGTTAAGTCGTTGATTAATTTCATTCTTTTGTTTCCTTCTCACTTTCATGTAACAAAAAAGTTTTCCCGAGAATCCTCCATTGTTGGAAGCTTGGTGTAGCTTGTAAAGCTTTCTCGTTTCTAATATATTGCCGGATTGATTATGGCTCCAGATGTAAGCTTTGTGACATTGACTTGGCTGAACTGGGTAAACAAATCTTGTGTCTTTGATTTCTTGTTTGCGTTTATCTTGTTGATCGTAATTTTGAGATTGTGAGGTTGAGTTACGTGAGCCGAAATTGAGATCTTGAAAAGTTCGTTGTTAACATGGTCATATATAAGTTTTATCGTTAAAATAAATTATCCCCAAAAAGATCTATGTCACTTTAAATATTTAAAAATATTAGTTATATATAATTAAATTTATCAATCAAATCCTAATTGTTTCGCTTATACTTACTTATTCTAAGTCAATGACTCAATAAAATTAGATTTAATACTTAAGTCAAATGACTTAATTATTAAACTTGAGATTGCATTTTAGTATAATCTATTCGCGTGGTTCTATAAAAAAAATGGTGGATCATTAATATGATTGTTTGACTTGTAACTGTATACGTGTGGTTGTCCACTTGTTTCATATTGTATTAATAATCAAATCCATCTAACTTTTTCACCAAAGTTTCTCCCTGCCGTTCAATATAATATTTATAACAAATTGTCAATACATATTATAATCGTTTTATATCATCATATACGTATATACAGTAGATGAATTGTTATAGATAGTGTATCGACAAAGGTATCACGACTGATGACAATTTTCACAATTACATAATTTTCGTTACATCAATTGTAATATTTTAAAATATAGCACATAAATAGAAAAAAAATCGTAAATACAAATTATCTGTGATGATTTGGTCAATACGTTTATAAGTGTTTATCATTAGCTTTGAACTTTTGATAAAGTATAGTTTACATAATGATATCCGAAAAAACGCGATGATTATTTATAGTGTTACGAAAAACTCGTTTTTTTTTTCTTTTCTATCATCTATGCGTACGCGTCTATGTAGGTGTAGCATATCTACATTCATGCACGTCAAAGTTACACACTAATTTAAGTAATTTAAAAAAAAAATCATATATAATTGTTTTTTGGAATCAAGGCTAGTATATTATCAATTATTTATTTTATTTTTTGACAAAAAATAGTTTAGTCATAAGTAACAAAAATGGGTAAGTATTACTATTAGCCATATGAATCAAGACTAGAGAGCGAAATTATATAAACTACATTGTTTAAACAAAAATCAAACTACATAATTATATTTTGTAGTACTTGTTATCGTAAGAATTACGACTACGACTTTAACAAAAAATTAAAATAAAAAATTAAGACTTATGACATGCCTAGGTGTTTTTATTTATTATTAAGCACATGGTTAGGCTTTAATTTCCTGTGGCAGTCGCAGGCAGATTTTGTCGATACTCTTAAAAAACTTTGTATTACATAGTAACCAGGCTATACAACAAAAACAAATATCTACTTCATATTTTGTTAATTTATATTATCATATTTAAACTATATTTATTTTATGTTTTTAATATCTTATTCATATTATTTATTATTATTATATATGACTTATATTATGTTAATTAAAATTAAAATAGAATTATGTGTGGTGTTATATTTATTGACAAATTTATTTAATAAATTAGATTATAATATAATTTCGTTGTAAAAATTAAGTGGTGTTATGTATATATCTTCACATCATTCAAAAATCTATAACTATTTATTTTACTTTAATATATCAATTATTATCAATGACTAAAAATTTGATCTGAGATATATTATGATCCATCTTGACCCATCTTTAATTATCTGCTCTGATCCGTGTTGATCCGTCCTAACCTATTGTAAAAATTAAATTATATTTTATCCATAATTAATAAGAAAGATAAATTAAACTTTTTTGTAGAAAGTAATAATTGTTAAAATATTATTTATAATATAATATATTTTTTAAAATAAATTCATTAAGGATACAACAATAATCACAATTAACTAATTTTATTGTTGTATCCTTAATGACTTTATTTTAAAACATTAAATACTATATTTTTTAATATTATAATTAAAAATATTCATATTTATTTAGAAGATAATAATTAAAAATAAATAGATTTAAATTTAAAAAATTAATAATTAAAATTTAAAATATCTACATATTGAGTTTTTTTTTTAATATTTATTAGAGAATTAATTAATTAAATAAGAAATTATTATAATTATTAGTAAGATTTGAAAAATTAAAAAAATAGTCTATTGATATTTGTTATAATATCTTACATAAATGCAAAGTTAGTTGTTTTTAACATTGTTCTAGGAAAAATCAGTACTTACAATTATAGCATGTGCACGTCACGTGTTAAACAAATGGGCCGAGAGGATATAGAAGTGAGGCCTAATGTGAAAAGGGACCACAAATGGTGCATTAAACCAACTCAAACAAAAATGGCGGTGGTCAGTCCACGTTACAAATTAAAGTGGCCATGTGAGTTTATTATGTTCTATCAGTGTGACCAAGATACGGATTGATGTTGCCTCATGCTCATCGACGGATTACAGAACAAGTGGTGTCACTTGGAAACTATGGATTTAAGGGTTTAAGACGTGCTTTATAGGGTATTGCATCTAAAACTACATGGCTTAATTTAGTTTCAGTTTGATTTGGTTCATTTCGGTTTTTGGTAAAATAATTTAAAATTTTTGGTTTTTTGGTAAAATAATTTAAAATTTTCGGTTTTTGTAAAATAATCCAAATTGTTTTTATAAAACACTATCTAATAAATTCCTATGCAAAATAATATTTTTAGAATTATTTAGAATTTTAAATCATTTAAATAACATTTTTGGGTTTATTCTGAATCTGAATAATTATTAATTTTACATTTTTAGAACTTTAAAGATTTTTTAAGACTTTAAATTTCTCAGGAGTTTTTTTTTTATTTCTAAAACATTTTATTAAAAATAAAGAAAAATTAGGGGATCAATTTGTGGTGTTAAATGGACACAATTTAAAATTTTATGTATTATAATGAAAAAAATAGTTCATGTATTTTCTTGAATACACAAAAAATTATGTATTTTATTGGAAATGATAAATAGTTGACATATTTTTATAGAAATTTCCTTTTAATTTATTTGGTTAGAATTGGTTTAGCAATTTTTTTTTTGCTTTGATTTTTTTTTTCCAACCATTAGCTGTGCAATTTTAAACAACTCTCTTTGCATCTTTATCATCCCCCAATCAAAATAATAATATGTGAAATTAAACTAGTATTAATTTTCAATAGTGGGCTTCTAGAGTGGGCCATTTTACAACCTTACAGGCCAATTCCAACATAATTACGACAAACCCAATCAAGTAGCCACTTGAAACGCAGCGTTCTACTGACGTCACTGATTCCTCTATACGCACCGTTTCGCAAAACAAACTCTTATCCCCTCGAAAAACCTTTCACTGCTTTCTCTCAGTCTCTCCAATGGCGTTCTCGTTTCTCTCTCCTCACCCAGTCTTTCTCTCTCTAACCGAAACCACCTCTTTCTTCTCCTACAAACCAGTTACCTTACAATTCTCTCGAAATAATCTCACGTTATCGGCGGGACCTGCTCGCCGGAATTCGTACCCGAATCCTGCAGATGACGATCCACCTGAAGCTCCAGAGGATTCAATGCACGGAGTATCTAAGTTTCAGCAGATTCAACGTCAAGCTGCTCGTGCTCGGAAGCTAGAGGAAGAAGATTTCGAGAAGAATCGAAACACTTATCTCTCCGCTATCGCCGATGTTGAAGACGCGACGGAGACGGGACGAGATGATGTTGAATCTGGTGGCGATCTGTTCTCAGATATCGATAGAGCGATTTCGATGAAACGAAGCGAGTTCGTTAAGAAAGGATTGCTGAAACCTAATCCTCCAAAAACGAAGTCGCTTAAGAAGATTGAAGATGAAGATGGGGAAGAAGGTGATGTTAGTGATGTTGTTGATGAGCTTGATGAAGAAGAAGTTGTAGATTTGGATGAAATTGATAAACTAACTGGATTAACCGAAGTTTCTGATGAAGAAGATTGGTTAGATGAAGAAGGTAATCCTAGGATCAACAAGAAGAAGGAGACTGGATCTGATCATCAATTCGAATTCGATTTAGATGATTTTGGTGGATCTAAAGTGAGAATTGTAGAACCTAAATTCAAAATGAGCTTAGCTGAGCTATTAGATGAGAGTAAAGTGGTACCGATCTCAGTTTACGGTGATTTAGATGTCGATATCACCGGAATTCAACACGATTCCCGAGGTGTAAGCGCCGGAGATCTCTACGTTTGCTGTGTAGGAAATGAAACTTACTTGAGTGAAGCTGATAAAAGAGGAGCAGTGGCTGTTGTAGCTAGCAAAGAGATTGATATTGAAGATACTTTAGGTTGTAAAGCACTTGTCATTGTTGAAGATACTAATGCAGTTTTAGCAGCTTTAGCTTCTTCTTTTTATAGGCATCCGTCCAAGGAAATGTCAGTGATCGGAATCACTGGTACCAATGGGAAAACGACTACTACGTATTTGATTAAAAGCCTCTATGAAGCTATGGGTGTGCGAACAGGAATGTTTACCTCAGTTTCTTGTTATATCCATGGTGATACCAAATTGGATTCGCCCAATGCTATGACGAATCCTGATGCTGTTTTGGTTCAGAGTTTGATGGCTAAGATGTTGCATAATGGAACTGAAGCTCTGGTTATGGAAGCTTCTCCTCAAGAACTTGCTTTAGGGAAATGTAATGAAGTTGATTTCGACATTGCGGTTTTCACAAATTTGACGAGAGAAGATACAGATTTTCGTGGTACAGAGGAAGAGTATAGAGATGCTGAAGCCAAGTTGTTTGCAAGAATGATTGATCCGGAAAGGCATAGGAAAGTGGTTAATATAGACGATCCAAATGCAGCTTTTTTCATTCAGCAAGGGAATCCTAATGTTCCTGTTGTGACGTTTGCCATGGAGAACATGAAAGCTGATGTTCACCTGCTAAAGTTTGAGCTTTCCTTGTTTGAGACACAGGTTTTGGTTAATACCCCTCACGGTATACTGGAGATCTCTTCGGGTTTGTTAGGACGGCATAATATTTATAACATTCTTGCGGCTGTGGCTGTTGGGATTGCTGTTGGAGCTCCTCTTGAGGATATTGTTAGAGGTGTTGAGGAAGTCGATGCAGTCCCCGGAAGGTGTGAACTGATTGATGAGGAACAAGCTTTTGGTGTTATTGTGGATCATGCTAATACACCTAATGGCTTGTCGAGGCTGCTAGATTCAATTCGAGAGCTTAAACCGAGAAGAATCATTACCGGTATAAAAATTTCATCAGTCCATTTAATGCTCCGTATAGTCTTTATACGTATGGTCAACTGATTATTTTAGCTGACTTTTTTGTTTGTTAAAGTTATTGGTTGTGAAGGTGAGAATGAGAGAGGGAAAAGACCTGTTATGACAAAAATTGCTACTGAAAAGAGCGATGTGACGATGTTGACATCTGATAATCCAAGGAATGAAGATCCTTGTAAGTAACTCTATGATTAGATTGGGTATATAAACCTTGAGTGTGCCCTGAGGTATATTAACTGTTAGGAAAATTTCCAACGTGGTTTTAGTGGATATATTGGATGATATGCTGGCTGGGATTGGATCGACGATGCAAGAATATTTGAAACACGGCGAGCACGATTACTATCCGCCTTTGGCAAATGGTAATAGACTCTTCCTTCATGATATTAGACGTGTAGCTGTGCGTTGTGCTGTTGCTATGGGTGAAGAAGGTGATATGGTTGTAAGTATCCATAACAAACCCATTCTCTACATACACTTCAGTGTGTTATCATATGGACTATACTTGGGTATATAGCTTTCCTTGATTGACTGCTCTGTTTTTTTGCAGGTTGTAGCAGGGAAAGGTCATGAAACGTTTCAGCTTGAAGGTGATAAGAAAGAGTTCTATGATGACCGAGAGGAATGCCGAGAAGCATTACAATACGTTGATGAGCTTCACCAAGCTGGAATAGACACAAGCGAGTTCCCATGGAGGTAAGTGGAACCGTACCAGTATCAATATTAGATGATAAAACAACAGACTATAACCCGAGATCTGATCTGTAAGAGTTTCTGAAACTTCACAAGATGCTTCTTGACCACTCTGCTTCTGCAGGTTACCAGAGAGTCATTAATATATCTATGATGAAATCATTAGAAGTTAGGCTTAGTCAATCCATGAAGTCAGATCTACTTCCACTGTGGCTCAATGCTCTTGTGAAGATCGATTTGTCGGGAGCTAATGAATTCTACAAAAGAGATATAAAAACATGCTCAAGGAAGGAGATTAGAAACTTGGAGGTATCTAACCTTGTGAGTCTCACCATTCCCTTAAAGTTCTTCCGATCTTTTTACCTCACGCTGAGATATCGAAATGGAAACAGACGAGATATAAGAGTTGTTATGTTTGTCATTGTTACTGCAGGAGAGATAGAGGAAGATTCAGAAGGTGGAAGAAGATGTGTACAAATTTTGTAAGTGTTTAAAACCCAAAAATGTATTATGTTTGTTGTGTATGGTCCAATTCAAACCGAACCAATAGATATGTGAAAATTCAGATCTTTCTGGGTGATATGTCTTAATCTGAAAAGTTGAGAAATTTTAGATACATGATTGATCGATAACAAGGTTAGGTCGTCATTATATGTGACAAAAACAAGAATACGAAAGTTTGGCAGGGAATATATTTAGTCTTTCGAACGGATTAGTATAGTGTTGAATTTTACTCTGGTTAAAAATTAAAAGATTCCTAATATCCCTTCGTCTTTCTAGGTCCACTCTGAAACCAATAAATAAAGTAGTAATATACATTTGTAAATCATACATAAAGTGATAAAACCAAATTAATACTATAATGATTTGGTTAGACATACAAAACATTGGTATGTCCGAGGAAATTGTCGCAACAAAGGTCAATTCATTATTTGTTAAATATAAAATTATTTCAAATCTTACAATTTCCACAAGATTGTGAGACAACCCATTTAATTTAAGCAAAACCGGTCCAATCAGAAGAGCCAAAACCGGTCCAATGACTCGACCTAACGTCGTCGTTTTCAATGTTACCTCACTTTGCTTCCTTCTCGCTTACGTCACTTTCCACAGATCCAACAATGTTATCTGATAAATATAAATATTCCCATTTTATTTTCTGAGAATATTTCCAGATTTGTTTTTTTTATTAATTAATTAATTATATTTTAATATTTCCGTGTTTCACTCTTCTCTCTATTCGCTTGAATCTCTCTATTCATTGTTTCTGTGTGAATTTATAGAGAAGAGAGAATCCTTGGGGGCATTCCATGGAGTCTTTGAGATTTCTCCGTATTGTTCTTCTATCTACTTCGATTTTACTCGTTTCTCACCTTTCTACAGTCACCGCCGGTGATATTGTTCATCAAGACAATTTAGCTCCGAAGAAACCAGGTTGCGAAAACGACTTCGTTTTGGTACTAATCTAAACTCTTTTCTTCTTTCTTACGGCAAATTCAGCTTCTTCTTTACTAATTTTGCAAAATGAATTTTGTTGTTTTCCGCTTCCTGAGTTCTCACGGAGCTTAACAAGTAGTTTCGAAAAATAAAAATCGAAACTTGGAGATGAATTTAGTAATTTTAAGTAAAAGCTCAAAGTTTTAGTTTACTGTTGAGCTTGTTGTAGTTTGATCTAAGTTTATGGTCTCTTCGATTCTGGGTTTTGCTTACCTTCATTTTTGTTCAATTTTCTTTTTCATTTATCTTTCTTAGAAATGATGTTACTTGTGGGTTTTATGAAGTTTAAATTCTTGTTTACACCTTTGGATCCTTAGAAGTAATTAAAGTTTTTGATTTTTGATTCTTTAATCATAAAATTGCACATTTCCCCGGATGCATAGTTCTCTTGTTTGTTGTTCTATTGAACTTTTTCTATAATGTATGAAGTGTTTATTAAACTGGATTTTAGATCTGGTGAAGTCTATGTGTATGATTTGTCTCCTGGTTTGGTTCTTTCTTTAAGGTTAAAGTTCAAACGTGGATTGATGGTGTTGAGAATGAGGAATTTGTGGGGGTTGGGGCTAGATTTGGGAGACGGATAGTGTCCAAGGAGAAGAACGCTAACCAGACACACCTTGTTTTTGCAAATCCTCGTGATTCTTGTACACCGCTCAAGAACAAGGTTTTATATCAATGCATTTAAAGTAGTTTTGATGTTGAAAGTGGATGCGTAACTAAAAACTTACCGGTTCAATCTTTGTTAGCTTTCTGGAGATGTTGTTATTGTGGAACGGGGCAACTGTAAGTTCACAGCAAAGACAAATCATGCAGAAGCTGCTGGTGCCTCTGCCCTGCTCATCATAAATAATCAGAAAGGTAAACTTGTTTTGTTGTCAATCTGCCTATTGAAATTGTGTAATGGCTTTGATGTTACTATCACAGACACTATTATTTGTTGAATCTAATGTTTTATATGTTTGTTTGTTTGACAGAACTTTACAAAATGGTTTGTGAACCGGATGAAACGGATTTGGATATACAGATTCCTGCAGTCATGCTCCCACAAGATGCTGGTGTAACCTTGCAAAACATGCTCACCAATAGTTCAAAAGGTTCGTCTTAATGATGATCTGTTTAGCCTTTTTTTTCCAATCACGATATACTTCAGATTTAGTCATTTGTGCTGAAATTCCAAATCAATATATGTACTTGATGCAGTGTCGGCGCAGCTTTACTCCCCAAGACGACCAGCTGTTGACGTAGCCGAAGTCTTTTTGTGGTTAATGGCTATCGGTACCATTTTGTGTGCATCTTATTGGTCTGCATGGAGTGCCCGAGAAGCAGCTATTGAACATGATAAGCTACTGAAGGTCAGTCATTTCCTACTTATTGGGGAATACTAAGATTAGGCTAGGAACATTTAGTTTTGATGTGTGAGGATAGCGTGAACTGCCAATAAGTAAGGGACAGAGTAGTTGGTAACTTGGTTCGGCCGAGGAAGAAAAGTCAATTATAGTATACTGAACAACACTAAGGCATTTTTTTACCATTTTTTACTTTCCCATTTATGGAAAGGTTGTGTCAACATGAACATCCAAGAAATGGATAGGTAACGGATGGCTTTTCTAATGAACTGGGCCCCTTCTTGTGGCATTTGTCTACTTTTGACAAGAGTCTCACATGGTTTTGTCTATTTGTTGCTTTTATTGATGTTTTCATTACAAGTGTTATTATTCTTCTTACGTAGTAACTAGTAAACATTTGTACTTGTAACATTTTCTTCTTTTTTTCCCGCACAAATGTAGGATGCTATAGATGAAATCCCTAACACAAATGATGGGGGTAGTGGTGTCGTAGAGATCAATACTATTTCCGCTATTTTTTTCGTAGTCCTTGCTTCGGGTTTCCTTGTGGTTCTTTACAAGCTTATGTCTTATTGGTTTGTGGAGCTTCTTGTGGTTGTTTTCTGCATCGGTGGTGTTGAGGTACCAACTTCTTTTCTTTTTCTCTGCATCCTCGTAGTATGAGTCTCTTTTGACTTATGATCGTTATCCAGTGCATACTTTAATTGAATTGACAAACTGGTTATAGTCTTATATGGTCTGATATCTTCTTCATCTTCAGGGTTTGCAAACTTGCCTCGTTGCTTTGCTATCAAGGTAAAAGCATGATTCCTTTTGCCACCTATTGCCTATAATGCCCATCTTGGGGGATGTCATGAACTGTTCTTTCTTTTGCAGATGGTTCCAACGTGCTGGAGATGCTTATGTAAAAGTCCCTTTCCTTGGACCTATCTCTTACCTGACTCTTCTAGTTTCTCCTTTCTGTATTGTTTTTGCTGTTCTCTGGGCTGTTTACCGAGATGCCTCCTTCGCTTGGATTGGCCAAGATGTTCTTGTAAGGATTTTTGTCTCGTTAATTTATATTCGAGTACAATCTATTTCGGTCAGATGGTATTTGATATTGTTGTTCTATTGACTAGGGTATTGCATTGATCATCACAGTACTACAGATTGTTCATGTCCCAAATCTTAAGGTAACTTCTTACGCATGTTTATATTTCATCTTAGAGTTTACAAGACCTTTTTGGAGGCATGTGAAAAAGAACTATTCTAATGTCACATATCACTTGGAACAGGTCGGGACAGTTCTTCTCAGCTGTGCCTTCTTGTACGATATCTTCTGGGTGTTTGTCTCCAAGAAGTTGTTCCACGAAAGTGTAATGATTGTTGTAAGTAACCAACCAATCAGCCATCCATCATTTTCATAGCATCAATGCCTAAACTCAAATCTCGACTAGAAATCTTCATCTCATCTCATATGTTCAAGAAAATGCAATGTTGCTTATTTCTTCTTTGCAGGTAGCTCGTGGTGATAAGAGCGGAGAAGATGGCATCCCGATGCTACTGAAGATTCCGCGTATGTTTGACCCGTGGGGAGGGTACAGCATTATTGGATTCGGTGATATTCTTTTACCCGGTTTGCTAATCGCATTTTCTCTCAGGTTCAACAGCCAAACTCTCTCTCTCTCTCTCTCTTTAACTTTAATCAGCATCTATAGTTTCCTTTCAACAAGTTGTAAGCTTTTCCCAACATTTTTTCTTACAGATATGACTGGTTAGCTAACAAGACTCTTAGAACCGGCTATTTTATATGGGCAATGATTGCCTACGGATTAGGTAAAGCACACACAAATCCTCTTAAACCCACATATCTTCTAGTTCTCCATCATTGAAAAACATTCAACCATTTGCAAACCGCAGGTCTTTTGATTACTTACGTGGCTCTAAACCTAATGGATGGACACGGCCAACCGGCATTGCTCTACATTGTCCCTTTCACACTCGGTAAGCCGGATAATCTTCTCCACATATCTCTCTTTCACTCTCTCCATAACGTGCATCGGATGAGTATTAAGAGAAATCTCGGGTGGAAAATGCAGGAACAATGTTAACATTAGCTCGAAAACGAGATGATCTTTGGATACTATGGACAAAAGGAGAACCAGAAAGGGCTTGTCCTCACCATGTCCGGCTTGAACAGTGCTCTGAGAAATGAGACGACCTGACCAAAATATGGAACGCAAGAGACTTTTACAAAAACAACAAAACAAAAAACCTTTGGGTTTGTAAGTTGTAACCAATGTAACATAAGTTGTAAGATTATTCTTCTCTTTAATCCCTTTTTTAATCTTATGTTTGTTTGTTACTTACATCATCATTATTGAAGAAGAATCTATGATCGTTCTTTGTCTATATATGGTTTGTTTCTTTTGGAAGAAAAGAGTGTTGAAACAAAAACGTTAAATGTGTATAAAATGTAGACAAGCTCTCATCATTGTGGATGATTTTGTAATCTAAATAAAATATATATTATTCTAGTTTTTCTTTTCTTTTTTGCTTCTTTATTATTCCCACTTATACACAACCTAAATAATTTACAAACGAATAAATTTCAGCTATGTATTCACAAGACACGAGAACATAGTACATATGACCAATCCATAGCAGAACATAACAACTAAGAAAAAATATTAATTCCAAAAGTAGTTAAGTTTGAACTTTGGGACCGAAGACCATTACTAAACAATTTTTGCTATTCAACTGAAGAATTCAAGAGCGCATTAAATAGATTACATCAAAGAGTTTTAGGTTTTAAAAAGATTTCAAGATATTTCCCTCTTTTTTAACTTCTACTTCCAATCAGCAACGAATCAGACCAAACAAAGAAGGAAATAGACAAATTAGGTGAAAGATTTGATGAACTGTTCTACCACCACACCTTCCTATACACAAATCAATTTTGTTGTTGATCTCTCTATCACTCACTCCCATATATCCTCAGAGACAGAGTGAGACAATATAAAGACTTCAGATTTTCCAAAGACAAAATAAAACGAATCCTCATTACTTGATATTAGCAAATGGTTGAGACGTGGCTCAGTAACCCTAGCCCCGACCCTAAACCTCGAGATCCTGACCCTTCAGGCTGTGTTGTGTAATTCCGAGCTCCAAGAGGAGTTTCTTCAGCTATTTGTTTTGATGTTTTTTTCTTTTCTCCATTGGGTTTTATGGTTCTGTCATTGGTGTCAAATCATTTGACTCGACAGGGTTAGGGTCCTCTGTTTGTCGAACCGGGAGTTGAAAAACCGGGTCGCAGGTCGAGGGACTTCAGTTTAAGATGCTCGCTTAGGAGCTGTTGGGAGACATGATCAGATAGGACTGGCTGGTTGTCCTTGTTCCAACCATACCCTGGCTGGATCGAACCGTTGTTGTCCCAAAATATATGAGGAGGCGTCCTTGGACTACTCCGTGACCGATCTTGCTGCCTACTAGACTCCTGAAAGAAACTGTTGGTGTAGAAGTTTCCAGCACTTCCCGGGCTTCTGATTGTGCCTATGCCTTCATGCAAGAAGTTAATTCCAGTTTGTCTTTGGTGATGGAATGGGATGGCTCCACCGCACCCGGTTAAAGGTGTTGATGAACCAGAGAGAGCGTGGGGACTAGATATTGGGGATGGAGATCTTCTTCCGCTAATGTGTGGTGAATGCGAGTGAAATATTGGACTACCGACTGGTGATATCGGGCACGACATGTTCCTAGGAGATTGGGATATACTGTGACCAAAATGAGGACCTTTTAGCCATAGAGATGTTTAGATGCTTGGAAAATGAAGGTAGAAACGGAATAAGGCTAATGGGTACCTGAATCCCGAGCCAGGTTTTAACCCTTTCTGATGGTAATTGGTTGCATCTTCCGAGTCTAAGCACGGAAGACTCCTTGCGTGTCCAATGTCCTGAAACACGCAGATTTGTCAGTCAATCAGAATCATTGAGAGAATTGAGAGTTGGGGAACACGAGCTTTCATACCAGTGATCTCATGGTGTTCGAAGCTACATTCATGGTTTCAGCAGGCTCGCCACTCCCAATAGGTCTTTCCATCGGCATTGCATTTCTTACAAAAGCATGATCTAAAAGCTGAGCAGCTGTAGGACGATTTGAGGGGTTTCTTTGTAGGCATTTTCTCACAAAATCCTTCCCTTCTTCAGATAAATGATCAGGGATATCTGGAAGCTCCTTGCTGTTTCCAATCTTGAACATAGCAGGAACCTATAAAGAACTCAAATGAATAAGGATGGAAGAGTCGCTTTATTAAATTTCATGTTTGATTGGTACTTATATGATTTACTAACCCCTTCATACTGGCTCCATGGAGGTTTCGTCGTCGCCATTTCTAAAACGGTACATCCAAGACTCCATATATCGACTGCAAGGTTACTGCCATTTGAATTCTTTATCACCTGAAACCCAAGTAAAATATAAAGTATCAACATAAAGCCTCTCAACATGAAATCGATGTTTGTAGAAGTATACTGACCTCAGGTGCCATCCAATATGGGCTCCCTTTGAATGATAAAGGACCAGATTGAGCAGTAATCTGCATTTTGTTCATGAATTTGTATTAGATTAATAAAAATCTTCTAGCTAGGGTTAGTGTTCCTACTTGAAGCAAAGTTTCAAACAGGACTAAAACAAAACAAAACAAAGGGCACTAGAATGCAGAGAACATATCCATACGTGTTTTGCCATCCCAAAATCAGCCAGTTTTACACGTCCATGGGGATCCACCAATATATTTGCTCCTTTGATGTCCCTGAAAAAGTTAAAATACATATTCACTTAATTCACCAGCTAAGGAGGGATGAAAGAAAACAAGGAATCAAGAGAATAGATAGAATTAACTGGCTTCACCTATGAACAGTATTTTTGGCGTGCAAATACGCGAGCCCTGATAAAATTTGTTGAGTGTAGTTACGGATGGCATTCTCACCGAATTGTCCATATTCTTGAAGAAGTTTATAGATCGAACCGCCGGAGACATACTCCAGATATATATACAGCTTGTCATCTACCTGTATTTGAACAGGAAAGTAAAGAGTGAAGTCATATGCATGAGTTAGTTCAGCTGAAACAGTTGATATAAGAGAATAAAAAGGTCCAAGAAATATCTGTAAAACTTACGGTTTCAGAGCCATAATACTGCACTATATTTTGGTGTCGTAAACGGCTTAGAACTGCAACCTCCTGTGAAAGTCAATCATTGAAAAGGTTAGAAAATTCAAAGACTAAAAGTACCAAAGAGTAGATGAGATGATGATTTGTAACTCACTTGACCCAATTGTTGTGCACTTTCCCTTGACTTGGGATCATCTGAGCACAGAGTAACTTCTTTCATGGCACACATCTCACCACTTTCACTGAGAAAGAAAACATAGCCAATCAACCCAGGAGTGGTGTAGAAATATAACATAAGTTCTCCTATCCAATGATTTGTGAAGAATACTATTCAGTTTATTGTAATTATGAAACTGAGATTTGCACCAAGAAACTTAACCATCATATGGAGCAATAGTTTCTACCAAAATTAAATGATTTTAACAGCAAGATTCTTCCTCTAGCCAAGATAAAATGCAAGACAAAGAGAGCATATTTTCAACTGAAATCAGACTTGTTTAGTTACCAACCTGTTAAAGCCAAGATACACATGTCCAAAACTGCCCATCCCCAGCAATCTACCTTTTTTCCATCGCGATCCAGGGCTTACCGTAGCCTCTGCTCTTGCTGGACTTCGGGGGACAGATGGCGATGTTGCTGCTGAATATGAGGGCGAAAAGGGACAGGTATTAGAGATTAATAACGGCGGAAGAGGCAGACGGTGGCTTTGTTGTCTGTTATCATCAAGTCTTCTAGTAGGAGACCCAGTAGTTGACCCTCCAGCTCGCGGATGAAGAGGTGTAACAGCACCACTCTGTATTCTGGAGCTAGGACCAGGGCTCGTCATTCTTGGACTAGGCACAGGGGAACATTCAGGGCTACACCTGCTCTGAGGCCAAAACAGCTGAGCAGCCATATCTCCACCAATGGAATTGTTGCCCGAGTTGTAACCTGAACCTGGGCTTGAGCACTGTCCAGATCCAAGCAAAGAAACATCTGTAAATGGTTTACTAATCAACAAACCATGGTTTGAGACTTGATCCGGGACAAAGGATCTCATTGGACTCCTAGAAGGACTAGACAACAAACTATCTGGAGCACTGCAGAGCACTAAATCTCGTTGTGGAATTTGTAGATTCTTCACATGAGTGCCCAGAGGTCTCCGCCTAGGAGATGTCGACAGAATCCTATTTTTATTGGATGCATACGGGACTGGCTTGAAAATCTCAGCAGAGTTCTTGTTACTTTGCATTTGCTGATCCCTATATATAAAGAGTTGGCTACAACATGTTTAGAAATAAGGAGAAAAAGAAAGAAAGCATTATCCACAAGAATAACAATCACAGTTCAAACTCACCTGGAAGAAATGTTTAGTGCTGTTCGGTTCCCATTTTCACAATCAGAAGCCAATGGACTGAGAAGAGAATCAGATGGATTGTCACCCACAGAACTTCCACTAGACACAGAAGCAGTGGCAAAATCAGCCTCAGCACCATTATTATCAGGCATACTTGTCTCAGAATGAGGCTTTGGAAGTGGCAAACATGATGATGACTTCAAACTAGCATCTAATCCTGATCTCTGTGATCCATTCATTCCCGAATCAGTACTTGTAACAGGAGGACGAACAATAGGACGAGGAAGAGGTACAGCAGGAGATCTCTCTGCAAAACTCTGACACCGCGAAACACGAGTAGAAGGAGACGGTGATCTAGAAGGTAACCGAGATATCGCTCCTCTCTCAGAAACAATCTCATCTCGTCTTCTTCTTGCCTTCCTTGAACGACCACTAGACCTATCCTCAGAAGCAAATCCTAATTTCCTATTAAACGCATCAATGATGCTCTCCTTATTCGTCTTCTTCTTCTCATCTTTCGATTTACTCCACCAAGGCATGATCTTCTTCCCCAAAAACCACACTATCACTCTCTTTTAGCTTTACTCAAAGATCCATTTTCCAAAACTATGAAATTATCCACAGATCTACACAGAAAATTTCCATTCACTAAAAAACCCTAAATAGAAACCATTCAATCCCAATTGCTCAAATCTACAAACAAAAATCAAACGATTAACACAGAAAAAAGGACATGAAGCAAATTCAAAATTATAGCGTTTTAAGCTCCATAGAGACCTAATTCATAACAAAAATTACCAGATTCAGCAGCTTGACATGGAAACAATCGAAAGCTGAGAGACGAAAGCAATCGAGAATCAAAAGAGAACAGTGAAGAGACTTGTTTCAGATCCCTAAATCAGAAAGTAAAAAGAGAAATTGTGTTGTTAGCTTCTTCTTCGAGTAACAGTGAAGTGAGCTAGTGACAGAGGAAGAGATAACGAAGACGAAGAAGAAGATGAAGATGAAGAGGTAAGAAATTTGGTAGAGAGAGAGAGAGCGAAAAGGAGAGAGAGCGCGTTCGAAGAAAGCATTCACTCTTGAGATTTCTTCTTGGTGCGTTAATCTTCTAGTAACCAGTATAACCGATACTTAATTATTTGATTAATTTATATTATTTTATTTCTATTTATATCTTTTTATTTTTTGAAAAAGACAGAACTTGAGATATATATCAAAAAATATATCAAAAAGAAGAGATATCCGATTAGGTTTTGACACAAGGCAAATATTTGCTAATTTTAAAATAATTTTGATCCTATTTTAATTGAACTTTTTGTTTATTACGTGATCCATCCAAAATAAATACCCGCCTAAAATCTGATTACTTGCAAGTTACGTGACCGCTTTATTACTTTTCAAAGTTAAGATTGATGAGTTTTGTCGCAATGAGTTTTGACATTTTAGTCGTTACGAACTAAGTCAAAATTATAAAAAAATTAAAAAAATTTCAAACTATTAATTTATTATAATAATTTAAGCATTAGTATTTATTAACAAATAACTATAAATGGATATCAAATAACGGATATCAAGTAACGAGTATCAAATAATTTTTAACGAGTAATAAATAACAAAGCAAGTAATATATATAAGCTTATTACTTTATTTGAACTTGCAAGTAATTAATTTGTTGATTTATTAACCCGACTTACCCAGGTCAAGTACTTATTTTTTCAAGTCAAGTATAAAGCAAGTAACGGGTACAAACCGAATAACGAGTAATCATCCTCTATTATGATTTTACAATATTTGATGGGTTCAAATATAAAGAAAGTATTTTCTTTATTTAAATTTCATGATTGGAAAATTTTTGAACAAAAATTTTCGTTAATGAATATTATTTTATTTTATTTATTAGTTTTCTTATTGATTGATGATCAAAACGGAAAACTTAATTAGTACTAATAATCAATTTTTGAGGATTGTTTTCTTGATCTATGCTAACTTTGTAAAATTGACTTACTGCCTTAGTGGTGATATTCTCAAATATGGGAAGAATATGAATTATTTCCAATTCATTTGGTGTTGACTGTTGAGTGAAAAAATTACCATACTTGATGGATTCAACTATAAACAAATTATCACCTTTTCTAATTCTATGATTGGTGATCAAGAGGAAACAAATTTAAAATGTAAGAAAAAAATCCTTGATTTATGGGATAAGTTAATGAATATCAATACTGTTTCAGATTGTCTGATTGGTCAACACGAAAAAAAAACTTATCTAGTAATTATTTTCCTGATGGTATGCTAAATTAATTGTTGAGTTTTGTACTTTATAGTAATTATTTTAAAATATTGGAAGAATATGAAAATACTTCGAAAGTAGTGGGTGTCTAGTGAAAAAACGAGAAAAGTATGTGACAAGAGGACGCATGATGTGTTCTAACACGTCAGCTAATCGATTTAACGGTCCGATTTGAGACAATGATGTCACGTTAGGCTTTCGTGGGACGCGTTGTTATGATTTATCATTTATGAATGTAACGCACAGATCAAAATGTATAAATAAATCATCCATATGATTGTTTTCATTTAAAAAATAAGGTACGTGTATAAACACGTATATTATAAATATTAGTTCATGCCCCCAACAAATTTATGAAGATTATATTAGGTGGACACAATATCCAAGTATTTTCAAGATATGATTCTGTTTCAAAAATATTTAATCCAAATCCCAATCTTTAACTATATATATGATCTTTTTCTCTCTTTTTTTCATAAGATAATTGCAATAAATAACTATGAAAAAATTAAGTAAATATTCTTATACTACAATAATATTTTAGAAGACGAAAGAAAATGACCGGTTTAACCTTTTTTCTTCAGTGTGACGTTATATTTTTTAATATCACGTTATGATTTTTTTCGTCTTTTCAACAAAATCTTTCTAGAAATAACACGATTATTTAATATATCACACTATTTTTGTTTTGCAACATGTTATTTTGAAAAATTACAATAGCTTTTTCCAATCTATTTTTTGCAATATCATATTATTTTTGTTTTATTCATGAATTTTTTTAAAAATTACCATGTATTTTTCAACATATATGTCGACACAATTATATTGAGCTTCATGCTTTTTTCCAATGTAACAAATTATTTTTTATTAACATGATATTATTTGTTATATAACATGGTTTTTTCAAATAACACTTTGAAGCTGATGCATTTTCAATCCTCTCTCTACCTAAGGGTAGTTTTGATTTGTTGTGCCCTCTAAAAATATTATATACCTAAGTTTTCTGAAATAAAGTTATTTTTCTAAAGTGTTTTACTGTTGTAGTCATCTAGCAAATTAACTTTTTTATGTGCATGTTTTCTACAACTTTTTGTCTATTAAGAACATATAAAAGACATGATTTATCACGAAAGAGATATGAAATTAATGTATGATTAATGTATGAGAATATGAATGATGTGATACTACTTAAAGAGTTAGGATATCTATCAAGTTTTTTTTTTTTTTTGTTAATTATGTACATGTATAAAAGTATGCATGTCAATGTCATCTTCACGTGTTTGGACGAGCATGTTAAATTAGAGAGCCTTCAAATTCGGTGGTTCATTTGCTTTCCACCGTTGACCTTTGCGTTTCTCAGTTTGACCTCGAACCTCGGGACAAAACATTATACTAAAAATAAATCACAAGTATAATGACATTGAGAACGATAAATAATAATGAATTAATGATAATGACAAGGCCTATACTTTTTTTTTTGTTTCGTCATGACAATGCCTATACTTATATATAGTATTGTATTAATATGAAGTTATGAACTCGTGGGATATTACATTACAATTATAAGTAAACAAATATTATAACATAAAGTCACATAGAGATTGCAATTAACATCTGTTTAAATATCGGATCTAAGGTACGTAGCTAATCGTGACCCTTGATTTATTTAGTATTTTCTCAAATCATCAATTCTTTTAAGTGTTTGACTTCTATCCGGTCTGTAGATTTTTTTTGTTTTTAATAACAGATTGGAATTTTCAGTCTCGGTGTTTCGGCTATTAAAAAAACTTCAATCGGTTAACTTTGTAGAAGCTAATTAGGTAACTATAGATTTATTTTATTTTTGGAAAAATGAGAGTTGTAAGACAATTTTTTTTTGCAGTCTATGACTATAATATAAGCAAGTATTACAACTATATGGTTTTTTTGCCAAAAACAAACAAATAACTTAATTTATTTTTGCTTATAACAATAAAGTTAATTACTAAATTACCATCTTCCAAAGTACTCAGACCAAACCAGCAACCAATTTAAATTCACCGTAATTACTACCATCATTAGTCCCAATAATCTAACTTTTTCCTCAATTCTCATATTTCTTCATCTCATTCACCACTTTCTCCACTGTCAACGTCAAATCCCTTTTATGCACATTCATTTTAAGACCAAACTTCATAAACAATGTCAACGAAATCTTCTGCTCCACTCGATGTCCCGGAGCCACCGTAAGCCGATGTCGAAGCAAAACCGATGCCGTAATCGATTTCTTTTGCAAATAAGCTAAGTTTTTACCTAGACAAATCCGTGGACCGGCATTAAACGCGACAAATTTGTATTTGTTACGTACCACATCCCGGTTCTCATCTAACCATCTTTCCGGTTTAAACTGGAGACAATCTTCACCCCAAATAAATTTCATTCGTCCGATTGAATATATTGAATATGTAACGTTTGATCCAGATGGCACAAATGTTCCGTCTGGTAAAACATCGTTGGAGATGACAAATTTTGAATCTTCCGGTACTGATGGATATAGCCTAAGTGTTTCGGACAATGCTGCTTTTAAGTATATCAATTGGTCAATTTCTTCGAAAGTCAACGGCTCTTCGGTCCATGTGACACGTTAGTACCACGTGTCTTAATCAGAACGGTGAAGATCTCAGTTACAATTTTTTCTTCTACTCGTGGGTTAAGACTGACCAACCAAAAGAACCAGCTCATAGCAACCGATGACGTGTCACGTCCAGCTAGGATGAAGTTTAACGCCACGTATTTAAGAAATTTATCTGAGTAGGATTCTTTTTTCTTCAATAGATCATCGTGGTGGGACCCATCTCGTTGTTGACTCAGCAATTCTTGCTTACGTGTATTAATAATTTCTGATAAGTAATCATCCACGTGGCTGATACTTCGGCTCATGTCCTTCTCCAAGCCGAGCTGAAACCATTTTCTGATCTTCCAAATAAACTCCGGCATGATAAACCGGTGAAGAGTGGCTTCGGTGGCTCCATCAAAAGCCACCGCAAATCCGTTTTAGGGAAAATCCGGCGAAAGCGTTCGTGGATCTTTACCAAACGTTAAGCCGCAAAATGGTATCGAAAGTAAGCCGTAAAAGAATATCTTGAAGATCTATCGGCTCGGCTCGACACATAGCCGATTCAAGAATCGGCACGAGCCGGTTCTTGATAGCTCGATCAACCCAACGAGCCATAGCTTGCCGAAGCGTACGCGTGGTGAACTCCAGAGCAGCGGTCTTACGTTGAAACCGCCACATGTCACCATCTGAATTAAAGATCCCATCTCCTAACAGATCGTGGAATACCGATTGCCAGCTAGGACCCTTGGGGTAATTATCAAACCGGGTCTTCAATATATGGTCCAGATTCTTCGAGTCACACGTGACGGTCACGTGACCTTGTTTACGAGCTAGGAACGGGATCGGGAAAATGCAAGTTTGGTACGTGCCGCCGCACGTGCGGAGGTTATCGGCGATGAAGTCGTGCATACGGTGAGCGTTTGTGATAAGTGCTGGAAGACTTCCAAATAAGGGCCAGACACGTGGACCTTTGTAAGAACGTCGTAAAGAGACGAACCAAATAAGGTAGATTACGATGACTGTAAGGATGATCACAGCCGTTGATAAGTCCATTTCTATATATTTTAGTGTGAAGGTGAGATCAGAGAATCTATTAAGAAAAGAGTTGTGAGTGTGTGAGGAATGAAAGATAATTGTATAAATGTTTTATAGATAAAAAGAACAAAATGGAATAATGTTGAAAAAGAAATCTAAAAAGAGAAATGTATGACGTATGAGCAATCAATAAGGCAACTAAGTTGGTTGATGAATAATTTTCACATCTGGAAAATCTAAGACGTATAGTTGCATTCCATGTGTTTTTTTTTTGTTTTTTTTTTTGTTTGGTGTAGAGTGTTTTTATGTTTGCCATTAAATTGCTGTTTATCGTAACCTAATATTGTATACATTAATTCACCTACATTCTATTATTTGTATATTTTGATTGGGTTATAGTATTTGATAAAGTTGAAATCAAGCTAAGGTTTTTTTGGTCAACTAATTTAAAACTTTTAATTCACCTAATATTGTATACATAATTCACCCACATTCTATTATAGTATTTGATAAAGTTAAAATCAAGCTAAGTTTTTTTTTTGGTCACAAATAGTTGTCCCTCTCGTTTTATGAGACGGAAGGTTGGCCAAAATCCGGGTTAAGGACGGCCAAAATCCGGGTTAAGGATGGCCAAAATCCAGGTTAAGGACGACCGAGGGCGTGACAACATACGAGGAAATAATAAAATAAAATAATATTTTTATAAATATAAAATTAATAAAATAAAAAATGAAGTAACAAGTGGTATATTCTATTTCACTTTAATGTTTGATTCTTCAGGTGTTTCAGATTATAATTAACAAAAAAAAACAGTGTTTCAGATTATAGTTGTTTGAACTCATTCATTTAAAAGATCTATTTTATCAAGAATATACATTAAGCGGATTTGAATTCGGATGGTGATGTAATAAAAACACTAAGCACAAATCATTAATGTTTATGTTTTGGTCTTGACTATTTTTTGTTTTTTTTAAAAATTATTTATGGATCTATGCGAATGTTCATATATTTTGTCTAAGACTAAACAACTAAGTTCACTCTTCACCCTTAATTAAATTTCCTATAGCTCGTTTTCAACGTAAACTAAACTTCTAATAATCTTTTTGCTTAATACGTTTGCAATCGCCTATATGTAAGGTAAATTTTGTTTTTGTAAGCTACTAGATGAACAATTTCACAGTGCTTGTGATATCATGTCAAATGTATTGAATGAGGTGTTGATGGAACACGTTGATTTTGTTATTACCATATGTGTGTGTGATTAAAAAAAATGCACAAAGATACATTAATGACAGCTATTAAATGGCTACATTAAAAAAGGTAGCTTACATCTTCAGGGGCCAATGCCATTAGTGCCACTTAAGTTGGTGAGCCAAAAACTTTATTAATAATATTAGTATCAAACTAAAATAGCAATAATATGATACATGAGTAATATAATTCCTAAGTTTTTGGTAATATATAATTCCCACGCGTGATCCGAATAAATTATGTTGACCTATAATATTTGCTCCACAAGAACACAATAATTGAGAAAAAGGCTATTAAAACCAAATTTCGTGTTTTGATATTTGACAATGATTAAAGTTCAATTTTAAGACTGTTTACTTAGACTCACTTCATTATGTAAATAATTAAAAAATGCTATTGTATCATTCTGCTATACAATTAAATTGTATCAAAGAACCACAAAACATGTAGAATTTTCAAATTTTACCCATTTAAAAAAAATACATCATTTTTAACATGTTTAAAAATGGAAATTTTGAAAAATGCAGCAATTATTTTTCCAGACAAGTTACTAATTTTTAAGAAACATACATACCCAAATGCAAAAGACTTTGTATTTTAACCAAATCATAAGTTTTTAAAATCTATATGAGTAGTATCACAAAACTTTATAAAAGGTCATGACTTGATTAGATCTAGTACCTTATATATAAAAGTAGTAAATGCTATAATATTTTTTGTTGGCTATGAATTGATAGAGAACAATATTGAGAGAGGAGGAAGGCGGCACTTCAACTTAAAATACGGCATTAATTGGGTTTTAAAGTGGAGTGGTTGTTTCTTTTTCAATCTTTGTATTTTCTTTTGCTTTCACATTAAGAGAACCTTGTTTTTTTGTTGATTAACATTCAATAAGCAAACAAACCTATATACATCTTTGTTAAATAAAGCATGCTCAAGAAATTAAGATGTTCAAGATTTGTTTACCGTACGACTCTTATCTATCTAATTAGTCTTCACTGGAATTCAGAAATTTTGATTTAATAATTTGTGTACTTTAATCGATATTTTACACTTAAAAATCTATCATATATCTTAAGACTTAAAAGCTAACAATCTAAACCTGAAGCAATTAGAAATTTCATTCTCATCTTCAATTGCATGCGAGAGACTTAGAAATAGAAAGATGAGATCAATTAGTTCAATAAGAAACGTATAAAATATTTAATGTTTTGTGTGCTTTAAAGAGTAATTACTCTCATGCATATGTTAAGTTTTGTGTTGTAGATTTTCTTTAACATATGTATGTTAATTTGATTAAAGTAACTAAGTAAGTGTGAGACGGAAGAAGTAAACTTATAAAGATCGCAAGATACATTATATTATTACCAGTTTTGCTTAAAAAACCAAGTTTGTCAGAGAGGATGAACAAAGAAAAACAAATTAAAGAAAGGTAATATCTTCAAAGTATTCTGATAAGATATAACCATACCGAACACTATTGTCCCCGATTCCATAATGAGGCATGAACTCTTCATCATCTGCAATTCCTTCAAATCTAACCCTTCTAATATCTTGGCTTGTTACATCACAATAGAAAATCTAGAAAGGTTCTTGGTTACGTGGCAAAACATTTGGAGCCAAAATGATCTCGCCGGTTTTGTTGATGCCTATGTAAGAATATGAACTTATCATAGTAGAATTCAACCAAGACTGCGGAAACTTATATGTTTTCTTTGACCATTCACGTTTTTCAACATTCTCTAGTATCCTTAATATAAACCCATAGCCATGGGAAGCTCTCAAACCGGTTGTACGAATAACGGCTAGCTTCCCTTTGTAGTTTATCAAGTTTGTACCATGGTCGTGGTCCCAATATTTGATGCTAAAAGGTGGATTCATCAAACAGATCTTCTCAAGCCTAACATCAAAGCAAACTATAACGTTCTTATCTGATCTTGAAGCACCATAATACACAACTCCGTTGATGCATATTCCTTTAGTGGAAGGCATATAAGGCTCGGTATTCTCTTCAATTTGTCGCCATGAATGGTTTTTATAATCACCTCTTCCTAGTGTTAAAACCTTGTGCTTTATATCACCATAATCACTCTGAGAAGCCATTATCATACACAAAGCTTTGTATTGATCATCAATAGGATCGTATCCCAAGTAGTTATAAGTGAACTTATATTCTCTGAACTTATTATAATCTCCACTTTTGGGTATGGTTACAATTCGCCTTGTGATAAGATTACATATCAAGGAAACTAATTAAGTCTTTCCAAAACGGAAAAAGGAACATGACTCAAGTCGGTGCAAACCGGATAGATCCTAGTAAATTAAAATTAGTTCACATATTGACACCTTCTACTAAAATAAGAAAATCATATTTGAAGTTTTTGTTCAAAGACAAAAAAAAAAACATTCTTCAAGATTAGATGTTTCTTTTCAAATTACCGAGAGATCATTCTACACTGAAATATAAATTAATTTCCGGTGGATTAAAAAAATCTATTTATAACATAATTTGAAAAGTTGGTTTATGATGTATCATGCTCACAATAAACTTTTGCGACTAAACATCTATAATGATTTTAAAATTTAATTGGAATATCTCTGAAGAAAAAGATGAAATTATATTTACAAATATGATCAAATGTATACACAAACTACATCAATGACAAAGCCATATACAACAACTATCAAAGTCAAATATTTATTACATAACCAAACGAGAGACTAGAAAATATAAGATCATCTAAAAATGCTATAGAAGAACATCATACTTGTGTAAGTGAAAAAAAAAACTAATAAGATCACTAGCTGATTTTCGTTCTTGAATCTTGAACAAGATCTTTGTGTCCAAATCGACTTCTAAATTCAGATTCTATGTGATGAAAGTTAGCTAATTGAACCTGACTGCAGCACAGGGAAGAAAGACCAATCGTTGCCGTTCTTGTTCGAAGCTCTATGTTCATCATCAACGGTCAAATGTTTCTCATCAGTGCCGAAATCGAACTCCTTATTCGATCCAATCGAGGACTGATCCATTACTTCTGGATTCGACGATGCTTCAGGGAACGTTGTTCTTAGCTTCTGATCAACACATCTAATAACATGATCCGCATCAAGATCGAACGAAACCGGTTTATGCGGCGATCTAACAATCTTCTTCTCTTTAGAAGGAGTTGTTGTGACACTCAATAGCTTTGGAGGATCAGCAGAGACATGAAAATGAGGAAACCGTTCGGGAAAAGGCGAAGTTGGACCTGAACCAGATACAACAGAGCTAGGAGATATAAGCTGACCAAGAGGACTACCAGGAGGAAGTTGATAAAACTGAAACTCATAACTAGACATTGGAAACTTATGATGAAGATTCGAGTTAAAAAGCTGAGCAAAAGGAACTTCTGGTGAAGAAGGTGTTGTTGTTGTTGTGTTGGTTAAGTAAAAAGATTCATCAAGAGGAGGTGTGATTGGAGCTGAAGATGGTTCAGTAGTGTAAGTAGAGAAAACAGGTGGAGAAACTAATTGAGGTTCATGAGCGTAAGGTCCAATGGCGAAGATCGAAGGACGGTTATTATTATTAGAAGGTAATAATGGACTCAAAGAGAAGATTCCTATTGGTGATTGTGTAGCTGAAGGAGGTTCTGATTGGAAAAATGAAGCTGGTGATGATGGTGGAGCTATAAATGGTAGTGATGTTGCTGTCATCCTAACCGAACGATAACCGGAATTAGAATTAGAATTTGAAGATGATTGATCCGGTTCAGGAACAAGAACCGAGTTTCCGATTCGTTTTGTTTGTCGTCTTCTTGAAGATCTGAAACATATCAATAGATTCTTCCATCGATTCCACCATTTTCGCTTCTTCTGTTTTTTTTTTTTTCAAAAATTACCAATCGGAGAAATCAATATCTATAGAAATCGGAAATCGATTTCGATCATACAGTTTCGAGAAAAATTAGCTGAATCGGAGAAGAAGACTGACCTGAATCGGAGAAGGATGATGAAGACGATCATCAGAGTAAGCAATAGCAGAAGCAGCTGCGTTTATAGTTTCTAAAACGTTGTTGTTTCCATTAGCGCCGTTTCTCATCTTTCTTCTTCTGATAATTTTCCCGAGAAAACAAAACAGAGCATTCGAATTTTCTCAATAAGTGAATCAAACTTTAACAATCAAAATCTTTCCTGAGAAGAAAGAAACTATTTAAACAAAATAACCAGAAATTTCTGGGAATATATAAATATGTAATTAGTATATGTGTGTGCTCGTGTGGTTTAGAGGTCAAAACACGGCAAAGACAAAGGCGTGCCACTATTTGTAAATTAATACGATGTTTAGGGGTATTCATGTCCATTAAACTTGCGAAGAATTTGACTACGTTTCTTTCCTTTTTTATAATTTTGAAGATATTGTTTTTTTGTTTGATAATATATATTAATTTCTCTACTTTTTACATTATCCAATTTTAATATTTTTCATTTTCATGGCGAATATTTTCACTAATTCTTTTGTCAAATTTTTTATTGTTTAGAGATGAGTACTAGCTCATATGAGATTGTAGTATAACTGTATAAGCAAAAAAAGTTTAAGATTTTTTAAGCAAAAAAAGTTTAAGATTTTTTAAGCAAAAAAAGTTTAAGATTTTTGTATTGCTTCAAAGAGAAAGGTGACACAGAAGCGCACGTGTGGGAGAATCGAATCTATCTCTTCTAGTTTTAGGTTTCTCGTGTGCACATTAAGTGTGGGGCTAAACTTAGTAATAAAATAATTATAAGTTATTAACCAAAAATCTATAGATTTTGAAATAAAAAAATATATCACAACCCAATTTCAACTTGTTTTGCACGGTGGCTTGACTTTTATATTTGGGTCTTATTTACTTTTCTATCCCAAACCCAATAATAAAGGGACTTTTTCAGTTTTGGTGAAATTAATAATTACAGTAGTTTTTGGCACCTTATAATTTAATCGTTTAATAATATACGGTCTGGTAAGCTACTTTGTTTTAAAAAGAATCAATATGGTATTTGTCCAATTGACTGATTCTTGGTTCCAAAAAGAGGAAAATTATTATTGAAGCATTTTACACAAAAAAGGAAGACAGGCATAGTTATTGTAATTTAAGTGCAATAATGTTTAGCTGTCACCGATTAAAAATCAATAAAATCCAATAAATACTTAGATTTTTTCCAGGATTCTTTAATTTGACATGTTACTATAAATACATCATTCTTCTGGAGAAAATTAGATTTTTATTATTCCAAGAGAAACTATAGAACTTTAAAGGACAAATTTTTGGCAAGGAGATAGTTGGAAGTTAGAAAAAAATAAAAAAATTCAAAGGGTTAAAAATGAGAAAAATAAAAAGTAGTTTGTGAAAAATGATGAGGTTTATGGCCACGTTTAAGGATACATTTGTCATGTTGTCTATTTGATAGAGATTGATAAGCATTGCACCTACTTTTTAGAAAGTAATTTTTTCTTTTTTGAAATATCTAAGTGAGTAAATAATTAACTGGTTTAATAGTCTAACCATGTTGAATTAACCCAAAATCAATTCTTAGCTGAAAACAATTCACGCCTTGAGAATTTTAAATATTATTATCAACATCTAGTTCCAATATGAAAGAATCGTAGATTTGGTCTAAGACACCAATTTATACAATATGTCAATATGTCATCTTTATTTTTCATTTTTATAAAATGTAATTCTTCCAAGGAAATATAGACCTTATAAAGAAATCTACTTTAACTATAATACAATCTTTTTATATACAAAAACACAAGTTATATAGTTCATAGTTATATTAGGAAAGTGAAATTGAAACTTTGGGGAATTAGATTTAAGTCGTTTTCTGAAATGAAAACAAAAGAGTCTCGTCGTTAAAGCTAAAATCACATTATTGTCCGTTTCAAAAAGTATAAATTATGAATTCATTCAACACTTTGGATTATTAGGACCTGTCGGAAGTTCAATGAGTTAGGTCATCAACCCCACTTCCGGACTCATGCTTTGACACGTGTCACCAACCCACTTCGCACTGAAAGATTTTAGTCATAAAATTTAAAATTAATCACGAAATGGGAGAATTTCTGTTAGAAAACTAAACCATTTTATAGCATTATAATCCACTAATTAAAAATTTACATCGCATTTAACTATTTATTCAAGGAGATAATAAATAACATGGCACCAGATTTCACGTGCATCAAAGCTGGATGAAAAAGGACAAGAAGTTTACTTACGTGAGATTTCTTCCAAAGTAAAAGGTATACCAAAAGAAATATAGAATAATAAAAGTCAGATTATATAAATCTACTTTAAGATTCGAACTTATCAGAAACAAAAAAAAAAACCATTACTACCAACTTCTTGAGTTATAATTATAAATTAAATATTTGGATTATTTGGATGTATGAATATAATGTTGAAAATGTGGTTAAAAAGCTTCTTTTGACATACTGTAACTTGCAAAGAAGGAAGCACAAGAGATTAGATTATATTTCACGGGAAGAAGATCTCAAGAGACCAAAATGTGAAACACAAAAGTGTAGTTTTGAAGACAGATTCACAACATAAGCACAAACCAAGAACATTGTTCAGTTTTGTATCATTATGTAACATTAGTTGTTCTCTGAGCCTCTGAGAGCAGCTCCAAAAGGGAGTCTTAGAGAGTTTTTAAGTAGAGTTCTTACCATTAATTAGATTAAAATTAAATCAAAATTGGTTAATAACATAAGAATCGGTTCTTATTTGAGAGTCTGAAGAACCCTTAAGAACCCGTGATATGTCGCAAGCGGGTTGGTCGAATGTTTTTTTTTTCCTTCCTCTATTCAATCGAATGGGTTTTTTTTTTCAATCGATTTGGTCGGAGAAAAAATCAAACCCGTTACGATGTTCATCACCTCCTCTCTTCTCCTCCTTCTACGCCTCGTTCTGATTCCGGCACTTATACCCTCCGTTGTCGTACTTCTTCAGCCACCCTCGTCGCTACTCCGTCTCTTCCCGGAACACCGAAGCTAAATTGCTTCGTCTCTCTTTTGATTCTTTCTTCTCCAATATCTCCGGCTAGCTTCTCCCTTCTCAAATCCAAACTCCGATTCAATGATTTGAATTTTGTTGTTTTGAGGAAAAATTGGAGGTTCTACCATTGGAGGAGGACAAAATTTAGAATTCTTAATAAGGTTCTTATCTTTCAATTAATCAAAATTTATATCAAAAAAATTGGTAAGAACCCATGAGGGGCTCTTACCATTGGAGATGGTCTGAGGTCTCTGTATCAGATTTATGTTGAGAAAATCTGTGGAGCAATACAATATTGTTATTATATCTTGAGTCCTAATCTGCAACTATTTACTCCAATCTATACGCTTGCAAAGAGTTTAAAAGAAAAGGGACATTGATAGAAGAAATGGGGAGCAAAATGCACCAATTTCAGCAGCAGTCGCAATGAAAGGAAGAAACAGTCTTCAATAAGAGACAGAGATATACAAGGCCAAAGTATCATTATGCAAACAAAAAATGATTAAAAAGCATATCCAATAAAGTTTTTGTCCAATTTGCCTGTAATACTACTTTCATACAAAAAATGATTAAAAAGCATTTCAACGCTACAACAGAAGCCGCAGCCAAAGGCCTGTATAACAAATATGTATACATTCTTCTCCAAAACCTCAAAAGAAAGTAAATAAAGTGGACAAAAATGAGTTGAGGACATACCTAACTCTTCTGCAGATCCTCCAACATTGCCAATACCTTTTGCAGGTCCTCCTTACTACATAAACCAGCCAGCATATTGCGGAAAGTAATGGTATCAGGACACACACCATTAGAAATCATCTCCTTGAAAATGTCTCGGGCCCATTAAAATCACTCACTTGACAAAACCCATGAATCAAAGTGCTGTAAGTAACTGTATTAGCAACTATTCCTCTCCGATACATCTCGCAGAAAAGTCACAACGTTTGGAGAACAGCCCTTGCTAGCCATCGAATCAAACATGCGTTTCGAATCATATCATCGAACAAATCAATCGCATTACCTAAGCTTTTGATGTAACGAGACCCACTTCTCAATTTCAGATCTTCTCCTTGAAAAGTCCCTTCGCTCAAAAAAGGTCGAGTCTTTCCAACCTTACTTTTCTTGGCGACACGACAATGAATCAATCTCATACTGATCAATGTAGCAGAAGATTCAGATCTCCAAAGATGACCCAACATTCCCTTTCGCCTCGACCTCTAAACTCTGAGAAATGATGAAGACTGAAGAGTGATTTTTTAATCCCTAAGCTCTAGCCTCTAGCAACAAAAGAAAATGAATCAGATAAAGAAGACCGGTTCTGGTGGATTGGTACAATGACCGGTTCAACTTTACTGGTTCACTCTGGTTTCTCAAGCCGGCCCAATTTTACAAGGAAACGCTTAGTCCATTTTATGATTTAACAAAAGCAAGAATGGAATCAAAGAGTTTGAGAGTATTGTGGGACTCTGGACTGATTAAACCAACTGAATCCTCAACACCAACTCTCTTCTTGTTAGTACTAAACCGGTATTACAAGACAGATAAAAAGCTCAGTCCATTTCCCTGGTTCCAAGATACATGACTAAAGAGTGAAGATAACATGAAATAATTCAATTTCGTAGCCAGATCATTCTAATAACTTTATGAATTATCTTTTACGACCAAAAAATGGCATGATTTTGTTGAACCCTCAGCTTTCCAGTGATTGATGTTTGTTACATTGCATGATCTCAATCTCATCATTCAGCCTTGTGATCTCTTGGTTCAAATTTACAGTTCCCATGAAAACAAAAACTCTCCTCCTCAGGCTGCTTTAACTACACAACACCAGCTAAACGAAGATCAAATTCGACAGAACATTTCTATGACAAAATCTTCATTCTTTAGCTAAAGCTGACCAATGAAGCTATATAAGTCTCTTACTAGACCATTATTTGACCTCACCATCTGTCTGCATTTTGATCTCAGACACCTGTAAAATAAAGACGAATACTAAAACATTTCGTCAGTGCCAAAAATCGACCATGTTTCTCCAACTGTTCCTAGTCCTCTAGGTTTCGTACAAGTACTTCAATCAAATATCATAAACTCTTGTCGGAAACATAGCAGGGTAATAACAAATGAAATGACACAGATTTTTGGAAGCTCAGACATAACATCAAACGAGAAGTTGCCATTAGAATAGCAGCAATAAAAAGTTTATTCACCTCACAACTTTTCTCTCTCGGTAATGAAACTGCTTAAGAAAGCATATCAAGGAAGCTTTGTCCAATCTCCCATCATACAACATATTAGTGATCAAGCCAAAGGTGGAAGCATTTCTTTGATGTGCCCTAATAAGCGTATTCCGTAATAAGCGTAGGCAACATCAACTTTTATTTGCTTTCTTTGATTCGTTCTTAGATCGAAGATGATTTCATCATCCACTAGAGGCTTTGATTCTTTCCTTAT
This sequence comes from Cardamine occulta, assembly GCA_028015245.1. Classification (NCBI taxonomy): domain Eukaryota; kingdom Viridiplantae; phylum Streptophyta; class Magnoliopsida; order Brassicales; family Brassicaceae; genus Cardamine; species Cardamine occulta. The sequence continues at coordinate 10,651,515 of CM051367.1, forward strand.
TGATGCTCTCTATTCTTTGGTTCTCTGCCTCTGTTTCATTTTTTTACTCAAATTAATTTTTCCTCAACTAGACACAAACTTTACCGTTCTATCCGGTAGAGCTAAATAATCATTTCCTTGTCACGGCTGAATGATCATTGTATTTTTGTGTAACATACTGTATGAAACTAAAATTCTAACTTATTTCTTAAAATCTAAGAAAAAGTGATATTATGTAAAATAGATAAAATAATGATATGTTAAAAAGATATATATATGCCATCACACAAACAAGGTTTTTTAACCAATAAAAAAGTGAAAATAACCTTTCATAATTATTCGGATCTGGCAAAAAAAAAAATCAAAATAATAATTATAATATATTTAACTATTAATAAAAAGCGGATGTCTACCGGATATCCGATTTCAACAAATATCCGGGATCTGGATATCCAAAATTTACGGATCCAGATCCAAATAATGAAATCACGGATCCGCCGGATCCGGATACCTTGTAAACATCCAAAGGGCCACTTGTTGCTGGAGACCACTTGTTTGTTCTTCTTCCTACTTTCCAAACTATTATACATTGTGTTTTCTTCTCTATTATTGTTTGTGATAATAATTCACTAGTCTTTTACTTTTCAAAGATGAAGGAATGGAAAAAGCGACTTGACTAAAAGGAAGAAACGAAGAAAGAAAGAATGAAATTGCTAAGAAACTTTCTATTTCTTCCTCTTTATTATTAAGCTAAAAAAATCAACAACGGTAAAAATTGATTTTTAATGTATCGTTCATGTATTAACTGTTTTGAAAACATTTCAGATCTAATCGGTATATAAAAATATACATTTATAATTACTTTTAAAATTGGACATAAAAAATTTTGCAGTTGTCTTTTTCAATGTTATTAAATACTTTCGATACTAACAAGTTCACATGTTGGTCCTAAACACATGAACAAACCATGGTTCAATTATCTTTGGGAGAGGAATTAAACCTGCTTTTATCCCCGGTCAAGAGAATTCCGGTTTCTCTAAGGAAAAACAAAAAACGAAAAAAGAAGAAAATTCGCATGTTGAATTTCTATGCCAAAAACTCTCTTCCACAAAACTGAATATATATTGGCTCATCCTGTCCAGAGACATTTTTGTATATCTCATCTTCAACTTTCTCGCTACTGTCTCTCATGGCTTCTTCTTCTTCTTCTTCTTCTTTGATTCGCACCTGCAAATACCGCGTCTTTGTAAGCTTCTACGGACAAGACGTTCGTAAAACATTTATGAGTCATTTACGGAAACAGCTTAACGACGATGGGATTACGATGTACGATGATCAAGAGATTGAGAGAGGTGAAATCATTGGCCCTGCACTCATGCAAGGGATTAGTCAATCAAGGATCTCAATCGTGGTGCTCTCGAAGAACTATGCTTCTTCTGGCTGGTGTTTGGATGAGCTGTTGGAGATTTTTAAGTGCAAGGAAGATATGGGACAAATAGTGATGACAGTTTTCTACGGAGTAGATCCATCTGATGTCCGGAAGAAGACCGGAGATTTTGGGATTGCCTTCAATGAAACTAGTGCTCGTAAAAAGGATGAAGAGAAGAGGGGAAAATGGAGCAAAGCTTTGGAAGATGTTGGCAACATTGCTGGAGAACACTTCCAAAAGTGGTTAGTTTGCTTTTATTCAACTAATTTGGGATTTTTTGCTTTCTTAATACGATTAGCGAAAATTTCTTAGTGAATAAAAAAGATCTGATAGCTTTCTGAATGTTCATGTGTTACTTTATTAACATAAAACTCATGCGGTTATATACACCTACAAAACAATATTCTGTTAATTGACTAATATTCAGGTTTACAAAAAAATATATATATATATATATATATAAATCTTCTTGGTTGATGTTAAAGGAAAAAAATGTCTTGTTTTTTGATAATATATATTAATCTACTGGTTGAATTTCTATGACTCCATAATATCTCCCACTAGAATATACAAGTGATTTTTTTATAAACACAGTGATTTTTCTCTCTCTTTTAGGGATAATGAATCAAAGATGATTGAAAAGATTTCAAGAGATGTTTCAAACAAACTAAACGCTACAATCTCTTGGGATTTTAAAGACATGGTGGGCATTGAAGCACATCTTCATAAAATGCAGTCTTTCTTACATTTAGATTATGATGATGAAGCTATGATTGTTGGAATCTATGGCCCTGCAGGCATTGGTAAAACTACCATTGCGAGAGGTTTACATAGCCGATTCTCTTGTAGTTTCCCCCTTACTTGTTTTATGGAGAATCTTAGGGAAATCTATAATAGTGGTGGTCATAATGAGTATAGTTCGAAGTTGTGTCTGCAAAAGAAACTTCTTTCAAATATTTTAAACCAAGATGGTATGAAGGTAGACAATTTAGCTGCAATACGGGAAAGGCTATATGACCAAAAGGTTCTTATCATTCTTGATGATGTGGACGATCTGAAGCAACTAGAAGCTTTGGCTGATGAAACTAACTGGTTTGGTCCAGGAAGTAGGGTTATCGTAACCACAGAAGATCGAGAGCTTTTGAAGAAACATGATATCAACAATACATACCATGTGGCTTTTCCAACTGAAGAAGAAGCTCAAAAGATCTTTTGTAGATATGCTTTTAGAAAGAGCTCGGAACAAGATGGTTTTGAAAAGCTTATCGAAAGAGTTACAGAGCTTTGCAGCAAACTTCCATTGGGTCTCCGCGTCATGGGTTCATATTTATGCAAAAAGACAAAAGATGACTGGGAAGATATATTGCAAAGGCTAGAAAAGAGCCTTGATCCAGTAGAACTGGATATTGAGAGAGTACTAAGAGTCGGATACGACAGTTTACGTAAGAAAAATCAATTGCTATTTCTCGTCATTGCAGTCTTCTTCAACTGCAAAGACGATGTTCATGTACAAGATATGCTTGCTGAAAATAATTTGAATGTCAGACTCGGTTTGAAAACCCTCGAAAATAAATCTCTCATACAAAGATCAATCGAAGGAAATATAGTGATGCACAAGTTACTACAACAAGTGGGTAGAGAAGCGATTCAAAGACAAGATCCCGGGCGACGCGAAATCCTAATTGATACTGATGGTATTCTTACATTCCTTGAAAATGAATCTGTAAGTTCTATATATATATATATATATATATATCTAATATGTTAAGTGTATCCATTAAACTAGGTCATTTATCTTACCTATTAATCGTGCTAACAAATTTTGTTTTTAAATTTTTCTTAGGATCGTACAAGTGTTATTGGTATATCTTTGGATATGTCCACAATCCCGAATGGTGTGTATATAAACGCAAGAGCTTTTAAAGATAAACGCCATCTTCAATTTATCAGGAACCACAAAGCAAGACTTGATACAAATGTTAGAATACATGTACCCGAGGACATGGATTTTCCACATCGTCCTGGAATTTGTCTTCCTCGTACATTTACCGCTGAATTTCTTGTGGAACTCAATTTGAGGGAGAACAACCTCGAGAAGCTTTGGGAAGGAATCCAGGTTCGTGTATATATATGTATATATTATTTTAAACCTAATAAAATAATGAATTACAATCCTATTGTCAAAATATAAACTAGTATGACGAATTACAATCCTATACATATGCTACTTATAATTGAACTTTTAAACACTTTTTGATATGTATCATTAAAAAACCTGTAGAATCAAATATGTTTTGTTATTCCATAAAAGTACACCAACTATTTATGAATTTTCACTAAAATACATGAACTATTTGGTTACCTAAAAAAATATATGAATTTTTTTCCAGTTATAATACATAAACTTTTAAAATATATCCATTTATCATCTACGAATTGGCAAAAAGATAATATCCGTTAATTTCTTAAAAAATAATTAAAATAAATAATATAATGATTAAAAATATTTCTTAAAGTCCAAAAATTAAACAAAGTTCTAATTGTTTTTTAAAAAATATTAAAAATAAAAAGTTAACTTGCAAAATTGTGGATGTATAAATAAGAAATCCAGAAAACTGATAAAATTCCTATTACTCTATAGAAACTTGAATATTTAAATTAAAAATTTCAGATCTATAATATTTCAGTAATATAGTCACCATTATTTTTATTAATATTATTGTCAAAGTAATATATTTTTGTAACTATATAATTGTATGATTTATGGTTTATAATTTATGATTTACCACATTACTTAGATGATAACATTGTGCACCAAAACAATAACATAAGAAGTTGTATTTGTTTGTGTTACGGGTAAATTGAAATGTAAATAATATAATTTTTATAAACATATGATTTTGAAATAGTTGATATATGCTATTCACCTTATGTTTAGAAAATGTTTAAAGCATTTTAATATTTAATAATTAACATGTTCGTAAAAGATATAACATATGAAATGTATCTTACATCTATAATGTTAAATGTTAATTTTTAGGATTATTTAGAATTTTCAATAATTTTAGGATTTTTTTTGGTTTATTTTGAATCTAAAAGTTTAGTATTTTGATTTTTGGAACTTAATTCTGTTAAGTCTTTCAAAACATTTGAGGATATTTTTTTTGGTTTTCTGAAATTTATAAATATTTTAGTTAGATTAAAATAAAATATTTTTAATGAATATTTCTCTATGTCAACTCATGAGTGTTAAATGATTATAATTTTAAAAATTTGTGCATTATAACCGAAACAAAAATAATAACTTGTGTTCTTTTTTTTTACGGAATAAGTTGTGTGTTTTATGGAATTTATTCCTATTAGTTAATAGTGTAATACATATCTATATAGTAGTAATGTGTATATGAATTAGTTTTATACTATAAATAAATTTAATAAATAATTGCGCAACTACAACACCTGTAAATAAGTAATATAACTAGATAGTAACCCGCGCTGTGTAGCGCGGAAAAATGTCTATTTCGTATTTTATTAGTTTATATAATTATATATTATTATAAGTGTTGTAAATTAGATTCGAGTATGTGTTAGTGCATTTGACAATTGTAGTTATGAGAATGTTTGAATCGTCCGAGTCTTAATATGATATGTTTGATAGGAGGATTGTGGTATTACATGTTCTTGAATATAAAGACTTTGGAGCTCTGAAGTGATGCATGTTGAGTCATTGATTCAAGAATGTTATCGCGATTATGAATAACCCGCGCTGCACAGGATGAGAAATATATACTTTATAAATTTATAGATTTTTTTATAATATAATTTTTTTTGGCAAGCATATAATTAATGTTATTTAATATTATTAATATATATATATATATATATATATATATATATCGACTTCAAACTTTATTATTTTATATTGATATGAATTATTATTAGTGTTTTAAATTAAATATATTTTATGTTTTTAATATCTTATTTATCATTATTATATATGGCTTGTGTTGTGTTAATTAAAATTACTAATATATAATTACGTGCGATCTTATATATTTGAAAATTTTAAATATAATATAATTTCGTTGCAATTTAATTGGTGTTATGCATATATTTTTATATTATTCAAAAATTTATAACTGTTTGATTTACTCAAATATATAAATTATTATCAATGATTAGAAATTCGATATGAGATCCTCATGATCCGTCTTTTTCTGTTATGACCCGTCATGACCCGTCCTCACCCATTATAAAAATAAAAATATTTGAAGATCCGAATTATTTATGTTAGATAGTAATCAATTTAATTTTAATTTTCATCCATAATTAATAAGTGAAAAAACTGAGTTTAATTTTATGTGAAAAGTAATAATTTACAATATTATTTACTATTTTTTATTTATTTATATTAATTTTGTGATTATTATTGTATTCTTAATGACTTTATTTAAAAATATTTAATACTATATTATTTAAATACTGTAATTAAAAAATTCATGTTTATTTAGGAGATACTAAATATAAATAAACAGATTTAAATTTAATATATTAAGAATTAGAATTTGAAGATATTGATTTTGTGCTATTTATTAGGGAATTGACTAACTAAATATATAATTATTATGATCATTGATAAGATTTAAAACTAATTTATGTTAAAATGGTTTAGACTAATTTATCCTTAATGACTGATTAAATATTTGCTAGCAAACTTTTTATTTTCTAATGGCAGTTTTCCTAATATTCCATATGAATTCTGGTTAAAGTGTTTATTAGGTTGCTCAAATAATAATAGGAAGATTGTGATATAATTAAAATAAACTAGTACAAGTACGACTGATTTACTTCCTTAACTACACTTATATTATTAAGGTTTGTATTGTTAAACTCAAATGTTTTCAAACATTTGGATCGATACATTCTTATTATCTGGGCATGTTTTGATGTTGTTATTTTGTGTGGTTTTACATTCAGACCCTTCCAAATCTCAAGAAGGTGGATTTGTCTTGGTCCATGAATTTGAAGGAACTCCCGGATCTTTCAAACGCTGAAAAGCTCGAACTGTTGATATTGAGTGCTTGCAACAGTTTGGAAGAGCTTCCACCATCAATTTTGAAGCTTCATAAATTAGAGCAGTTGGAGGTGGATTTCTGTAAAAAGCTAAAATTTGTACCGACTCTCTTCAACTTGGAATCTCTTCATCATGTCTTTATGGCGGGATGCTGGCAAATGAGAAACATTCCAGATATTTCCAGGAACATCACATATCTCACAATCGCAGAGACAATGTTAGAGGACGCGCCTGATTCTATTCGGCTTTGTGGCAATTTGAGTGAAGCCGGACATATAGAGAAACTTCCAGATTGGATCAAAGATCTTCATCAGCTACAAGAGCTTTCTATAAGTAACTGTCCAAAACTTGCATCACTACCAGAGCTCCCTGCCTCGCTGGATATACTAAGAGTAGAGAATTGTGAATCACTGGAGACTTTTCCGATTTGGGATCTCCATTTCCCCAGCTTCCCCAGCTTATATTTCCCCAACTGCTTCAAATTCGATCGAGAAGCACGAACAGTAGTTACCAATAAATCAATGAAGGCATGGTTACCCGGAGGAACAATCCCTGCCAAGTTCGATCAACAAGCTTCAGGAAATTCTTTTACCATTCGTTCAGATTTCAGCCTATTTGACATTTGCGTCGTGGTTTCCCCTAATGGGCCGCTGAATAAATGGTCCTTATTATGTGACATACGCGTAAACGGTTGCCCCAATGAGAAGAACTTATCTTATGAAATGTTTACGTTCGAGAAGGAGCATCTATATATCTCTTTCGTTATCGTTTCAGATGAAGATGAAGGATGGCGTGAAAAAGACAACGAGATATTGTTCGAATTCAGCACCACATCCCCTGAACTCAAAATTACTCAATGTGGTGTCCTTGACATGCGAGCCCATATGCCCAGAAGCAGCTCTAAAATTAGTTCAGAAGAATTGTCAGAAGGACCATGAAGACTCTCTGATGGACATAAAAGTCTCTAGAAATGTTGAGTAATGCTCTTTTGGTGCTCAAACCGAACTAGAAGAATTGGAGTCAAGATCAAAGTGGAGTTAACTTAACAAGAATTGTTGAAACAGTGTTCTAGTAGTACTACTTTTGAGGTTGCTTGTTGTATTAATCTAAGCTTAGAGTTGCTGTAGTAGTTAGCAGTTGTACTGTTACTAAACTCTTTATATGTTGTGTTTTGTGGTGAAGTAAAAGACATGAGAGTTTTTCGGAAATGTTCTTTCATCTTTAATAATCAAATCCTCTCTCAAAAGTTCTTAAAACATTCCGATTAAAACAGAGAAAATGCAGAGTATATTTTCATTCACTTAACCTCAAAATAACAACAAGAAAAGACCACATAAAAGTCTCTTGTTTTGTTTTATTTATTTTTATATCTCTATATAATTATTTGAGCAATGTTAAAAATAAAATAACCTTACATTTAAGTTGGATATTACAACAAATACCATTGAACAATCTTTTTAAATTTTTTCAAATCTTACTAATAATCATAATAATTCCCTATTTAGTTAATCAATTGCTTAATAAATAGCACAAATCGATATATAGGCATTTCAAATTCTAATTCTTAATATTTTAAATTTAAATCTGTTTATTTATATTTAGTATCTCATAAATAAACATGATTTTTGAATTAGAGTATTTAAAAATATAGTTTTTTTTTAAATAAAGTCAATAAGGATAAAATAATAATCACAAAATTAATATAACTAAACAAAAAATTAGTAAATAATTATTACTTTCCACAGAAAATTAAACTCACTTTTTTCTCTCTTATTAATTATGGACGAAAAATTAAAATTAAATTTTTTACCATCCAACTTTGAATCATCCAGATCTTCAAATATTCTTATTTTTATAATGGGTTATGACGGGTCAGAGTAGAGAAAGACGGATCATAACGGATCTCATATCGAATTTCTAATCATTGACAATAGTTTATATATTTGAGTAAATCAAGAAGTTATAGATTTTTAAATAATGTAAAAATATATGCATAACACCAATTAATTTTTGCAACGAAATTATATTACAATCTAACTTATTAAATAAATTTATCACAAATATAACACCACACATAATTATATATAAGTAATTTTAATTAACACAACACAAACCATATATAATAATAATAATAAATAAGATACTAAAAACATAAAATAAATCTAATTTAAAAAACTAATACTAATTCATAGCAATATAAACTAACAAAATTTGAAGCCGATATTTCTCTGCGCTGTGCAGCGCGGATTACTATCTAGTTTTGCAGCTATAAATCTAATTAAGAACAATTGATGATGAAAGGGTCTCTTAGGCCTGGGCGTTCGTATATTTGGATCGGGTTCGGATAATTCGGATACAAAAGTTTATAATCCATTCGGATATTTTAAATTTTTGGATCAGATTCGGTTTGAATTCGGATCGGGTTCAGATTTACTCCAAATACTTGAAATTTTTAAAATTTTTGTATTCGAATTTATCCAAACTACTGGGAAATATCTAAAATACCCAACAAACCCGAGTATTTTTTGAAGCCTGAGAAATACCCACCATGTTTGTCCTTGCGTCGCTCCTCTTCTCCAACCTGGTAGTTTCACAACATATAATTGCTCAGAATCCTTATGCTGTTTCCGTAAATGAATCAGAAATGTTTTACGAAGGTCTTGTCTGTGTAAGCTTACAAAGACACGGTATTTGCAGGTGCGAATCAAAGAAGAAAAGTAGCATTATCTAAGCTTTCGATAGAATGAAACCCATGATCTGAATTTTCTTGGCGACATGACCATGAATCAATCTCTTACTGATCAATGCAGCTGAAAATTCAGATCTCCAAACACAACCCATCATTCTCTTTCACCTGATTTTGTTTCGCCTTCGACCTCTAAACTCTGAGAAATGATCAAGACTGAAGAGTGATTTTGTTCCCTAAGCTCTAGCAACAAAAAAAAAGAATGAATCAAATAAGTAAGTCCGGTTCTATTGGATTGGTATAATGTCCGGTTCAGTTTAATTGATACAAATGAAATTAATTTTGCATAAACTCTGGTTTTTCAAGCCGGCTCAATTTTCCAAGGAAAAGCTTAGTCCATTTTGTGATTTAACAAAAGAAAGAATGGAAAATCAAAGAGTTTGAGTATCGTGTGGGACTCTGGAGTGATTAAACCAACTGAATCCTCACCACCAAATCCCTTCTTGTTGGTACTAAACCGGTTTTACAAGACAGATAAAAAAGCTTAGTCCATTTCTCTGGTTTCAAGATACATGAATAAAGAGTGAAGATAAAATTGCACGACTTTGTTGAACCCTCAGCTTTCCAGTGATTGATGTTTGTCACTTTGCATGATCTCAATCTCACCATTCAGCCTTGTGATCTTTTGGTTCAAAATTGTATAGTTCCTATGAAAACAAAAACTCTCCTCCTCAGGCTGCTTTAACTACACAAAGAGTATTTCGATGACACAATCTTCATTCTTAGCGAAGCAATGAGTCTCTTCTGCGAATTCCATATTTTTTCCAGAGATGTTTATCGCTGATAAGTCTCTATCAATCCTCTTCAGAGACTTCTCGCTGTTCCCTTTTATTTTCTATCCCTTAAAACAAATTATGAAATTACAAAAACGATAAAAATATGGAAAGAAACATTAATCATTTTTTAACAGCTAAAGACAACATTAAATCATTATTTCATCTTTTTTCAACTATAGAAAATAATAACTTCAAAAGTTAAAATGAAAATAAGAGAGAATTGGAAATCAATTTCATTACGCGTTTGTGCTAATACATCCAAAGCCCACTTGTTGCCGGAGACCACTTGTTTGGTCTCCTAAACAATGATGTGAATTGATTTTATTTATTTTTTCCGAAAAAGAAAAAAAAGAAAAAGGAAAGAATTCACTCGCTTTTCTTCTCTATTATTTTCTTGTGATAATAATTCACTCGTTTGAAATCTTTCACTTTTCTCGCTACTGTCTCTCATGGCTCCTTCTTCTTCTTCTTTGATTCGCACCTGCAAATACCGCGTCTTTGTAAGCTTCCACGGAGAAGACGTTCGTAAAACATTTCTGAGTCATTTACGGAAACAGCTTAATGACGATGGGATTACGATGTACGATGATCAAGAGATGGAGAGAGGCGCAACCATTGGCCCTGCACTCATGCAAGGGATTAGTGAATCAAGGATCTCAATCGTGGTGCTGTCGAAGAACTATCCTGCTTCTGGCTGGTGTTTGGATGAGCTGTTGGAGATTTTTAAGTGCAAGGAAGATCTCGGACAAATAGTGATGACAGTTTTCTACGGAGTCGATCCATCTGATGTCCGGAACAAGACCGGAGATTTTGGGAAGGCCTTCAATGAAACTTGTGCTCGTAAAAAGGATGAAGAGAAGGGGGGAAAATGGAGCAAAGCTTTGGAAGATGTTGGCAACATCGCTGGAGAACACTTCCAAAAGTGGTTAGTTTGCTTTTATTCAACTGATTTGTGATTTTTGCTTTCTTAATACGATTAGGGAAATTATCTTAGTGAATCTAAAAGATCTGATAGCTTTCTGAATGTTCATGTGTTACTTTATTAACATAAGACTCATGCGATAATTATATACACCTCCAAAACAATATTCTGCTATAACTAATAATTAAGTTTACAAAATATATATATATTTGCAGTTTTTTTCTTTTTGGGTTAACCTCGAAGTTCAGACTTAAACGCTAATCAATGATATGCACGATAATTTATTTTTTCTTTTAGGGATAATGAATCAAAGATGATTGAAGAGATTGCAAGAGATGTTTCAAACAAACTAAACGCTAAAATCTCGTGGGATTTTGAAGACATGGTGGGTATTGAAGCACACTTGGACAAAATGCAGTCTTTGTTACGTTTAGATAAAGAAGATGAAGTTATGGTTGTTGGAATCTGTGGCCCTGCTGGCATTGGTAAGACTACCATTGCCAGAGCTTTCCATAGCCGATTCTCTTTCAGTTTCCGCCTTACATGTTTTATGGAGAATCTTAGGGGAATCTATAATAGTGGTCATAATGAGTATGGTTCAAAGTTGTGTCTGCAAGAGAGACTTCTTTCAAAGATTTTAAACCAAGATGGTATGAAGGTAGACAATTTAGCTGCAATACGGGAAAGGCTATATGACCAAAAAGTTCTTATCATTCTTGATGATGTGGATGATCTGAAGCAACTAGAAGCTTTGGCTGATGAAAGTAACTGGTTTGGTCCAGGAAGTAGGATTATTGTAACCACAGAAGATCGAGAGCTTTTGAAGAAACATGATATCAACAATACATACCATGTGGCTTTTCCAACTAAAGAAGAAGCTCGAAAGATCTTTTGTAAATATGCTTTTAGAAAGAGCTCGAAACCAGATGGTTTTGAAAAGCTTATCGAAAGAGTTACAGATCTTTGCAGCAAACTTCCATTGGGTCTCCGCGTCATGGGTTCATATTTATGCAAAAAGACAAAAGATGACTGGGAAGATATATTGCAAAGGCTAGAAAATAGTCTTGATCCAGTAGAACGGGATATCGAGAGAGTACTACGAGTCGGATACGACAGTTTACGTGAGAAAGATCAATTGCTATTTCTTCTCATTGCAGTCTACTTCAACTACAAAGACGATGGTCATGTAAAAGATATGCTTGCTGAAAATAACTTGAATGTCAGACTTGGTTTGAAAACCCTAGCAAATAAATCTCTCATACAAAAACCAATCGAAAGAAATATAGTGATGCACAAGTTACTACAACAAGTGGGTAGAGAAGCGATTCAAAGACAAGATCCTGAGAAACGCCAAATCCTAATTGATACTGATGACATTCTTAAATTCCTTGAAAATGAATCTGTAAGTTCTAGTATATATAAAATATATTATTTGGATTACTGATATTATTTTTATCTTACCTATTGTGCTAACAATTTTTGTTTTTTAAATATTTCTTAGGCTCGTAGAAGTGTGATTGGTATATCTTTGGATATATCCACAATCCCTAATGGTGTGTATATAAACGCAAGAGCTTTTAAAAATATACCCAATCTTCAATTTATCAGCATCTACAAGTCGAGACTTGATACAAGTGTTAAAGTGCATGTACCCGATGACATGGATTTTCCACATCGTCTAAAGTTATTACATTGGGATGGATACCCTGTAAAGTGTCTTCCACGTACATTTAGGCCAGAATTTCTTGTGGAGCTCAAGTTGATGAATAACAACCTCGAGAAGCTTTGGGAAGGAATCCAGGTTCGTGTATATGTATATTATTTGTTTACTTTGTATAATTATTATGAGATTATATTGGTTTATAGATTTTAATTGACTTAGTAATATATCTAGTATTTCTAAATCAATCTACTATATATTAAAATAAAACATAAATTTTTTAAAAAACATTTAGCGTTAATTACATGATCTGTCCTTTGGAATAATTTGTTTGCCTAAATTGTTTGAGGGCTACAAGAATAAATACACACACATACATAATCTATTGCATATATATATATATTTTCTTTTCTTTTCTAAAGCCTACTATACATATATTTATCAAGGTTTTTAAAATTTTGCAGATCATGCATTCTAAAATTGTTGGAATATGTACAAGTGCGTAATCTAAAATTTTGATGGGTTTTACTTTGTGTGGTTTTACATTCAGCCCATTGCAAATCTCAAGGAGATGGATTTGTCAAGTTCCTTTAAACTGAAGGAACTCCCGGATCTTTCAAACGCTAAAAAGCTTGAAACGTTAACAATGAGTAATTGCTTCAGTTTGGAAGAGCTTCCACCATCAATTGCGAATCTTGATAAACTAGAGCTGTTGGAGATGCAGCACTGTATGAGCCTAAAAGTTGTACCGACTAACATCAACTTGGCATCTCTTCAAGATGTCACCATGGTGGGATGCTGGCAATTGAGAAACATTCCAGACATTTCCAGGAATATCACGAAACTCGAAATCGCAGACACAATGTTAGTGGAAGTGCCTGATTCTATTCGATTTAGTCGCCTCAAGAAACTCAGTATAAGTGGCAATATCGGTAACGGCCCTGGTATTGAGAAAATTCCAGATTGGATGAAAGATCTTCATCAGTTAGTAGAGCTTGATATAAGTGACTGTCGAAAACTTGCATCACTGCCAGAGCTCCCTCCCTCGCTCTTGTTTCTAAGCGTAGACACTTGTGAATTACTGGAGACGCTAATATCTTTTCCTCCTGTTGACGACTCTTCGATTTTGAATTTATGTTTCCCTAACTGTTTCAAATTGGATGGAGAAGCACGGAGAGTAATAACACAGCGTTTTCTACTCACTGCATGCTTACCAGGAAGAACAATCCCTGCGGAGTTTGATCAACGAGTTTCAGGAAATTTTTTGACCATTCGTTCAGATTTCGGCGGATTTAAGATTTGCGTCGTGGTTTCACCTAATCAGCCTATAGTTGAATCGGATGACGGTACCTTATTATGTGACATACGCGTAAACGGTTGCCCCATTGAGAAGAACATATATCATGATGTTTCTATGATCAAAACGGAACATCTATGTATGTCTTCCGTTTTCGTTGACAATGAAGATGAGGGATGGCTTGAACAAAACAATGAGATATTTTTCGAATTCAGCACCACATCCCGTGAAGTCTGCGTTATTGAATGTAGTGTCCAGACCTTGACGGACGACATTTTGAAAAATAAACTATTGAGGTTAGAAAAATTGCGTGAAGAATCTCTGCTGGAAGCTATGAATATAGTTCAGAACAATGATCAGAAGACGATGAAAGTCTCTGTGATTGAAGCAATGAGTAAAGTGTCTGAATACCTGAGAAAGTGACAAGTGTCTGTTTAAGCAGTTATGGAAGCTGATCTCAGTGTGTTTATCTCTACTATCAAGTCCTGGATACACCCAGATCATAAATTTACCTTTATTGTCTAATATGTTGACGAAACAAGCAGGAACGAAGGCAGGGATGGTATGAGTCTGGATCAGATCATCTGATAGATTGTTGTAATTCTCACCATCTAACCTTTGTTTTACATTCAAAGGTTAGTACTCACTTTCTCTCTATCACTCTTGTTTTTTTTCTTTGATGAACACAAAGAACATTTACTAACTAGAGAGAAAAACTCTTTGAAGACCACATTTTACTAATCGGATCCAATGGATACTTTTCATTACTACACTCACACTCAAAGCATACTTCTACTTACTACACTTTAGTCCATACTTGCACCCATGCCTCTACTTACTAGACTCACTTACACAAGCAATCTCTAAATACAACAACTCTTAGAACACTATTAGTGGGGATCTCTCACCATAGTTTCTCAACAAAAAAAGAAATAAATAATATTATTTAACTTTGTTGCAGGATTTAATCAAGAACTCAATCTCAATTCTCAACATATATCAATAAACAACAAATGGTTTATAAATGAGTGACATTTATCCTTTGCATTCCCGCAAGAAACTACTTGATATAGTAACTTCTCGCTGTTCCTTTTTTTTTTTTTTTCTATCCCTTAAAAAAGTAAATGTTCTCGCTTACCTTACCTTGATATCGTGAGATTATAAAGTCAAGTATTAGCACTGGCAGCACTCATCTCATACCATACCATTGTTTGACCTCACCTTTCTGTCTACATTTTGGTCTCAGACACATGTAAAAGAAAAGACGAAAAAAAAAACATTTCGTCAGTACCTGAGCAACAAAATATCAAACAATGCATCTATTTACTCTGACTTGCTTGAGGAAGACGGATGGCTTGAAAAGTACAATGAGATACTTTTCGAAATCAGTAGCACCGATCATCTCAGGACATCGATTTTATTGAATTAATGTGGTGTCCAAAACCAATAGAAGCAGCAGAAGGAGCTACAGAAGCTATGAATCTAGATCAGAACAAGTGTCTGATATGAGAAATGAGTTTGATGGACCCAGAGTTAAGCGTTTGGAGACCATGTTTTTAAGGGTTATACACTCTTTAAGAGCTTATGATATATAGATTATAATAAGAGAAAATACCCAAAAATTGACCTTTTTAAAAAATTTATTTTCAAACAGAACCTCTTCCAATAAGAAAAAATCATTTCCAAGGAACCTTGTTTGGAAATAATTAAATTTATAAAAGGGTCCATTTTAGAAAATGACCTTTATATAATCATCTGGAAAAGCTATACTAGAAATAACCATGTTTCAGTTAAATTTAAAGAACCTGGAATCAGTATCTTACACTTAATTAGGATATTTCTATGCTATCATTTGCGATTCAGGTCATGGTCAGATTCCAGTATTCTCTCGGCGTTTGTCTTGAAAAACTCACCAAAATCATTTAACATGTTACCTATAAAAGTATAAAACAAGATACACCATAGAAGAATAACAAGATCAAGAAGACCTCATCACAACTCACAAGAAAGGTTTATACCCTATTTCAGTAGTCCCTTCCAAATCCAGGAACAAGACCATGTCAAATCTCATGAATTATTGTTTTTAATATGTTTTAACCAAATTGTTACCATTCCAATTGATATTTTTCTTATCTTAACCGCCAAAACCGTCCGGCAAAGCTAAATTATCATTTCCACGTCACAGCTGAACTTAGTGTGAATGATCATCTTATTTTTGTGTGCTATATGAAACTGAAATTCTAACTTTTATTTCTTAAAATCCAGGTAAAAACGTGATATTATGTAAAACAGATAAAATAATAATATGTTTAAAAGACATGCCATCACGCAAACAAGATTTGTTTACAAATAAAAAAAAGTGAAAGTAACCTTTCACAATTTGGCTATTTAATTAGTATATATATTTAATAGCAAATAATAACTTATATTAATCGAGAACAAATGTAATCACGATACAAACAATTTGTTAACCAACAAAGAGGATAAATACAATTAGAAAAATAAATGGTGTTTGGAGTTCCATGTCTTGCTAAAGTATGGGCAACTTCATTGTTACTTCTCGGAATGTAAGTAAATGTGTATCTTCGAACTTGTCCATATCGCTATATCTCTATACAAATTCAAGATTGAAACTTCTTTATGCTTGCCATTAATAATGTTAACAAATATTTGGCAATCGCCCTGAAAAATAATTTTGTGAAACCTTTGCTCCAATCTGCTTGTAGTACTGCCAATAAAGCTTTTCCTTATGCTTCTAGTGGTGTTGACGTATGGTCCAGATTAATTGATCTCCAAAATTTTGACATTCCTTCGCTATCTCGAATAATCCAGCCTTATTTGATATTTATTATATTTTAATTTTAGCTATGTTTGTTGTAAAATTTAGATGCCATAAATCAAATTTGGTTAAAGTTTAGAAATAATTATATATGATTAGGTGTATCATGTATGAAAAAATAGACATATTCATTTCAGAACAGAAAATCCGTCCAATCCCGTATATGTTTGGAAATTTTCCATCCCGTAACCGTTTCTTTTTAATAAATTACTCATTTGAAAATATTTATTTTGGATAAGATATTAGGTAAGAAAATCATAATCGGTACTTGTATTTCCCGTTTGTGATGTAAATTATATACAATGTTTTTTTATATTTCTCAAAATATTTATAAACTTTGGCAAAAATATACGAATTTCCCCCAATATATGTCTCGAAGACGACATCTACTCAAATTAGTGAGAGTTTAAAAATTGAATTTACCTATCCTTATTTCCCAATCTTGTTCCGTTACGAAAAAATTTCATTCTGTATTTGATTGGGAATAGTTTGGGTAATGTCTTTTATTTCCCGAGTTACCCGTCCCCGTCTCGTACATACTATTTTTCGTCCCGATATTTGACTTTATATGCCTATGGTATCAAGTTACAACGGTTATCATTTTAAAGCAAACTAAATTCGGATTCGCACGTCCTATATGTAAACTTTTTTTTTTTTTTGTAATCGGACTATCACACATAATCCAGACACATACCGGTTCAATATTTATATACCTATGGTATCAAGTTACAATGATCATCATTTTAAAACAAACCAAATTCGGACCCACACGTACATGCGAGTTATATATATGAACTTTTTTTTTGTAATCGGTCTATCACGCATAATCCGAACACATAACGGTTTGATATTTAGTTCAATATTTGGTTTAATCCAGTTTAAAATAAGAATATTACATCATTTTCATGTAATTTTAATATATAGTGTTTTTTAAATATGAAATTTATAAATTGTATGTAATATAAAAAAAAATTTCTTTATTTAAAAACCTAAAGTTATTATTTAAATAATTAGTAATATTTATTTAATTATTAAGTTAGCCCATGAGTGGCATATGAGTCAATTAATTAAATAAGTTGTTGGGCCGAATTTATTATTGCATGGACCAACAAATGAGGCAGCATGAATCTATTAATTATTTGTAATTATATTTTTTGTCAATGCCCAGTGTCAAAAATATCCATGTGTTTATGATTTTTTGTTTTCCCAAATTGCCTATTTTCAGTTTTTTTTTTCCTTTTAGATTGATTTTATTCCAATGATATTACATGTAAATTTTATAAAATTGAAAGTTACTTTTAAAATGTATTTTCCTTTTAATAATATAGATTTGAGTCCAAAAAGGTGTATGTTTCAGTTTGTGAGATAAATCTGTTTTTAGGTTAAATCCGAGGTAAAACTCTAAGTTGTGTATTGCACTGAGTATTTAGAAATATTTGAGTGTAAATGAAAAATCATGTGTTATTGAAACATGAATTTTAAAATTTCATATTATTGGATTAATGATTTTAAATTGTGCACTCATATTCACTTTATTGAAAACATTATTAGAATTTTATTAAAAAGTTTCATGTGAGATTTAAGGAGATTTTTTAGTTAAAAAATACAAAGACTAAAATCTTATGGTTTTAGATAAGAATTCATAGAATTTAATAACAAAATTTCGAATTCACCAAAATTTCACTCAAATATATCAAAACTCATTAAAATTCAAATCTCTCTAAATATTCAGTCCAATACACCCCTAAATCTATTTCTAAGATTTGTGAGATTAATATGTTTTCAGGTTAATGGTTCAAAAAAGATTCATATAAAATAGTCTGTTATTTTGCAGATTTCATGGATATGTTAATTCTGTTTGTTAGGGAATCTGATTAAAGGATCATTTATTGCTGTTATATTATATTTTAAGATATTGTTTGGAAATAAAAGCTTCCGCTACGCTATTTGCAGATTTTGTGAAGATTCGTATAATTTTTTGTGAAGCACACGACAGAGGATTAGACAAAAATCTGGATTTTTTTCTATTGGGCTTTGTTAGACCCAATCACAATAATAACAGGTATCATGCTCAAAACCCGAAAATATCTGCTCCCAACACTTATAAGATCCGTCCCACATAACAAAAGATCCACGCCCAAAATCAGAAGATCCGCCCCAACATTTGTAAGATCCGCATGTTATCGAGATATTGATTTTCCAAATTTGCCCAAAACAATTTTTTTTATTCTTCTTAAATTTAATGGCATTACATGTAAATATTTAAGAACTTAAAGGTTACTTTTAAAGTGTGCTTCCCTTTAATAGTATAGATTTAATGGTCTGGTCCAAGATGATTGATCAACATGAAAGGAAGACTGTGGTGAGGAGTTATTATTTGTTAGCCATTCTTTGACATCATACTTTGCAAGATCTATATCATATTTTGCAAGATCTATATCATATTTTGGAGAAATTAATTTCTTGTTAAATAGGAAATCATTTCTTGATTTCCATATTCTCCACATAACCCAAAAAGGAAAAAACGTTGAGCCCTTGTTAATGTTTTTCATTTTGGATAGGAAAAAATCCATAAAAATATACCAACTATTTATTCTATTTCCATAAAAATACATAAAATTTTTGGATATTCAAAAATGAATTAATTTTTTCTTCTATTATAATACACAAACTTTTAAATTGTATCCATTTAAAAATTAGGGTTTGAAAAAAGTAAAATTTGTATATTTTTAAATTAAAAAAGATTAAGATTTAAAACTGTTTTATAAAACCAGGAAAAAACTCAATAAAATTTTATTTTAAGAAAATCGTAAATATGTCTTAAAATAAATTTTAAACTTGTAAATTTTTTTAATTCATAAATAAGAATCGAAAAACAGATAAAACTTCTAATACTTTTTTAAAAAATTTAAAATTTAAAATATAAATCTTTAAATTCATAAAATTTCAGTAATAAAGTTACCATTATTTTTGAAAATAACATCTTAAAATTGTGTGTTTATAATCATATAGGTTGTATTTATTTGTGTTGGGTAATTTCTGATGTAATAATATATATTATAAATATATGATTGTGAAATTTAATATATGTTATTTACCTTATATATGGTAATAAAAAGTTTTAAAGTACTTGAATATT
>CM051367.1:10671475-10759397 GCA_028015245.1 Cardamine occulta
GACCAAAGCTGGCATGAGAGAAATGGTCTTGCTAAGGACTTCAGTTTTAGTAACCCCTTCCAAATCCAGGAACAAGACCATGCCAAATCTCATGAGTTAGTGTTTTCAATATGTTCTAACCAAAATGTTACCGTTATATTTGATTTTTTCTTTATCTTAACCAAAACCCATCCGGTAAAGCTAAATAATCATTTCAACTCACAGATGAATTGTAAGTGTGAATGTGTAATATCCAACTGAATGATCATCGTATTTCTGTGTACCATATGAAACTGAAATTCAAACTTGTTTCTTAAAATCCAAGGAGAACAACGTGATTTTATGTTAAATAGATAAAATAATAATATGTTAAAATGACATGCCTTCACAAACAAGGTTTAAAAAAAAAAAAAAAGTGAAAATAACTATTCACAATTTGGCTATTTAGTATATATATTCTAAACAAGTTCTGAAATTATGAAAACGATCAAAATCTGGAAAAAAACATTAAATCTTTTTTTTCTAATGGCTAAAGAAAACATTAATCTTTCTTTCTTTTTTTGGTCGTAAAAAACATTAATCCTTCTTACACCATTTATCAACTTTCGAAAAATAATAACTCCAAATGTTGAAATGAAAAAAAAAAAGAAAGAAAGAAAAGGAATTCATTTCATTACGCGTTTGCGCTAATACATCCAAAGCCCACTTGTTGCCCCTTGTTCGTTCTTCCAATAATACAGCTTTCCAAACTAAACAATCATGTGAATTTCTTAGTCCATGCTTTTCTTCTCTATTATTGTTTGTGATGATAATTCACTCATTTGAAATTTCGTTTACTTTTCAAAGTTGAAGAATGAAAAAGCGAGTTGACTGAAAGGAAGAAAAAATAAATAAATAATGAAAAATCTAAGAAATTTCTAATTTCTTTTCTTTTCTTTTATTTGGTTACAAGAATTTCTAAGAAATTTCTATTTTTTCCTCTTTACTAGTAAGCGAAAAGAATCCTGGTCTTTTCCATTTTCTCCTCCACAAAAAGGTTTATCCAAACACATCTTTGTGAACCGTGATTTTGAACTACTCAGATCGTCTCTCATGGCTTCTTCTTATTCTTCTTCACCTGGCACATGGAGATACCGCGTCTTCACGAGCTTCCATGGACCTGACGTGCGTAAAACACTTCTCAGTCATTTACGCAAACAGTTTAGCTACAATGGTATTACGATGTTCAATGATCAAGGGATCGAGAGAAGCCAAATAATTGCTCCTGCTCTCAAAAAAGCGATTAGGGAATCAAGGATCTCGATCGTGGTACTCCCAAAGAACTATGCTTCATCCAGCTGGTGTTTGGATGAGTTGGTGGAGATTTTTAAGTGTAAGAAAACAATTTGGGCAAATTGTTATGACAATATTCTATGAAGTAAATCCATCCGATGTACGGAAACAAACTGGAGAATTTGGAAGTATTTTCAAGAAAACATGTCGTCGTAAAACCAAGGAGGAGAGGCAAAAATGGAGCAAAGCTTTGGAAGATGTGGCCATCATTGCTGGAGAACACTTCCTAAACTGGTTTGTTGGCTTTCTTGCAACTACTTTTGAATTTTTTGCTTTATTAAATAGAATAGGGAAATTTTCTTTGTGAATCTAAAAGATCTGATAGCTTTCTGAATATATATTCATGTGTTACATGTTAATTGTTTTTTTGTATCGTATTTTGTTGGAGTTCTAATATTTCTTTAGTTTTCATAGGTAGTAAAATTTGAATAACATTTTTGTTCCTATAATTTTTGTTGTAATTTCGCATTCAAATATTTTAAAAGGATAAATTTACGTAAAGAATGGTGTTCCTAATATTACTTGTGTTAAATCTTTAACTAAGATGAATTGGTTTTTAAAACAATATCCTCGATTCTGATTTTTAGCATGGTAATTTATATTTTACTTTTAAATTGCTTCCATTTGTGCCACTTAGGCGTTCGTGGTTTTCTATAAAATTTAGTAGGTATAAGACCTTCACGGATGCAGTTATAATCTGCACCGTAATCTAATAATGCAATTGTGTTAATTTTGAAATCATGTCCTATATGTAATGTTATTTTGGTATACCATTTTTGATAGTTAATTTTATTGATGTTTTGAATATATTCTTCATTTTGTGATATGCAAATATTATTATTTTCCAATTTTGATTACTTGAAGATGCTTGATTAGGATTTGATGATTCTATCAAAGATAAGCGCAAGATCTATTTGTAATTGTTTTAGATCTTGTTGATTAACAATTATTTGTAAATCTTTTATTTGTATTTTTAGCTGTTTAACTTCATGTTGTAATTCTCCAGTTATTACTTGTTTGAACAAACTTTGAGTTGGATATTTCTCAAATATTTTGTTTAAACTAAATGGTTAAGGAGTGGCTAATTGATTTTCTTGATATATGATATCTTTTAATTTTGTTAAATATTCCTTTTTTGTATTAGGATCATTTATTTTGTCTATTATGTCTAATAGGAATTGTTTATTATTATCTTTGGTTATTACGTTAATTATATTACAGTTACATAAATTATCAGAAACTCTTGTGATTCCGTAGAAGAGTCACTTAAGTTTTCTATTTCGTTTACTGAGTTATTGCTAGAAGATTCGTCTTCTGATAATTCAGATTCTGATATTAGTAATTTTGTTAATTTTTTTTGAATATCAGGTTAGTCTTGAAATATTTTATTTATTTTTTTCTTCATTTTGCATTCTGTGGACCTATGTCCAGGACGTTTACAGTTCCAACAAACTATATTATTAGTAGATTTATTTTTATCATATTTATTAAATGGTTTCTTTTGAAAATTCTTTTGTTTTGGATAATTCGAAGGTTTTTGATAGTTTTTTGGTTTTTGATAATACTTATCATTATTTGTTCTTTTTTGCTTAAAATTTTGTCGTTTAATCCTTGATGGTGGATTAAGCCTTGAATATCCGTATTGTTCGCAAAACGAACCCATAGTGGTTTTAAATTTGTATTTATTATTTTGTTTCTTTTCTCTGTGTTCTTGACATAAGGTTAAACCTTTCTTTTTAATAAACGCAAATAATTGACCATAAGTTATTATATTCCAAGGGACTGGTTGTCCTCCAGAATATTATTTTAATTTATTGATTACTTTTTCAGCGAAAAAGGATGGTAATCTCGAAATAAACCGTTCTTTCCAAAACGGTTGATTACAATCTTTTCTTTGAAATATATTAGTGATAAAAATATCCTTATACCATTTAAAGTCGTCCAGAGTTGGACATCTTAAATTAGTTAAAATTATTTTCTTACTTTCGGATTCCTCATTAGGATTTCCGACAAAATGCATGGTTATTGTATAGATTAAGACTTCTACTGCATTTTGATGTTCTACTTCATTAACGAAACTCTCATCATCCTCTTGAAATCTTATTTCTATATGATTAATTATTGAATCTTGAGTAGGTGAGTTATCCCACCAATATTTTAAAGCTCCAGTAAAACCAGTTATTAATAACACGCATGCTTGTTTATCTGAATTGCCTCTTGCTTTATAGGATATAGAAGCCATACTCATTTCTTGTAATACATACATAATTTGGTATTCTGATTTGCCATCTATATTCCATTCATATATACCATCTCTGGTATATAGATTTCTATTTTGATTATTTTGTTCTTCGTATAATAAATCGGGTGGAGTATGTCTTTTATAATAAGGTTTATTTGATCTTATTTGATTTCTTATACGATTTATTTCTTGATTATCGTTGTTGGATTGAATAGATGATTGAATAGATTCATTATTATTTTCATCGATATTATTGATTCTTTTACTTTTGTCTAGATTTGCTAATCTAGATGCGATTGATTTTAATATTTTATTTTCAGAAAATATTACCTATCTATTTATTGGTTTAAATATAGGTGTAGAAGTAGATGAAAAAGGATGTTGCATACTTTGATTCTTTTGATCTAATTTATTATATTCATTCGTATTTAATTTATAATCTATTTGATCTACTTGTTTTGATATTGTATGTAATATTTGGCTTTGATAGCTATTTTGTTGATAAATTGATTTAATGTCTTGTAATAGGACGGGTTCTTTATCGTCTTTATTTGCACTAGTTTTAAATGGTGTAGCTATAATTTATCTTTTTGGTGTATTTATTTTTAAATCTTTTAACGGGGGATGTATCGATTTTATTTTTGATCCATCCACTTGTTCCCATAATTGTCCTAGGGATGAACTTGTATTAATTATTTTAAATGGGTAATCTATGTTATGTGCTATTGAATACATATCAAACCATATAAAAAATGGAATATCTATTTTCTTTAATAGCATACAATCATACCATTTTTCTCTATATTCTATTGTTTGTTGATTAGAAAACGTGTTAAAATACCAGTTTCTTTTTTCATCATTTTCTTTTGAATAGAAATCTTCTTTTATATATTGTTTATTGATTGCATATTCTTTTGTAATTACATTAATAGATTTAAAATCCGAATGCATAGGAGATGTCGGATATAAGTCGTTATTTGGTGCATCAATAGGTGCTTTTAAATTTAATATCTTGATTATCGCTTTGATTGACACTTTCTACTCCTAGTCTAGTACTTGATTTTTTAGATCGATACTCGCAACAAGAAGGTCGGGAGTAATATGAACTTATTTTTTGGAGGGGTTCTCTAAATGAACCAAATTGTAGCATTATTTTTCCATCTCTTTGTTCAATTATTCTTGAAATATTTCTTTGTTCAAAATTCCTTATTGGTTGAAGTAATCTCACTTTTCAATTGCACTCCTAATTTTCAAGTAAGTTTACATGATCCAACAATACTAAATACTCTAGTATTAAATATTCACTTACCCAAAATTAAATTTGAAAATGATAGACACGGATACCTATTACTATATAGAATTTATTTTAAGTAGGCCCCATATGTCGGAGGTGGGTTCCATTTGGTAATGCGATCTTGACTTCTTAAATATTTCTTTATACATAACTTTTTATATAGATATACTCTGTAGATTATTAATATCTTCAAAGATAGTTATTAAAATACATAAGATACAGAGTTTACTAGAATATACATTGAATAATCTGTGTAGATGTCTATACATCTAACATGCTTTTGAGCAAAGCATCAGCTATAAACGGATTTGATTATTCTTTATCGAGAGCCGTTTGCTTTGGAATAGCCTTGACTTTGATATTGCTATCAGGTGTTAAGATAACCATTATTAGGTTTATATATATATCTATATATGCAGATCTTGCCGTGAACTGTATTAATATTCTTGATGAGTTTAACATGATGACTATATGATAAACACAGTGATTTTTTCTTTTTCTTTTAGGGATGATGAATCAGAGATGATTGAAAAAATTGTAAGAGATGTTTCAAACAAACTAAACGCTACAATCTCTTGGGATTTTGAAGACATTGTGGGTATTCAAGCACATCTTCAGAAAATGCAGTCCTTGTTACATTTGGATTATGAAGATGGAGCTATAATTGTTGGAATATGTGGCCCTGCAGGCATTGGTAAAACTACCATTGCGAGAGCTTTACATAGCCGTCTCTCTAGCAATTTTCAGCTTAATTTTTTTATGGAGAATATCAGGGGAAGCAATAGAAGTGGTCTTGACGAGACTGGTTTGAAGCTGCGATTACAAGAGCAACTTCTTTCCAAAATTTTAAACCAAGATGGTATGAGGGTAAACAATTTAGGTACAATACGGGAAAGGCTATGTGACCAAAAGGTTCTCATCATTCTTGATGATGTGGATGATCTGCAGCAACTCGAGGCTTTGGCTAATGAAACTAGCTGGTTTGGTCCTGGAAGTAGGATTATCGTAACGACCAAAGATCAAGAGATTTTGGAGCAACATGATATCAAGGAAATATATCATGTAGGGTTTCCAACTAAAGAAGAAGCTTGTCAGATCTTTTGTAAATGTGCTTTTAGACGGAGCTTAGCACCATATGGTTTTGAAAAGCTTGCTGAAAGAGTAATAGAGCTTTGTGGCAACCTTCCTTTGGGTCTTCGTGTCATGGGCTCAAGTTTACGCAGAAAGGACAAAGATGACTGGAAAAGTATATTGCATAGGCTAGAAAATAGCCTTGATCGAAAGATCGATGGAGTACTTAGAGTCGGATACGACCAATTGCAAAAGGATGATCAATTGCTATTTCTCCTCATTGCATTCTTCTTCGAGAACATAAAGGATGATCATGTGAAAGCAATGCTAGCTGATAGTAACTTGGATGTCAGACTCGGGTTGAAAACCCTTGCATATAAATCTCTCATACAAATAACAACGGAAGAAAATATAGTGATGCACAAGTTACTACAACAAGTGGGTAGAGAAGCAGTTCAAAGACAAGATCCTAGGAAACGCCAAATCCTAATTCACAGTGATGACATTCTTACATTCCTTGAAAATGAATCTGTAAGTTCTATATATATAATATATTAAGTTTATCCATTAAACTAGGTCATTTTTATTTTACCTATTAATTGCGCTAACAAATTTTTTATTTTTTTTATTTGTCTTAGGATCGTAGAAGTGTGGTTGGTATATCATTGAATATAACGACAATCCCGAACGGTGTGTATATAAAAGTAAAAGATTTTAAAAATATGCAAAATCTTCAATTTATCAGGGTCCACAACGCAGGACTTGATACAAATGTTAGAATGCATGTACCCGAGGACATGAATCTTCCACATCGTCTAAGGTTATTACATTGGGATGCATACCCTGGAAAGCGTCTTCCTCGTACACTTAGGCCAGAATTTCTTGTGGAGCTCAATTTGAGGGAGAACAACCTCGAGAAGCTTTGGGAAGGAATCCAGGTTCGTGCCCAACATGTTTACATGCCTTAGGGAAAAAACAAATTTGGATATTTTTAATAACCAAAAAAAAAAGAAATTTTGAGCCCCTTTTAATTTTTATTTTGATAAAAATGGGCCATTTTCTTTTAAGTTTTAATTAAAAAAACGAAAATTGGACTCTCAAATCTGATTTTTTTGGCCACTTTCCAAAATTTAAAATAAAAATGGGCTCTTTTCCTGTAAGAAAAAAATCTGAAAAAATATTGGGCCCCTGGGTTGTGGCCCCTTTGCTTACCCTCTTCGACCGGACTGCATGTATATATATATATGTGTGAAAAAATACTATTAAAAACCTTTAACTTTACAATTTTTTCTAAGTAAAACGTCCAACTATTTGTGTTTCCAAAACAAATCTTCTAGTTGATAAAATTTTCCAACAAAAACCTCAAACTATTTTTGTTTCTAAAACAAAATTCTAAATATAAAATTTTGCTTATTTAAACCCTCAAGTTGCCAATATTGAGCTCTATTGAAAAAACTTGTTTTTTCTTGTCCAAATCAAATGAAACAAGTTTCTATTCATCTTTATACTATTAAAAGTGAAGTACATTTGAATTATCATTGTTTCCAAACACTCTTTACTTATTCCTACATCCAAACAATCTTTATATCTAATAATAAATAATTATAAAAAGATTTTGATAATATGGAAACTAACATTAATTTCAAATTTCCTCAAATCTTTCTATCCAATTTAAACCAATATACTTGAAAAAATATGAATCTCCTTACATCTTTATTTGATCTTATTTTTAAATGATTTTGAATTATTATATAATATATATAATCAATAAAATTTTAGATTTGTTTTACATATGTTGTGATTCAAATTTTAAAAAATGGACATAAATTACTTAATCGATGAAGAAAACAATGTGTTTGTTCAATATCCCACCTCAGCTAAGAAATTTAATAAGAAGTTTCAAATATTATCTCTATACTATTAAATTGAAGTACAAATAATTATCCATGTATCCAAACAACAAGTAGTTATACATGTGTCCAATCATTCACATATTTAGTTTTTATTTTTATTTTTCTTCTTTCTACATAAATAATAAATTGATTCTCTATAATCATTTCCTTATCTAATATTGAGATTTTAATAGTATAAATTATGATTCTCCTATAATCTTTGTTTGATCTTGTTTTCAAATTATTTTGAATTATTATATAATACATACAATTAATAAAATTTCAGATTTTTTTCTGCATATATTGTGATTCAAATTTTTTATAAACAGATATATATTACTCAATAGTGTGTTCAACGTTCTACATCGGTAAAGGTGTCAATCAGATCGGTGATTCTCGGGATAAATACAAGTAAATCCACCATAGGGCGATAAACATAAAATTTTATACCCATTAAAAGCGGACATCATGGAAAAGCCCATAATGGACCGGAGATTTAGCGAGATTTATCCGCGGATTGGTGGGTTGGTCCGCAGACTACCAGTTTTTAATAAAAATAAATAAATTATATATATATATATAAATAATTGTATATAATTTATGAAATATAATCTATGATATATTTAAAAATATAAAGAGTTTATGTATAACATTAGAATATTTAGGAAAAGAGAATATTAAAAATATTTCTATTTAAAAAGTTGTTAATTTTAATTTTCAAAAAAATTTTATTTATTTAAATTATAAAAATCAAATCTGCGGGGCAGCTCGCTAACCCGTTGGACATAGCAGAGTAGACTTGGATATAAAAACTACTTACAATAACAATAAAAATTGGTATATACGTTAACTTACCAACAATTCTAACACTTTATAATTTAATAAATTTAAATTACATATAACTAAAAGAAAATTAATTATAAAAACTAAATGAACAAAATTTAAAAATCTATAAATTATCTGGAAAACTGAACACAAAATATTAAACAATAAAATATAAACATTTGTTATAATGATTAAGAAAATATTGATCCGCGGTGTACCGCAGGTTTGACTTTAATACATATAAAAATGATGAATTTTGGTATAAACAAAAAAAAATTGATTTATTATTAAATAATTTACTTCAAATAATCTAGATGAAAAAAATTATCAATATATTTCTTCTCTCGCGACTAATTTTGTGTCCAATCACTAAGGGCCACGTGATCAAGTAGTGATCTTTTAAACAATATTCATGATTAGCCCTGGACATACGGTTTATTCAATAATCGGGTTATTAGGAATTTGAAAAATCTACCGATATAAACCGGAAAAAAAATCGGTTTATTCTGTTCGGATCTTGTTTTATTCGGTTCGGTTTTCACTAAATAAATCTATTCCAAAATTGAACCGAAACTTAAAAAAATTTGGTTTGTTCGATTTAATACAGACCAATAACAAAAAAATATTTACAAGTCCAAATTAGAAATATGTTACAAAGCCCAATTAACAAGCCCAAGATATTAGGGTTTCACACACAAATAAACACAAAATACGGTACGACGGCGGCAGTGGTGGCAACGACGGTGGGAGATCGTTTCTAGCTTGCTCGCCGCGTTTCCGTGACCGTTTACAGAGCCCTCACCGGTGCTACTCTATTCCAAGCCACCAGATCTATCAAAATAACAAATCCACAAACATAAAAAACTCCAATTAACGATATGTAGATAACAAATCCGCTAAGAAGCATAACAATTTCACAAAATTAAGTAATTACGAAAAGGAGAAAAAGCTCACATGTTACAGATCCAATGAATCGAGTCGAAGAGAATTGATGTCATGACGAAGAAGACGAATGAAGAACATAGAGAAAGATCTGTGTGTGACACGGTGGCGAGAGGAGATGTAGAAGAAGATGGAGACACGGTAGAGACGATAGCGGTGAGAATCGTGGTGGCTTGACATATACAAAAGATGGAGAAGAATAGATCCGAAAAGAACAAAAAATGGAGGAGAAGAAGGTTGATTGAAGAAAGGTAAAAAAAAAGGCGAGAGAAAGTAGAAGAATGGGGTTGGCGGCGAAAAAATAGAAAGTAGATCTAGGGTTTTTTCTGTTTTTATAAGTGTCGCTTTAAACCGAAAAACCCGATCGGTTAGTGCATACCGAACCAAACCGATCCGAAAACCGATCTCTGATTTAGTTGATTCCGATCGGTTTATGGCTCATTTTTATTAACATCCGAACCCAAAAATTTCCGGTCGGTCCGATCCGAACCGATTAAACCGACCCGTTAGCCCAAGGCTATTCATGATGAATCTTTGCAATGTGTTTTAATCCATCTCATTTTCAACAAATACTATCATGACACATGTTTCAATTTATTTCTTATCTCATGACTAATTTTTTTAGTCCAATCACTAAGGACCATGTGACCAAGTGGTGACCTTTTCAACAAGATTTGTGTTGAATATTTGGAGAACAATACTTGGGTTCACCCCTAGTGGTGAACCCTTTGTTCACCTCCTCTTTCTCTAACCAATCAAAATATGCCATGTAATATTATCATTAACTATTCTTTCTAAATCTAATCAATTAATCATTACACTCTTTCTAAATATAATCAATATAAATATATCAATTAAAATTATATCTAAACAAAATCAATAAATTAAAATTAAAATTAAACAAATGAAATAAATAAAATAAATTAAAAAAAATCATCCAATAATATTATTCACGTAATATTATAATAAATTAAAAATAAATAAATAAAACATATAAAACTATATCCTAGGAGATACAACTTAGCGAACCCAAGGGTAAAAAATTTTAATTTTTTAATTTGTTTTATTTATTATTTAAATAAAAATAATAAATAAAAACTAAATAAATAAGACATATAAAACTATACCCTAAAGGATACAACTTAGCGAACCCAAAGGCTAAAACTTTTAAAATATTTAATTTGTTTAATTTTTTATATGTTTTAAGAGATATAGTTTTATATATTTTATTTATTTAGTTTTAATTATTATTTTTAGTGATTAATGATTAATTGATTAGATTTAGAAAGAGTAATTAATGAAAGTATTACATGGTATATTTTGATTGGTTAGAGAAAGAAGAGGTGAACCCAAGTATTTTCCACATTTGCAACATGTTTTAATCCACCTGGTTCCATTGAAAAATACTTGGGTTCACCCCTAGTGGTAATCCCTTTTATTCACTTCCTCTTTCTCTAATCAATCAAAATATAACATGTAATACTATCATTAATTACTCTTTCTAAATATAATCAATTAATTATTAATCACTAAAAATAATAATTAAAACTAAATAAATAAGACATATAAAACTATATACCTTAAAACATATAAAAAATAAAACAAATGAAATATTTTTAAAGTTTTAGCCCTTGGATTCGCTGAGTTGTATCCTTTAGGGTATAGTTTTATATGTTTTATTTATTTAGTTTTAATTTATAATTTTTATTTAAATAATAAATAAAACAAATTAAAAAATTAAAAAAATTTATCCTTGGGTTCGCTGAGTTGTATCCCTTAGGGTATAGTTTTATATGTTTTATTTATTTAGTTTTAATTTATTATTTTTGTTAAATATAATATTACGTGAATAATATTATTGGATGAATTTTCTTAATTTATTTTATTTTATTTGTTTAATTATAATTTTAATTTATTATTTTTATTTAAATATAATTTAATTGACATATTTATATTGATTATATTTAGAAAGAATGATTAATAATTAATTAATTAGATTTAGAAAGAGTAGTTAATGATAATATTACATGGTATATTTTGATTGGTTAGAAAAAGAGGAGGTGAACAAATGGGTTCACCACTAGGAGTGAACCCAAGTATTGTTCCACCTCATTTTCAACAAATAATTCAATACCCATTGTAAATAGTCTAATATAATATAAGCATAACTAGTAGTATATATTTTACAACCAAATTTCGAAATTATGTTTAATGTTTTTTTTTCCTTCCCAAAGTTATTTATTTCATTCTTCAGATTAGCAACCGTGACACAAAAAAAATTCTTATTTTCTGGGCATGTTTTGATGTTGTTGTTTTTTTGTGTGGTTTTACATTCAGCCCCTTGCAAATCTCAAGAAGTTGGATCTGTTTAGGTCTATGAAATTGAAGGAACTTCCGGATCTTTCAAAGGCTGAAAAACTTGAATTTTTGAGAGTGACTGATTGCTGTAGTTTGGAAGAGCTTCCACCATCAATTTTGAATCTTCATAAATTAGAGCGGTTGGAGATGCAATTCTGTGTAAAGCTAAAAGTTGTACCGACTCTCTTGAACTTGGAATCTCTTCATCATGTCTGGATGTGGGGATGCTGGCAAATGAGAAACATTCCAGATATTTCCAGGAACATCACAAACCTCACAATCGCAGAGTCAATGTTAGAGGGCATGCCTGATTCTATTCGGCTTTGTGGCGTTAAGACTTTCAGAATATATGGCAGTATCCATGTACGCGGACATATTGAGAAACTTCCAGATTGGATCAAAGATCTTCATCAGCTAGAAATGCTTGTAATAGGTAAATGTCCAAAACTTGCATCACTGCCAGAGCTCCCTGCCTCGCTCATAACACTAGAAGTAGACAATTGTGAATCACTGGAGACAATAATATATTTTCCTGTTGACTCTCCTCCAATTGGGGATATCGATTTCCCCAGCTTCTTATATTTCCCCAACTGCTTCAAATTGGATCGAATAGCACGAACAGTAATTACCCGGAAATCAGTGAAGGCATACTTACCCGGAGGAACAATCCCTGCGGAGTTCAATCAACAAGCTTTAGGAAATTCTTTGACCATTCGTTCAGATTTCAACGTATTTCAGATTTGCGTCGTGCTTTCCCCTAATCAGCAGCTGGGTGAATGTTCCTTATTATGTGACATACGCATAAACGGTTGCCCCATTGAGAAGAAGATATATCATGATATCTCTATGATCCAGAAGGAACATCTATATATGTCTTACGTTGTCATTTCAGATGAAGATGAAGGATGGCGTGAACAAGACAATGAGATTTTGTTCGAATTCAGAACCACATCCCCTGAACTCAAAATTACTCAATGTGGTGTCCTTGACAGACGATTCCATAAGCCCAGAAGCAGCGATGAATCTAGTTCAGAAGAAGTGTCTGAAGACGACGATGAAGACTCTATAAATCTTGACGACGACATAAAAGTCTCTAGAGTTTATTTGTTTGTCTTGTTTGTCTTGTTTTGTTTTGTTTTATTTTGTTTTAGTTAAGAACAATTGACGATAAAAGTCTCTCTGGTGGCAACGAGTCTGAAATGGTATATATCACTCTCTTCTTTTTTAAGCAGTTATTGAAGCTGTGAAACAGAAACAGCCACAACATTAATCTGTTGATTCGGTAGACAAATCTTTGGAGGACAGTCCGATGAGCTCAAGAAATGCCAAGAAGATTTCTGACGTGGGAGCAAATGACACAGTGGAGTAGTTCTTACATTTTTTTTACTTACACATTGGATTTAAAACACTTGTATCATCTGATATATCAATAGTTAACATTGCATTCCCGCAAACAAACTACTTTGCTTCTCTGCATTCTTTGTTTCTCTGCCTCTTATTTTAGCTGTAAAGTCTCTCTTACACTTTCATTTTTTCCACTCAAATCATTTTTTACCTTTTTGACACAATGAGATGATAAATTCTCTGTTTAACCTTCGATCAGGGTATGTCTTTCCATGATAGATCTTAATCATCCTTTGGTCAAAGCTATGCTAGAGATAATTGTGATTCAGTTTGGATGTAAAGAAACTGGAATCTGTATCTTGAACTTAACTAGGATAGTGTATGCTATATCATCTACAATTCAGGTTATTGCTTTAATTTCAGCTTTTTAGCAAGATTGCTTCTTTCTTCTTCAACTCGATCATCTTTAAACTTTGCCACTTGCTTCTTGTGCTTCTACATCTCTGATTCCATTATAAAGAATGCGTTCGATCATCGCACTTGGCTCTTACGGTTTGTAAGTGTGTAATTGCTGCTTCTTTTCCATTCTTTATAAGTTTCACTGCTTGCAACTGCTCTGTTAGAGTCTGTCTTCATCAATGCAATCATGATCTCTAGCTAGTTTCTCTCTGTACTGAAGCCTCAGCTTCCATAACAGATTCTCTCTTCTCTTCCAACTCAACTCTTATAGGTTCTCATCCTTGAGGATTGTGATCTCTTGTTTTAAACTAGCATAACATTTACATGTGACAGTGAAACAACAGAAAAAAAACTTAACATTACTCATTTCAACAATAAACATAAATAAACATGACAATGGAAAAAGTTAACAAGTGTAACGAATCAGTGGAAAATTAGAATCAAAATAGATCAAGCAAAATGGCATTGAATCTTCCATTTTTTCATTCATTCATCCTCCTATTGATTCTCCTGCAAAGCAAACAGAATAATCCAATCAATTAGGGTACCTTGATCAATCTCGGTCAAGATACATCTCGGCAAGTTTCTCACTAGCAAGACGAATCCACTAATCTTTCCCGAAGATTATAAAATTGCACACCTTACATAGTTTGAAAAGAAGAATGAAACGAAGAATAAGAGGTCAAGCACTTCCTTATTATTTTCCTCTGAATCTCTCCATCTCTTCTTTTTAAGCTCTGTTTCTTTGTTATAACAGAGACTTAACAGACTTGCTTAGCCCTCAACAATCTGCTGCGTTTTACAAGAATGCTTCCTTCTGGGCCTGTCTCGCTTCCAGCCCGATACCATACATTTTCAAGCCCACTTCCGGAGACCCAATGCCACTCGGGCAACAACAAAGACTAAACCACTCCTCTTTTTTAAGAAAGGTCAAATCTCTTAATTTCGTATTATATATCGCCCAATAGTCATAAATTTGAGATAATATATATAGATAAACAAAGAAGAGGAGTGCCATTGTTCTGGCCTGCATGATTTTTTTTTTTTTTAATAAACAAAGAAATTAATATAATATATACACAATTTGCATGTATATTATATTAATCCAAACCATTTAACAAAAATAGATATACATTTGCAATCCGTGGAAGAAGTCATATATGTCGTCTTCATACGTTTTTAAAATAAGAATGACTTGAAAAAAGGAAGAAACTTTCATCTTTTCTCAAAAGTCAACGCTGTATACTGAATATATATGGGGCTCATCCTGTCGAGAGGCATTTTTGTATATCCCATCTTGAACTTTTCACGCATCTGTATCTTATGGCTTCTTCTTCTTCTTTGGGTAGAACCTGGAAATACCGTGTCTTTGCAAGCTTCCACGGACCAGACGTCCGTGAAACGTTTCTGACTCATTTACGAAAACAGTTTAACGACAATGGGATTACGATGTTCGATGATCAAAAGATCGTGAGAGGCGATTCCATTGGCCCTGCACTCACACAAACGATTGGAGAATAGAGGATCTCTATTGTGGTGCTCTCGAAGAACTATGCTTCTTCCAAGTGGTGTTTGGATGAGCTATTGGAGATTTTGAAGTGTGAGAAAACGATTGGGCAAATAGTAATGACGATCTTCCACGGAGTATATCCATCTGATGTGCGCAAACAAACTGGAGAATTTGGGATCGCTTTCAATGAAACTTGTGCTGGTAAAACAGAGGAAAAGAGGAGCAAATGGAGCCAAGCTTTGAATTATGTGGGCAACATTGCTGGAGAACACTTCCAGAAGAGGTTAGTTTGCTTTCGTTTAACTAATTTGTGTTTTTTTTGCTTCTTAATCCGATTAGGGAAATTTTCTCAATGAATCTAAAAGATCTGATAGCTTTCTGAATGTTCATGTGCTATTTATTAACATATAAGACTCATGCGGTTATCTATACCTACAAGACAATATTCTGATAATTAATAATCAGGTTTACAAAAAAAAAAAAGATATAGGAGACTATGGATATAAAGGATGTTTTTCATCCAATTTATCCATTATTTATACTTTTTTGAAAGATTTGGTGAGATCATCTTTTATAATAATGAAAATTCAAATATACCCTCAAGTCTAAATTTTTTAACGGTTTCTAAAACCTTTAACTCATAAAAAGTTTTTTAAAAATAATATTACAAAAATATATTACAATATCTTTATATATATTTTTTTTATACGTTACAAAAATATGTTACGAAAAATATTTTTTATAATATTACAAAATATTTCACAAAAAAAATTAGAAAATATGTATATATTTATAATATTAAAAACATATTAAGAAATATATATATATAGTATTAAAAATATATTACGAAACATATAGAATAGTTTTAATAAAAATATATATTACAAAATATATATGTATGCATATAATCGATTTCTTCAAAAAATATTTTAAAAAATATTCAGTTACAAAACTTTGCGAATTTTTTTGTTAAAAATATGCATACAAAAGGTTTATCGACGGAAGTCACTCAAGTAATTAGTGAACCGATGGTAGATGCTTAGAATTTTTTTTGTTTCTCTTCTTTCTCCCATCTATTCATCTATTTTCTTTTTTCTTATTTTTAGATTCAATATCTATCTCTA
The DNA here is from genome assembly GCA_028015245.1 of Cardamine occulta. Lineage (NCBI taxonomy): Eukaryota > Viridiplantae > Streptophyta > Magnoliopsida > Brassicales > Brassicaceae > Cardamine > Cardamine occulta. The sequence continues at coordinate 10,687,848 of CM051367.1, forward strand.
ATGAAATTTTAATTTATAATGTGTATTCTAATCTTATTAGAAAATATATTAGAATACACATTATAAATGTATTAGAATATGTACAAATGGTAGAATGTGTATTCTAAATTTCGTAGATCCCTACAATACATATTCTAAAATAAAATACATAAATTCTAAATGTTTTAGAACATGTACAATTGCTAGATTGTGTATTCTAAATTTCGTAGAAGGTAAATTTTAAAGTGTTTAGAATATGTATTCTAAAATCTCTATTTTAAATTTTCTAGAATATGTACAAATTCTAGAATACATAAACTAATTTTTCTAAAACATGTACAAGTGGTAAAATATGTATTCAGAAAGTTAGAATATATATTCTAAACTTTTCAAAACATACTTCATCACGCTAAATACATATTTAAAACTGAATAAAATCAAAAACTTTCTTCTTTAAATCTTCCTTTTAATTGTTTATGAACATGTTTTTGGGTTTTTATTGAAAAATGAGTGTTTTCTATTAGTAGGGGCAGCTTTGGAAAAATGGTAATTTACAAAAAAGTTATAGATATATAAAGTTATTGCTAGACGTCCTGTATACCCAATTTTCCCAAAGATATATGCAGATGTTATCGAGAGATATATAAATCTTCTTGGTTGATGTTAACGGGAAAAAATATATCTTATATATATAAGTCTGCTGGTTGAATTTCTCTGACTCCATAATATCTCCCACTGTAATAACCAAAACATTTTCACATGACTATTTGATAAACCCAGTGATTTTTTCTCTGTTTTAGGGATAGTGAATCAAAGATGATTGAAAAGATTTCAAGAGATGTTTCAAGCAAACTAAACGCTACAATCTCTTGGGATTTTGAAGACATGGTGGGTATTGAAGCACACTTGAAGAAAATACAGCCCTTGTTACATTTAGAATACGATGATAGAGCTATGATTGTTGGAATCTCTGGTCCTGCAGGAATTGGTAAAACTACCATTGCGAGAGCTTTACATAGCAGCCTCTCTAGCAATTTTCAGCTTAATTGTTTTATGGAGAATATCAGGGGAAGCTATAATAGAGGTCTTGACGAGTATGGTTTGAAGCTGCAAATACAAGAGCAACTTCTTTCCAAAATTTTAAACGAAAATGGTTTAAGGGTATACCATTTAAGTGCTCTACCAAAAAGGCTATATGACCAAAAAGTTCTCATCATTCTGGATGATGTGGATGATCTGCAACAACTCGAGGCTTTGGCTAATGAAACTAACTGGTTTGGTCCTGGAAGTAGGATCATCATAACGACCGAAGATCAAGAGCTTTTGGAGCAACATGATATTAACAATATATATCATGTAGATTTTCCAACTAAAGAAGAAGCTTGTAAGATCTTTTGTAAATATGTTTTTAGACAGAGCTCAGTCCCATGTGGTTTTGAAGAGCTTTCCGAAAGAGTAATAGAGCTTTGTAGCAACCTTCCTTTGGGTCTTCGTGTCATGGGCTCAACTTTACGTCGAAAGAAAGAAGATGACTGGGAATGTATATTGCATAGGCTAGAAAATAGTCTTGATCGAAAGATTGATGAAGTACTTAGAGTCGGATACGAACAATTGCATAAGGATGATCAATTGCTATTTCTCATCATTGCGTTGTTCTTCAACTATAAAAATGATGATTATGTGAAAGCATTGCTCGCTGACAGTAAAATGGATGTCAGATTGGGATTGAAAGCCCTCGCATATAAATCTATCATACAAATATCAACCGAAAGAAAGGTAGTGATGCACAAGTTACTACAACAAATGGGTAGAGAAAGGGTTCAAAGCCAAGATCCTTGGAAACGCCTATATGCTAGAAAAGTTATAGTAGATCTTAATCATCCTTTGATCAACTGCTATATGCTAGAAATAATTGTGATTCAGTTTGAATATAAAGAAACTGGAGTCTGTATCTTAAACTTAGTTAGGATAGTGTATGATATCATCTGCAGTTTCAGGTTATTGCTTTAATTTCAGCTTTTTAGCAAGATTGCTTTAATTTCTTCTTTAAACTTTGCCACTTGCTTCTTGTGCTTCTACATCTCTGATTCCATTATAAAGAATGCTTTCGATCATCGCACTTGGCTCTTGCGGTTTGTAAGTGTGTAATTGCTGCTTCTTTTCCATCCTTGATAAGCTTCACCACTTGCAACTCCTCTGTTAGAGTTTATCTTTATCAATGCAATCATGATCTCTAGCTAGTTTCTCTCTGTACCATGAAGCCTCAGCTTCCATAACACATTCTCTCGTCTCTTCCAACTCAACTCTAATAGGTTCTCATCTTTGAGGATTGTGATCTCTTGATTTAAATTAGCATAACATTTACTTCATGCCTCTCTATATCATTGGATGCATCTCACTTTTTAGCATCTACTACATGTAACAGTGAAACAACAGAAAAGAAACTTAACATTACTCATTTCAATAGTAAACATAAATAAATATAACAAAGGAAAAAGTTAATAAGTGTGACGAATTTGTGGAACATTAGAATCAAAATAGATCAAGCAAAAAAAGCAAAATGGCATGGAATCTTCCATTGTTTCATTCATTCATCCTCCGATTGATTCTCCTGCTAAGCAAACAGAGAAATCCAATCAATTAGGGTACTTTGATCAAACTCGGTCAAGATACATCTCGGCAAATTTCTCACTAGCAAGACCAATCCACTAAGCTTTCCCGAAGATTATAAAATCGAACACCTTACAGAGTTTGAAAAGAAGAATGAAACGAAGAATAAGAGGTAAAGCTATTCCTTATTATTTTTCTCTGAATCCTCTCCATATCTTCTTATTAAGCTCTGTTTCTTTGTTGTAAGAGAGACTTGACTTAACAGGAGCCATAGTTTCAAAACAGTCTGCTGCGTTTTACAAGAATGCTTCCTCCTGGGCCTGCCTCCCTTCCAGCCCGATGCCTGGGTAAAATATTCGAAACCAAACCGAATAGTCATAAAACCCGAACGAATTCTAAATGTGTCCACTCGAATTACCCAAACCGAATCCGATCTAAACCCAAAACCGAACAATTTAACCTAAAACCCGAAATATATATATATATATATATATATAATATTGGTTATATTTGCTATAATTTTATACCCAAAACTACTAAATAACAAAAAATATGAATAATTGGAATTTTACAATTTTAGTTTTAATAATCTAAATAATATTAGTTATATTTAGTTGTAGTTTTGTAAATTTTTGGAACTTTTTATCAAAATTTATCAAAATTTAATATTTTTTGGATTTTTTAAACTTGAAATCTGATCTGAATCTAAACAAAATCGTACCAAATAGTCATAAAACACAAACGGATACAAAGTCTTCTACCAAAATTATCCAAATCTAAAAAAATCCGAATCGAATCCAATCCGAAACCCGAATGCTCAGACGTATTTTGTATTATATATCGCCTGACAATCATAAATTTGAGATGATATATAGATAGCGTGTGGCTGGGTGTCATTGTTCTGGCCTGCATGATTTTTTTTTTCTTTTGCTTTTGATAAACAAAGAAATTAATATAATATATACACAATTTGCAATTATATTATATTAATCCAAACCATTTAACAAACATATATATACATTTGCAATCTGTGGAAGAAGTCATATATGTCGTCTTCATACTTTTTAAAAATAAGAATGATTCGAAAAAGAGAAGAAACTTTCATCTTTTTGAAATTAAACTGAATAGTCATAAAATCCAAACGGATTCTAAATGTGTCTACCCGAATTACTCAAACCGAATCCGATCTAAACCGAAAACCGAACAGTATAACCTAAAACCCAAAATATATTTATATATCAAAAATATTGGTTATATTTAGTTATAATTTTATACCCAAAACTACTTAATAACAAAATATATGAATAATCAGAATTTTACAATTTTAGTTTTATTAATCCAAATAATATTAGTTATATTTAGTTGTAGTTTTGTAATTTTTTAAAACTTTTTTTTTATCAAAATTTAACATTTTTGGATTTTTTAAAACTCGAAATCTGATCCGAATCCGACCAAAACCAAACCGAATAGTCATAAAACACAAACAGAAACAAAGTCTTCTACCCGAGATCTAAAATAATCCGAATCGAATCCGATCCAAAACCCGAATGTCCAGTCGTATTTTGTATTATATATCGCCTGACAGTCATAAATTTGAGATGATATATAGATAGTGTGTGGCTGGGTGCATTGTTCTGGCATGCATGATTTTTTTGTTTGTTTTCTTTTGCTTTTGATAAACAAAGAAATTAATATAATATATACACAATTTGCATGTATATTATATTAATCCAAACCATTTAACAAAAATATTTATACATTTGCAATCCGTGGAAGAAGTCATATATGTCGTCTTCATACTTTTTTAAAATAAGAATGACTCGAAAAAGAGAAGAAACTTTCATCTTTTCTCAAAAGTCAATGACTCGAAAACGAGAAGAAACTTTCATCTTTTCTCAAAAGTCAATGACTCGAAAAAGAGAAGAAACTTTCATCTTTTCTCAAAAGTCAATGCTGTATACTGAATATATATATATATATGGCTCATCCTGCCGAGAGGCATTTTTGTATATCTCATCTTAAACTATTCTCGCAGCTGTATCTTATGATTTCTTCTTCTTCTTCTTCTTTGGGTAGAACCTGGAGATACCGTGTCTTTGCAAGCTTCCACGGACCAGACGTCCGTGAAACGTTTCTGACTCATTTACGTAAACAGTTTAACGACAATGGGATTACGATGTTCGATGATCAAAAGATTGTGAGAGGCGATTCCATTGGCCCTGCACTAACACAAGCGATTGGAGAATCGAGGATCTCTATTGTGGTGCTCTCGAAGAACTATGCTTCTTCCAAGTGGTGTTTGGATGAGCTATTGGAGATTTTGAAGTGTGAGAAAACGATTGGGCAAATAGTAATGACGATCTTCCACGGAGTAGAACCATCTGATGTGCGCAAACAAAATGGAGAATTTGGGATCGCTTTCAATGAAACTTGTGCTGGTAAAACAGAGGAAAAGAAGAGCAAATGGAGCCAAGCTTTGAATTATGTGGGCAACATTGCTGGAGAACACTTCCAGAAGAGGTTAGTTTGCTTTCGTTTAACTAATTTGTGTTTTTTTGCTTCTTAATCCGATTAGGGAAATTTTCTCAATGAATCTAAAAGATCTGATAGCTTTTCTGAATGTTCATGTGCTATTTATTAACATATAAGACTCATGCGGTTATATATACCTACAAGACAATATTCTGATAATTAATAATCAGGTTTTCAAAAAAAAAGATATAGGAGAATTTGGATATAAAGGATATTTTTCATCCAATTTGTCCAATATTTATACTTTTTTTGAAAGATTTGGTGAGATCATCTTTTAGAATATTGAAAATTCAAATATACCCTCAAGTCTAAATTTTTTTAATGGTTTCTAAAACCTTTAACTCATAAAAAGTTTTTTTTTTAAATAATATTACAAAAATATATTACGATATCTATATATTTATATTTTTTATACGTTACAAAAATATGTTACGAAAAATATTTTTTATAGTATTACAAAAAACTTATTACGAAGTATAAATATTTTTATAATACTAAAAATTATTTTACAAAAATTTATGTTACGAAAATACATTAAAAATATATTACGATATATATATATATATATTTTTATAATATTACAAATTTCACAAAAATATATTAGAAAATATGTATATATTTATAATATTAAAAAAATATTAAGAAATATATATATATATATAATATTAAAAATATATTACGAAATATATAGAATAGTTTTAATAAAAATATATATTACAAAATATATATGTATGCATATAATCGATTTCTTCAAAAAATATTTTTAAAAATATTCAGTTTTCTTATTTTTAGATTCAATATCTATCTCTAATGAAATTTTAATTCATAATGTTTATTCTAATCTTACTAGAAAATATATTAGAATACACATTCTAAATGTATAAGAACATGTACAAATGATAGAATGTGTATTCTAAATTTCATAGATCCCTACAATACATATTCTAATATAAAATATATAAATTCTAAATATTTTAGAACATGTACAATTGCTACATTGTGTATTCTAAATTTCATAGAAGGTGAATTTTAAAGTGTTTAGAATATGTATTCTAAAATCTCTATTTTAAATTTTCTAGAATATGTACAAATTCTAGAATACATAAACTAGTTTTTCTAAAACATGTACAAGTAGTAAAATATGTATAATGAGAGTTAGAATATATATTCTAAACTTTTCAGAACATACTTCATCACGCTAAATATATATTCTAAACTTTTCAAAACATACTTCATCAGGCTAAATACATATTTAAAACTGAATAAAATCGAAAACTTTCTTCTTTAAATCTTCTCTTTAATTGTTTATGAACATGTTTCGGGTTTTTTTTGAAAAATGTGTGTTTTCTATTAGTAGGGCAGCTTTGGAAAATGGTAATTTACAAAAAAGTTCTAGATATATAAAGTTATTGCTAGACGTCCTGTATATCCAATTATCCCAAAGATATATGCAGATGTTATCGAGAGATATATAAATCTTCTTGGTTGATGTTAACGGGGAAAAATATGTCTTATATATATATATAAGTCTGCTGGTTGAATTTCTATGACTCCATAATATCTCCCACTGTAATAAGCAAAACATTTTCACATGACTATTTGATAAACCCAGTGATTTTTTCTCTCTTTTGGGGATAGTGAATCAAAGATGATTGAAAAGATTTCAAGAGATGTTTCAAACAAACTAAACGCTACAATCTCTTGGGATTTTGAAGACATGGTGGGTATTGAAGCACACTTGTGGAAAATACAGTCCTTGTTACATTTAGGACAGAGCTATTATTGTTGGAATCTCTGGTCCTGCAGGAATTGGTAAAACTACCATTGCGAGAGCTTTACATAGCCGCCTCTCTAGCAATTTTCAGCTTAATTGTTTTATGGAGAATATCAGGGGAAGCTATAATAGAAGTCTTGACGATCTTGGTTTGAAGCTGCAATTACAAGAGCAACTCCTTTCCAAAATTTTAAACCAAAATGGTATAAGGATACACAATTTAAGTGCTCTACCAGAAAGGCTATATGACCAAAAAGTTCTCATCATTCTGGATGATGTGGATGATCTGGAACAACTCGAGGCTTTGGCTAAGGAAACTAACTGGTTTGGTCCTGGAAGTAGGATCATCATAACGACCGAAGATCAAGAGCTTTGGGAGAAAATTGGTATCAACAATATATATCATGTAGATTTTCCAACTAAAGAAGAAGCTTGTAAGATCTTTTGTAAATATGCTTTTAGAGATAGCACAGTCCCATCTGGTTTTGAAGAGCTTTTCGAAAGAGTAATAGAGCTTTGTAGCAACCTTCCTTTGGGTCTTCGTGTCATGGGCTCAACTTTACGTGGAAAGAAAAAAGATGACTGGGAATGTATATTGCTTAGGCTAGAAAATAGCCTTGATCGAAAGATTGATGGAGTACTTAGAGTCGGATACGAACAATTGCATAAGGATGACCAATTGCTATTTCTCATCATTGCGGTTTTCTTCAACTATAAAGATGATGATTATGTGAAAGCAATGCTCGCTGACAAATTGGATGTCATATTGGGATTGAAAGCCCTCGCATATAAATCTATCATACAAATATCAACCGAAGGAAAGGTAGTGATGCACAAGTTACTACAACAAAGACTCATATATCTTACCTATTGTGTTAATAATTTTTGTTTTTGAAAACTCCTCAGGATCGTGCAAGTTGTGTGATGGGTATATCTTTTGATCTATCCACAATCCCAAACAGTGTGCGTATAAGCGCGGGAGGTTTAAGAAGAATGGATGATCTTCGATTTATCAGCATCTACAACACAAGACGTGATACAAATGTTAGAGTTCATATACCGGAGGACATGGATTTCCCACACAGTCTAAGGTTATTACATTGGGAAAAATACCCTGGAAAGTGGCTTCCTCGTACATTTAGGCCTCAATTTCTTGTGGAGCTCATAATGATGTATAACAACCTCGAGAGGCTTTGGGAAGGAATCCAGGTTCGTGTATATATAATAATATTTGTTTACTTTGTAATAGGTTTTCTGGGAGTATATTGGTTTATGGATTTTAATTGACTTAGAAATCTACCATAGTATTTCTAAATCATCCTACTATATATTACAAAAAAAAAGAGAGACAACTTTTAGCGTTAGTTACATGATACAAAAAGATAAACTACACATAGATATTATTATTTTTCTAAATCCAGGAGATAGCTTTATCACGCCGGCTTTTTTTTTCTTCATCACAAAACTATTAGCTTTAGTAGTAGTATATTTGTGATACTAAATTACTAATCATATTAGTAGTTTCTTTACCAAAATAAAATAAATAATATTAGTAGAGTACTTGTTGTATCAGTTGATTGAATTGTACTAATTATAATAGTCAACGTATACAACAAAATAAAAAGTGTAAATAGTTTCAATAAACAAATTTGCAGCTCTTACAAAAAGTGTAAATATATTTTTTTTCCTTTCCAAAATTATTTATCTCAGATTAGCAACCCTGACAAAAAAAATCAAAATCTTTCTAAATATCAGGAAAATGGGTAAAAAACCATCATCTTTTTTTTGTGGGTTTTTAAACCCTCATCCTTAAATAAATGGTGAAATAAACCCTACGTATTATAAAAAAAACTAAGTACATCACTATATTAAAATAAATATAAATAAATAATTTTTTATGTTTTGTTTTCCTAAATTTGAGTTTGTAAAATTTTCCCAAAATTGAGTTTTTAATTAAAATATTATTATAGGTTAGCACATTCCATGTTTTGATTCGAATTTGTTCAAACTTTCCTTTTGAATAACTATCTAAAAGTAATTAATATTAGTTAAAATATTTTAAATTTGTATTTTAGAGTTATAGTTTATATATATATATTAATTTAATGTATTTCAATTAAAATTGTTTTGGTGTTAAAATTTATGTACTTTCGTAAGAAAATAAAGTTTTTGTTTGTTTTCATATTACTAAGTTTATGTGACTAAACCAAGTAAACATTTCTTAACATCAAATTCATACTTGACAATACTATAATCGATAATCGAATATGAATTTATGTTAATTATATTTTTATTTGGTTGGTCACACATACTTATTAACATGAAAATAAACAAAAATATTTTTACTATTATGAAAATACATAAATTTTAATACCAAAATATTTTTAATTTAAATATGTAAAGTTAAAATATATTTAAAATATAACTTTAAAATATTTCAAAAATCAACTAATATTAATTAATTTTAGCAAGTTATTCAAAAAGAAGTTGGAACAAACTTGAATCAAAACAGGAAATGTGCTACTCAATAATAATATTTTAGTTAAAAAAACTCAATTCTAGAAAAATTTCACAAACTCAAATTTAAAAAAATAAATGATATACCATAATTTATTTATTTATTTTTATTTTAATATAATGATACACTTAGTTTTTTCTTATGTATCCCTAAAGTTTATTTCATAATTTATTAAATGGTGAGAGTTTAAATACGCATAAAAAAGAGTATTTTCATGTTTTTGAAAAAGTCAGGGTTTTTACACCCATTTTCCCTAAATATTAGGATCAGTAAATTCTTATTTTCCTTGGCATGTTTTGACGTTTTTCCTTTGTGTCAATTTACATTCAGCCCCTTCCAAATCTCAAGAAGATAAATCTGTATCACTCCGTGAATTTGAAGGAACTCCCGGATCTTTCAAAAGCTGAAAAGCTCGAAATATTGAAACTGAGTTGTTGCAAGAGTTTGGTAGAGCTTCCACCATCAATTGCGAGTCTTCATAAACTACAGGTGTTGTGTATGGATGACTGTAGAAAGCTACAAGTTGTACCGACTCAACTCAACTTGGCATCTCTTCACAGTGTCTCAATGGAGGAATGCTATCAATTGAAAAACATTCCAGATTTTGGCAGAAACATTACAAAACTCCATATCACAGACACAATGCTAGAGAAAGTGCCTGATTCTATTCGGTTTGGTCCCCTTAAGAGTTTCCATATAATTGGCACTTGGGAAATTTTCAACTACGGCTCAGGCATTGAGAAAATTCCAGATTGGATCAAAGATCTTCATCAGCTAGAAGAGCTTGATATATGTTTCTGTGAAAAAATTGCATCACTGCCAGAGCTCCCTGCCTCGCTCAGTTTTCTAACAGTACACCGTTGTGAATCACTGGAGACAGTAAAATCTTTTCCTGCTGACTCTCAAATTATAAGTTTATTTTTTCGTGAATGCATCAAATTGGATCGAAAGGCACGGAGAGTCATTACCCAGCGATCATGGAATGCATGCTTACCCGGAAGAACAATCCCTGCGGAGTTCAATCAACGAGCTTTTGGAAATTCTTTGACCATTCGTTCAGATTTCGACAAATTTAGGATTTGCCTCTTGGTTTCCCCTAATGATGGGGTGTATGAATTGGGATTCAAGGGCGAAACCTTAGAATGTGACATATGCATAAACGGTTGCCCCATTGATAAGAATATAAATTATGATGTCACTTTGATCCGATCGGAACATCTATATATGTCTTGCGTTTTATTCTCAGATCAAGATGAAGGATGGCGTGAACAAGACAACGAGATAATGTTCGTATTCAGCAACACATCCCCTGAATTCGACATTATTCAATGTGGTGTCCAGACCTTGACGGACGAAACCACAAGCAGCTATGAATCTAGTTCAGAAGAATTGTCTGAAGACGACGATGCAAGTCTCTCTGCTGGTAGCAATGAGTTTGATTTCTCTGATGGTAGCAATGAGTTTGATGCAAGTCTCTCTGATGGTAGCAATGAGTTTGATGAAAGTCTCTCTGATGGTAGCAATGAGTCTGGTGAACCAAGAGTGAAGCGTCTGAAGACCTAAAAAGGTATATCACTCTCGTCTGTTTAAGCAGTTATGGAAGTTATGAATATCAAAAGTCTGAAGAAGAAACTAGCAGAGAAACGATCAGAACAAGTGTCTGAAGAGATGATGAATATCTCCCTGCATGTCGGGAGAATTCAGTTTGACGATGTTGGACGTAATCAAGTCTTCCTTAATTAGTTTGTTAACACATTTAATTAATTATGTTATGTATTTACATAAGACTAAGATAGTATTCTGTACCATCGAAGAGATACGAAAAAAAAAAAAAAAAAAACAGAGTAACCGCTTGCAGTTATGTTTGTGTCTCTTCAATTGTGTATGTTCATTATGTATTTATACTCAGTGTAATTCAATGAAATCAGTGTAGTTTTTCAGAGTAAAATTCGTGTGCATTACAACAATAAAAGAGAGACTGAGTTTAAATCAAACAACACAAAAAACAGAGCATATTAAGTTGTTGTAACAGAGTAAAATCTGTTGTTGTCCGATTCATATGTTACGATCAGACTTTGGGAGATCAAAGTCCAACATGGTATCAGAGCACATGGAGACAACAATACAGCAAGTCATTCCAATCTTCAATGGAGAAGCATACAGTTTTTGGAAAATTAAGATGAAGACAATATTGAAGATAAGAAAACTATGGGAAGTCATTGAAGATGGAGTTGAGATAATCGTATCTACATCTGAAAATACACCGGAGATGATCAAAGAGAAAGATGATCGTGTGATGAAGGATATGATGGCACTTCAGATCCTTCAAACTGCAGTCTCAGATTCAATATTTTCGAGAATAGCTTCCGCATCAACCGCGAGAGAAGCTTGGAGTGCGTTGGAAATGGAGTTCCAAGGAAGCACACAAGTAAGGATGATTAATCTTCAGACCTTGAGAAGAGAATATGAGAATCTGAAGATGGAGGAGAGTGAAACCATAAATGATTTCACAACCAAGTTGATTAACATGAGTAATCAACTAAGAGTTCATGGTGAAGAGAAGACCGATTACCAATTGGTTCAAAAGGTTTTGATTTCTTTACCTGAGAGGTTCGACAGCATAGTCACTGTTCTTGAATAAACTAAGGACCTTTCAGTCTTGTCAATGACTGAAATGATAGGTACCTTAAAGGCGCATGAGAAGCGCTTGAGTATACGAGAGGAGCGTATCAATGAGGGTGCGTTCTATGGAGGAAACAAGCAAGGAAGTAAACGTCATGAGAAAACCAAGAGATGGTGTGGTGTATGTAAAAAGGACAATCACAATGAGGTAGATTGTTGGAGAAGAAAGAACGGAGGCGTTCCGCAAATGAGTGCGAAAAATGAAAGGAAGTGTTATGTGTGTGACAAACCAGGTCACATAGCAAAGGACTGCAGACTTAGAAGGGCCGAGAGAGCGGATATAAGTTTAGAAGAAACAGATGAAGAAGTGGTCAATGAGGGTAACATTCTGTTTAGTGCAGTCGAAAAAAAAAGAAGCAACTAAGATTAAAGAAGAAACATGGTTGGTAGATAGTGGGTGTACCAATCACATGACCAAGAATTCAGATTATTTTATTGATCTTGATCGAAGCAAGAAGACTACAATCGAAGTAGGAAATGGACAAAGCGTGAAGGCAGAAGGAAAAGGAAGCATTCAAATTTCTACATACCAGGGAGTACACACTATCAAAGATGTACTTCTAGTGCCGGGATTGTCAAGAAACTTATTGAGTGTGGGACAAATGATATCAAACGCATATGGAGTCTTATTTGAAGACAATAGATGCATCATCAAAAATTCACAAGGAAAAATAATATTAAACATCAAGATCAAGCATAGGAGTTTTCCAATTCGATGGAGTAAGCCGGAAGTAAGCGCTTTACTTGCTCAAGAAGGAAAAGTTGACAAAACCAAGTTATGGCATAGACGATTGGGGCATGCCAGTTTTGAGAAATTGGAAAAAATGCAAAAGGTGAAGATTGTACATAATCTTCCAAAGTTTGAAGTCACAAAGGAGATATGTGACTCATGTGAGATGGGAAAGCAAGCGAGGAAAAATTTTCCGAAGAAGTCTCAAACAAGGACAAGTGAAGTCTTGGAGTTAGTACACTCGGATGTCTGTGGTCCTATGCAAACGGAGTCAATGAGTGGAAGCAAATACTTCATAGTGTTCATTGATGATTATACAAGAATGACGTGGGTGTATTTCATCAAGTACAAGAGTGAAGTTCTCTCCAAATTCAAGCAGTTCAAGTCACTAGTGGAGAATCAATCTGGAAAACGTATAAAGCAACTTAGAACTGATGGTGGTGGTGAATTCTTGTCAAAAGAATTTATCAATCTATGTCAAGAGGCTGGCATACAAAGGCAAGTCACAACACCATACTCCCCTCAACAAAATGGTGTTGCGGAGAGAAAAAATAGAACACTAGTTGAGATGGCTCGTTCGATGCTTGCGGATCAAGGACTTCCAAATAAGTTTTGGGCAGAAGCAGTGGCTACTTCAACTTATTTGCAAAATATCTTACCTACCAAGTCCTTAGAAGAATATATTACTCCATTAGAGAAGTGGAGTGGAAGAAAGTCAAATGTTGAACATTTGAAGGTGTTTGGTTGTTTATGCTATGTGCATATTCCAGTCGAGAAAAGAAGAAAACTCGATGAAAAATCCAAGCGTGGGATGTTTATTGGCTATGGAAGTGAGTCTAAAGGGTATAGAATACTCTTGTTAGACGAAGAAAAAGTGGAGGTATCACGAGATGTGATATTTGATGAAGAAAAGAGTTGGGATTGCGAGAAGAAAGAAGTAAAGAACATCTTTATCTCACCAACTGAAACCGAGGCTGAAGAGAATCAACCAGATCTTGGATCAAATGAGATCGTAAACACTCAAAGTGAAGATGGAAGAGAAGAAGATTCTGGAAGAGAAGAAGATTCTCCAAATAAACCAAGAAAATATCGGTATATCAACGAGTTGATGCAACAAACAAATGAAGTCGAAGAAATGGCGCATATACATGAGATGTGTCTCTTGATGGCCGAAGAACCTCAGGATCTGGAGGAAGCAATGAATGACTTAAAATGGATAGAAGCTATGAGAGAAGAGTTGCGAATGATAGAAAAGAACAAAACTTGGCAAGTTATGGAGAGGCCAAGCAACAAGAATGTGATTAGTGTCAAATGGATATTCCGTTTGAAGACTAATGCAAGTGGAGAAGCAATCAAACACAAGGCAAAGTTGGTGGCCAGAGGATTCACACAAGAATATGGTGTGGATTATCTTGAAACCTTTGCACCAGTTTCAAGATATGATATGATAAGAACATTAATAGCGATTGCTGCTCAAAATAAATGGAAACTCTTCCAAATGGATGTGAAGTCAGCATTTCTAAATGGAGACTTGGAAGAGGAGATTTATGTAGAACAACCACCAGGCTTCATACAAGAAGGAGAAGAAAACAAAGTGTTGAAATTACATAAAGCACTTTACGGTTTAAAGCAAGCTCCTAGAGCATGGTATGGTCGCATTGATTCGTACTTCATAAAGAATGGTTTTCAAAGAAGTATGAATGATGCAGCACTATATGTCAAGAAAACAATGGAGGGCGTGCTGATCATTAGTCTGTATGTTGACGACATCATATTCACCGGGAGCAACATGAAGAAGATTGAATGGTTTAAGGAGGAGATGAAAAGTGAGTTCGAGATGACTGACTTAGGTGAACTCAATTACTTCCTTGGCATGGAAGTTATACAAACTGAAGAAGGCATATTTCTCTCACAAGAAAAGTATGCAAAAAAGCTCTTGAAGAAGTTTGGAATGGAGGATTGCAAGAGTTTGACAACACCGTTGACTCCTCATGGCAAGACAGAGAAGGTCTTGTATGAGAAGCTTGAAGATGTTACGAGATTTAGAAGCATGATTGGAGGCCTCTTGTATCTTTGTGCCTCTAGACCTGACATCATGTATGCGAGTTCTTACTTGTCTCGCTACATGGCATCACCACTGAAGCAACATCTTCAAGAAGCCAAACGGGTCCTTAGATATATCAAGGGTACCTTGGCATATGGGATTCACTTCAAGCAAGTAGAAAAACCAGAGTTGGTGGGATTTTCTGATAGCGATTGGGGCGGATCAGTTGAGGACAAAAAAAGTACGAGTGGGTATGTTTTTACACTTGGATCAGGTGTATTCTGTTGGAATTCTAGCAAGCAGAAGACGGTTGCTCAATCAACGGCCGAGGCTGAATACATTTCTGTTTGCTCCGCAGCAAACCAAGCAATTTGGTTACAAAGGCTGGTGAATGAGATTGGTTTCAAGGCTGAGAAAGGCATAAGGATCTTCTGCGACAATAAATCAGCAATTGCAATCGGAAAGAATCCGGTTCAACACCGTCGGACCAAGCATATCGACATAAAGTATTATTTCGTTCGAGAGGCTGAACAAAACGGGAAAATCAAACTTGAGTACTGTCCAGGCGAGTTGCAAGTAGCAGACATATTGACAAAGCCTTTAAACAAAACAAGGTTCGAAACTCTACAAGAAGAACTAGGCGTAACAATGAAGCCATGATCAAGGAGGAGTGTTGGACGTAATCAAGTCTTCCTTAATTAGTTTGTTAACACATTTAATTAATTATGTTATGTATTTACATAAGACTAAGGTAGTATTCTGTAACATCGAAGAGATACGGAAAAAAAAAAAAACAGAGTGTTTGTGTCTCTTCAATTGTGTCTGTTCGTTATGTATTTATACTCAGTGTAATTCAATGAAATCAGTGTAGTTTTTCAGAGTAAAATTCGTGTGCATTACAACAATAAAAGAGAGACTGAGTTTAAATCAAACAACACAAAAAACAGAGCATATTAAGTTGTTGTAACAGAGTAAAATCTGTTGTTGTCCGATTCATATGTTACGATCAGACTTTGGGAGATCAAAGTCCAACAGATGAACCCTGAAGGGACCTGACAAGATATTTTTTCTTTCCTTTTTATTTTTTTTTTGTGATTTCAGATTATGTTCTTTGGGTTGTACAGCTTTCTAAATACACACTAAGACCTGAATACGTTCTTTTGTTGTATGGACTAATAAATTGTTCACTCGTTTAGTGGTTTCTGGTTGTCTCTCATGCATTTAGCTCTTGAGGTTCTTCAGTGGTTTTGAAAATCTAATCCTCTATAGATGATCAAAAATTTGGAAACAATTTGCTTTGAATCCAAAAAGAACGTAATTTTGGAAACCGTTTCAGACCATAACCAATGGATCTATCATTAATTCTGTTCCTTGTCTTTTTAAGACTTTCTAATGATCTCATTGTGTTTATCTGTACTACCAAGTCCTGGATAGACTCGGATCATAAATTTACCTATACGTATTATCTAATCTGTTGATTCGGTAGATTAGTCTTTGGATGACAGTCCGATGAGCTCAAGAAATGCCGAGAAGATTTGTCATCATGTGCTAGCAAATGACACAGTGAGAGTGGGTGTTCTTGCATATCTTTAGTTACACACTGGATTTAAACTAGTTATATCATCTGATATATCAATAAACAACAATATGGTTTGTAAATGATATCATTTGCATTCCCGCAAAGAAACTACTTTGGCTTCCACAACTGATTCGTAGGGTTCTCTGCCTCTTATCTTAGCTGTAGAGTCTCTATGATCTCTTACACTTTTATTTTTTACCTTTTGACACATGAGATGATAAATTATCTGATTAATATTCGCTCTAGGGTTTGGCATTCCATGACAGAAGAAAACTGTATGAAATTTAAATTCCCACAGCAAAGAAGATTCAATCAGCAAGAACTAGTCAAATGATGTATCCTATATATATTCCATTTCAACCATACTATATAGATAATAATTCTAGAAGTTAATGAAGTGGAACATTAGTATGGCTAAAGATAGTAAGTAGTAACCCACGAACTCAAAAGAGAAAACTTATAGTACATCTTAATCAGGAAATTTGTGGAGCTCCACTGCTAATAATAGAAATGTAAATAATCTTTCATTTCTCATTCATCCTCCAATCGATGATCCTGCAAACCAAACACATCAAACAAATCAGTGTGTTAATCTGGATTCCTTTTTGGTTAAAAGGTTAATCTGGACTACGTGTCTTAAACATGGAAATTCTGTAGCATACTTCCAGGGATGTTACTGCAGAGCTGCAGCCAAAAGGCCTGCAATAAATATGAATACGTTCTTCTCCAAACCCCCAAAGGAAAGACAAAAATGAGTAGGGGATATACCTAACTCTTCTGCAGATCCTCCAACATTGCCAATGCCTTTTGTTGTTCCCCCTTACTACATAAACCAGCCAGCATACCACGAACGTAATGGTATCAGGACACACACCATTAGATATATATATTAGTAAACCCTCTAAAGGCTCGAGCTTACTGCATCACGGATGTCTGGTGGGTCATGTGAACTCATCGTACAGGGATATTCAAATGTAATGTGAAATCATCGTGGATTACTGCATCATGGATGTGTGGTGGGTCATGGCTTTTGAGGGATCATCAAGGAAAAAATCACTTTCATGCTAGAGACATTTTCTTACCGGCTGACAACAGAACGGTTGCAGAGCTTCGATGCATATTTTGGGCAATGCAGAGCCTGTCTGATCTTCGTGTAACTGATGTTGAGCTTTGGTCACAATGGGGGGCAGCTATTGAAGCTTTAAACAATCCTCGCGACTGGCCGAAGTATCGTTCTTTGCTGGATAGGATCCTGAGGCTACGTCAACGGTTTCGGTTCTGTGAGTTTAAGCATTCAGCTGCACAAGCGAATTTAGCGGCAAGAAGGATAGCACAAAGTGTCACACAAGATGGGAGGGTTCATTCCTATTTAGCTGTGGGGGGGACCCGGATGGCTTCATTCTATCCTTAAAAATGATCGTCATTAGAGAAGGTACTATGTGCCAGACACGTCTGAGCTACGCGGACAAGTACCCGTTTTTTGAATCGTTTTGTATTGAGCTCAATATGCTCTGTTTTTATTACCTGCTCTGTTTCGAGTTGGTTGGTCCTGAAAACTATCACTTGTACTCGTTTCCTCACCTATTATGGTGGTGGTCTATTTTATCAGATGACAACCAAAAAAAGGCTCGAGCTGAATCAGAAAACGACAACCGACTTAATTAGATTGGTAGTGACCGGTTTAAGTGGACTGGCACGTTGACCGGTTCAGATATAACTAATCGTGGAGAAAACTAAGCTCCAGAGTTGAGAGTGAAATATGAAAAAAAAAACATTGTCGTGATGCAACTTGCAACCGTTTAATGTTAAAAGTCATAAGCAGAGGCAAATAAATCTATCACAATTTAAATTTAACCCATTGTTTATTTCAGTAACTAAACAGTTTTATGCCTTCAAAGGATTCTTAGCGTCTCTCAAGCAGCCAAACTCTTGGAGGCAATCTCAAAGACATTCTCAGACAATCCATTTGCTGACATTATCATCTCCAATTGTGCCTGCAAAAACACAACACAAACATGAGTTTAACGAGGCAAAAAGATCCAATGAATCCTTAAAAAGGGAAAATTAAGGAATGGTTTGCTTTTATCGCCTATACGATTTACCTTGGCTAGAGCTTGACGTGTTTCATCGTAACGCTTCCACCTCGAAAAGGCAGACACCATACGAGAAGCAACCTAGACTCAGACCAAACGAAAGAGTTAGTCGTTAAGGTTATTTGTTGTCAGCATAGTTACAAAGACATAAGTTGATTTGGGAGTTTTAACCTGAGGGTTCAATTTGTCTAACTGGACAACAATGTCGCCCAAGAATTTGTAACCTGATCCATCTTTGGCATGGAAATTCACTGGGGAACCGCAGAATCCTCCAATTAGCGAGTAAACCTGAATGATCATATCATTGTTGGTTTCATCGTAAGCATAGAACTGAGGAAAAAAGTTATGGAATGAGAGTTTGAGAATTCACTTGCCTTGTTTGGATTGCGTAGATCAAAAGCTGGGTGATCTAAAAGCTTCTTGACATTCTCTACATTGCCAGGAATGTCAGATGTTGATTGAAGTAGGAACCATTTATTAACAACCTGAGATCAGAAACCAATAAAACTTAGTATGGCAAACTAAACCAAAAAGTAGAGGGAAGTAAATTGCGATATTAAGATCCATACCAAGTAATCGCCCTGCCACTTGTTGTAGAAGTCGGCAAGAACATCATCACGGGTTTTACCCGGGTTCTGGGCAAGAGCCGCCAAAGCGGCAAATTGGTCTGTCAAATTGGTGGCCATCTTGTATTCGCTCAATGCAAGTTCAATATATGCTGAATCCTCAAGAGATGCAAGATAAGCTGGAGTATTTAAATAAAGCAAAGCGTAATGAAGTTAGTGACTTGAGCAAAAGAGTATCTCCTTTTAGAAAGAATGACTCTGGAATACAAACCAAGAGCTGTGTTCTTCAAAGCTCGCCTTGCCATGTTGGAGTGGTCAAAGACATAAGCCTCTGTGCTCCTATTGTTCTCGACCTACACAAAAAAACAATTGAAAAGTTTCAGTGGGTACAACTCTGGTCCCTAATCCCAAGAGGTTCATCATATAGAGAGAAGAAGACATACAATCTTCAGAAGCTCAGCTTTAAGTTCAGATGCAAGCTGCTTTCTAACAAACTTTCTAACAGCATGAACAGCATCAGGATCCGCCACGGCCATCATGTCCATTATCTCTCCTTCCCCAGGTAGTGTTATTGCTTTGGCTATAAATTCCTATACAATAGATAAAGAAAATAGATTACAAAGTCACATCCTACACTTCCTTTTATAATTACGTGGTCGATAAAGGAATGTAGATCCTTACCTTGTCCAAGCTTGGGTCAGAAAGCACACTGCCAAGACCTTGCACAAATTTTGGGTTTAGAGCCAACGGTTTATTTTGCTGGAAATCAGAAACTAAATTCAGCATGAGCTTCCTTGCCAGAACTTGACCAGCCTCCCACCTAAAATACAGAAAAAATGAATTATCGAAATGCGGAAAGAGCATAGAGAAGAACTAATATGTTGTAGAAAGGCAAATACCGATTGAATTCATCTGAATCATGTGCTAGGAGGAAGAACAGGTCATCATTAGAGAGATCAGTTTCAACACGAACTGGGGCACTGAATCCCCTAAATAGGGAAGGAACCGGTCTCTCTGATATATCAGAAAATACAAACTCTTCTTCTTTCTGTACATTAAAAAGACATAAAGTCAGCAAAGATGGACAAGGAAGATCAGGACAAAAAGTATAAAAAAATGAAAACACTGGAAGTTAAAAAGACTGGAGGCTGATGTAATGTACAACACATACATTTCAAAAGATATTGGTTAAAAGAAGGAATTCTCAACTAACCTTAGTCACTCGAAGTATTGTGCTGTTGCTTGAAATGGTCTGCACTGTACCATCATGATGAACAGAGGAAAGTGTTATGTCTTTCCCACTTGAGTCCAGAAGACCAACAACCACTGGAATAAATGTAGGTTCCTTTGTTGGCTGGCCCGGAGTTGGTGGTATCTCCTGACTGGGAAAGTGATCAATTACCAAGCAAGCCAATGTGTCAACAACAAATTCATGGAAGTAAGATTTCAAAGGCATTGCTTTAGGTTCGGTGTTAAACAGAACCTGAATTTCAAAGAGAAAGTATGAGCTTCAGCATCATAAGAGGAAGCCACTTTGACAACTGGCGTTCCAGCTTGGGAGTACCTAAAATATGGTATATCCTTAGAAGTATGAAAACAAGAATCTCCACAAGACATTCTACAATAAAATCTGACTAACCATTGCAAGAAATTAGCAAAATCCGCATTGTTTGCATCACGCATAGCAGCAAAGAAGTCTTCACATGTCACTGCTTGCTCATCATGTCTTTGAAAATAGAGATCAATTCCCTGATATGTACCAATAGAGATGATTAGAACAGGTTAGAAAAAAACATATAACCACTGAATCCACACAAAAAATAGCATTGGAAAGCAACCTTTCGGAACCCCTGACTTCCTAATAGAGTTTTGTACATCCTGACGACCTCAGCTCCCTAGCAAAACATTATAAATTCAACTAAAGTTTCTTGTTTACTGCATATAACAGAAACACTATTGTTAAAGAGCCAAACCTTTTCATAAACCTGAAACAACAACAGAAAACAAATCATTGTGTTAGAAATAATATGTAAGGGTTTGATAGGGATATGAAACTATGAATAAAAAGGAATTCTTGAGTCCCTACCGTCACTGAGAGAGTAGGTGATGGCCAGAGACATAATCCAGGTTCGAACAGGTTACAAAAGCACAAGCACGTTAGATTGGAAAGATTGGAACACAATGCTGAGATTAACAATAACAAAATGCTTTAGCGGAATTCCTTCTAGTGAACAGAAACTTGCCTGTGTAGAAGTTGTCCATCTGCCAGAGAAAGAAAAAGAGCCATATTTATCAACACTGATAATAATAACATGTACATCAAAAATTTCAAGGGAAAACAAGAGAATTTCTGACCTTGATGTATGAATGGGGGCGAACAGGATGCGCCATAGGACCAGCATCCTGATAAATTAGACGACATATAATTTGGCATGAGACAAAATGAAACAATCCCATGATGAGGTCTCAAAGGAGTACAAAATGAGAGTACCTGGGGGAATTGATAGATCCGAAGCTTTGAAACATCAGCAATGCGCTTTACAGTACGGCTTCCCATGTCAGATGAAAACTCCTGAATAGAATTTTCACATTTTTATCATTAGATAAAGAAAAATTCCCATAACCATCTTCAAATAGCAAAGGATAAAACATACCTGGTCTCGGAAGACGGTAAGTCCTTCCTTTAGACTGAGTTGGAACCAGTCACGGCATGTCACCCTGTTGTTACAAGTAGACTTTTAGTCAAATACCAGGCCAAATACAAACAACGTTTCTTTATGAAAATTTACTGTACAGATAAGAATCTATAATATATCAGAATCAATCAGCAAGAACTAATCACTTATAGCAAAGGGAAGGAGAGATGAGGATGACCTGTTCCCTGTCCAATTGTGGAAGTACTGCACATAGAGCACAATCAAAGATGTGGTTATTGAAAGTTAATTTAAACACCAGAAAAGATTTCAATAAACAACATATGTTATGATTACATACTTCATGACCAATAACTCCCAAAATTGCAGCGTAATCAGCGTCTGTTGCAGTTTCTGGAGATGCTAGGACAAGCTTGGAATTAAAAATCTGCAAGGTAGAAGCTCGTGGATTACCATCAAAATATAATATGTCTACAAGTACATCATTTCTTATAAAGAAACATAGGCTTACATTCAAACTCTTGTTTTCCATGGCTCCCCTGAAAATCGAGAAAAATCAATCAACTTTTCCGGTCTCAACAATAAGAAAAGTAAAAGACATGAACGCATGAGCTCTCTGATTTAGATTGAAGATATGAGCAAATGAATCAACACTATCAACTGTGACTGAATCCACCATTTGTTCATACATGTTAAAATCTGGAACAGCGACAATGTTGAAGAGATCCAGATCATACTCAAGGCCGAACACCTAATGAAAAAGGGTACACAAAAAGAAAATCAGATTCAGTAACCCAACAATTATAATTAAAAATAAATGCAGGTACTTACATCCTCATCCCATTTCATGGCCGCCTTTAAGGAATACATGGCATGAGCAGTCTTTGGTAGATCTTCTGCAGGAGTCCAGATCTTTAGAGATACCTGCCTACCAGAGCGTGTGGTAAATGTATCATCTCTGCTCGCTAGCTGTCCAGCCACCAGAGCAAATAGATAGCATGGTTTCTTGAATGGATCCTCCCATAAGGCATAGTGCCGACCACCCTACATTTTAATGAACAATTTTGCTTTCAGAAAAGGCGAAGCTGAGAGGACACTTAGAAAACAAACAAAACAAGGCATCAAATTTGCTAACCTCTGTATCTCCTTGAGAAATGAGGTTTCCATTGGACAATAATACAGGATAAAGTGTCTTGTCACCTTCCACACGACATGTGTACTTTGCCATAATATCAGGACGATCCTGTCATTGCATAATTAAAAGCAAAATGTAAGAACATCAGTTGTACGATGTCAACATCAGTCATCTTATTAAAAAGTCGCAATCAAACCTGGTAAAATGTAATTTTGCGGAAACCCTCAGCTTCGCACTGAGTGCAAAAATTCCCAGAAGACTTGTAAAGCCCCTAAAAGAAGAAAAATTAACAAGTTAGAATAGATCATTTAGATCATTGAGAGTTTAACAAGAAAGCAAAGGAAAGGATAAAAGTAATTTCACCTCAAGTGAAGTATTCTTGTGGGGGTATATCTCAGTATCAATTTCCAAAACAAAGGACTCCTCAGCTGGAAGTGAAGGGAGAGTGAGATGACGAGAGTCCAGTTGGTAATCTCCTTCCTAATCAAAGTGAAACAGATATGAAAAAACAGACCAAGTAAATAGAGGAAACTGAGTTACTTATTTTTCTTCAACTAAGTTTCTTATCTTAGAGAAAATTCTATAATTGTGTAATATTAAGAATAATTGAGTGAACCTAGAGATACAAAGATTTCCCAGAAGGATACCTTTAGAAGCTTCCCCTCAACCTTGACTGAAAGTAGCTTCAAGTCATGTCCATCCAAGACCAACGCAGCGGAAGATCCTGGTCAACAGGATACTTGTTCAGAATGTGATGTGCCAAAAAATAAATTGCAGCAATCCATCACGAAGCTAAACAAAAAGCAAGACTGGTGTACCTTTAACCCTAGGGGAAACCTTGATCTTAGAGCTAACAATTGTTTTCTCTTCACCAAGAGAGAAGCTCAGATCCACCTAAATAAACAAATAAAAGCTTCAGACTACAACAATAATGATTCTATTCATATACTCAATTTGGAGTTTAAAGAAGGGTAGCATACAGTTTCAAAGTAGTAATCAGGCTTGGTGTAGTCCTTAAGAAATATTTCTTTAGGTGCATCCATTTTGGATTCTTCAGCTTTATCTGGAACTGATTCTGTGGCAACAGAACAAATCAGCCTTCTGCTGTTTTGCTTATGTCTCTGAAATATAAAACATAATATAAATTTATTCCAGTATTAATTAAAATCTTATAGGTTTTATTTATCATAAGGGAAGGATAGAGCATGTTACATCAACAGAATGAGATAGAAAACTATTCTTCCTGAAAAAAGTAGCCTGAGACAAAGAACCACACTAAAAATCATTCTCTGTTTCAATAGTGTGACACTATATTGATAGAAGAAACAAAGAAACACAAACCTCGGAAGTAAGAAATGGTCTATATTGAGTAAGTCTTTTTGCCGAATTACGAAATGGAAGACAACCACTTCTAACAGGTACCTACAAAAGAGAGTTGAAACAAATTACAGAAGTGAAACTCAGTAGATTCGTATACAAACAAAGCAAAAGATTAAGTATAACACAAAACACCGATTTACATATTAAAAACAATGATAGAAATCGAATGAGTAAACTTCAAAATAAGGAAGAAAAAAAAAAGTAAACTTCATATAATCATACAAAATGAGTGATGAGATTATGAAATCAAAAGTCCAACTTTCTCATGCAATTCATCATTTCTATTTCCATTTATTCAGAATCGATTCAAGATACAAGAATTTACGATGAAACGAATAGTAATAAATAAAATAATAAAAACAAAGAGAGCGTTTAGAGTAATCACAGGAGCATGAGAGAGCAAACCCAAAAGGTTGACTCTTGCCAGAGACGAACTTCGACAAGGAATTATCAACCGAGCCATTTAAAAAAAAAATACCTAATTTAAATTTAACCAGAAACAATATTGCTATAACTTTAGAATAAAGATTTAGGCGAAATTCTCCAAACTATGAACCCTAGAAAACTCTCTCTACTAACTCACTACAGAGAATCAAGAGAGAAACAGAGCGGCAATTTAGGGCTATGGGGACTTTATAAAGATATATGTAAAAGGATAGAATTTAAATGAAAAATTATGGCCGAGATAATTCGATATAAAAATACAAAAATATAAATATAAGAGGAAGCAAATGATGAAACTAAATTAAAATTCGATTTCGGGAATTCGAGAATGAGATCAAATCAGGAGAAATCGATCGGAGGAAGACGGAGAAGTATAATTACCGAGATCTGATTATCAGATGCAAAAGATAGAACTGAAACTATGAGGAGAAACTTGACACTGCTGATATATATAACAAATAAGATCTTTTAATTCGGAGAAAAAAAAAATAACAGAAAGATTTTATATAGTTTGCAATTTTATTTATTTTGTTTTATCCATTTTTCTATCGCTATAAAACCTTTAGCACTTCGATGCTGCTCAGATATTTTTTGTTTGGTCATCCGAATATTAATGGATAAGAGAATTATAAAACACTACTCCAGAAAAGACATCTAAAACTAAAACTAGTGATACAATACATCATTTTTGAAGATATTACTATTTAAAGATAAAGAAGCAAAAGGTTATATGAAAAGAGGTTACAACAAATCGATGCTAATTTTAGTCATCGATTAATCAAAATCGCAATTTTCTCCAACGACACAAAAATTGAACAGCTCTTCCAATAAAATGAAAAGGTAAAACAGAACTTAACCAAACTTCGGTTAAGTTTTTTTGTTTAAATAACGGTTGGTTCAAAGCGGTGCAGTTTAGCATCATTCACCGATAAACTGGCGTTTTTTAGCAGTGTTCATGTATGGTCTAATAACCCATTCGATCTCTGCTTCTTTTTGCTCCACGGTTCCTAATTTCACCTGCAACAAAAGTTAACCAATCATAAATTTGTTTATAACCCGGTTGGTTTTATTCTTATACCGAACATAAATCAAATTACACCAAACTTGGTAGAATAAACCGAATGCATACCTGGTAGAGCCTCAACTCAAACCGAGGACCAATTTCTTTAAGCTCAATCGTTTTGGGGCCTCCTTCTCCTTTATCATAGATATGATTCCTATAAGATTTTCAAAGAAGAATCGACGAAATAAAATCAAACATAATCTCAATGTGTTATTGCATGGTGTTAATATGTGCTTCACCAAGAGGAACAGAATAGGATTTACCAAAACCAACATAAGCATTAGACTTTAGGCTTTGAAAATTACAAATGATGTCACCAATAAAAATCTGTAAAATCTGATCATTGGTGAAGAAAACTTTACCTGAATGAAATATAATCAGATTGATTAGCAAAAGTAACTATACGTCTTGCATCCTGTTTTGGAACTGGGAAGATATGTTTTAAGATGTTTGATATTCTTTTACCCATCTGCAAAAGAAAAAAGGAAATCAATTAGAAAGAACAGAACAAACAATTTCTGAGAGGTGGTGAAGCTTGTTGGTTTCCAATACCAAATTGCAGTAAAGAATGAAGTGAATCGGTTCTACGAATTTTATACCTCCGTTGTAAAGTTGTTAAAAATGAGATGAGGATATTGCTCAGGCATTGTTCCAATGGCTTTCTTGTCTTGAATATCATGTCTTGTTACCTAAACAGAGGGGACGGTGGATTAAGTAAAAAAAGACTAAACTAAGAGTTGGAAAGAAGAAAGAAATGTAAATAAAATTCAGATCTTCAATAAGTTACTTACCACATTAAGTAATCCAAAGTATGCAGTTGGTCCAAATGGAAGATGGGAGATAATGAGACCATCAGGCACACCACGGTGCTCATGAACCAATATAACATCAGTAAAATCATGGGAACGAGCGGTTTCAATGATCTCAGAAATGACCTGCAAATAACAATGTTGGAAAATTTTAGGTACTAGTCAAGCTTTTATTTGAAATCTAAATTCTACAAAATTGTACAAACTCAGCTACATTTTAACTTCTGAAACTTATATATAATATGCAGTTTATTGATCATATGTTGCCCATATTTCAAACAATGATGAGATTTATGCATATACATCCACAATAAAGAAAATGGTCAGAAGAGAGATTATACCATTAGCATTCAATTTAACAACATCAAAAAGAAACCACAAGTTGTGACCAATTGGAAACCAAAACCGGATTACCGAAAAAGAGGATTAAATACTTTCAAATGGATTAAAAGTACAGAAGCCAGAACACCAAACATACCTGACCACCACGATTTATCCTCTGAGAGTTAGGAAAGACAAATTTCAATTCCTACAAGAGATTACACAAGGAAAAAATCCATAAATCAATGAATAAAAACAAATCACTTGCCAACAAAATTAAACAAAGGAATAAACTAGCCAAACAATAAACAATGTTAACAATCTATTTAAATACTGAAACTAAACTGATTATACCTTCACAAATCTCGTAAGTGGTGCACTTGGATTCCTAGACGTTGTCAACAAAATCTTCGGATCTTTTTCCGTTGCATTTGCATATTCATCATCAATATGACTCCTTGGAACTATTCACAACAATGATTAGATATATAACAATTAGCTATTCTGCCACAAACCATTCATTATCCCAATATCAACAGAGAAGTAAAAAAAAAAAAGAATGTATATTAATTTCTAAAGATGTCAAAGACGAATCAGAGGTTTAAACATAATATACTGAATAATGCTACTGATTCTGTGAAGAATCACTGAGTAGTATTAATCACTTTCAATTTACACTAAATATTCAAATCAATTCCACAAAATGCTACTGATTCTGTAACAATGTACAAATTTACACAAGAGTGCTTCACCAAAACATGAAAATTTGTATTGAAAATGCATAAAATGTATCAATTAATCAAACCAATCGGAAAAATGGAGCTCCAGAATTATTACCGGCGGTATTTTGATCTTCAAGATCAATTTCCTGACGAAGCTTCGCCTCTTCGTTTCGGAGCTCAGTAGGAATTGGCTTTCCTTCTGATAAAACCCAAATCATAACAGTGAGAAAAAAAAATCATCAAATCAATGAATTGTGAGAGAAATCAATTATAGCTTGTTTGAACAGATGTGAAAATATATATATATCTAGACCTTGTAGAGCTTCTCTTATCTTCCGCTTCTTCTCATAGACCCGACGCTCTTCACCTTCCAAGTTTTTCCTGTAGAGATACTCTTTTCTTAACCTAACGTTTCTGCGCAACATCGTTGATTCGTCGTGAGGCTACGAACGAAGAAGCTGTTTGGTTGTGGCTGTTTTAGGGTTTTAGAAAAAGGGTTTCAAGAGAAGAAGGAAGGGAAGACAAGTGAAGTTAGCAAAAACAAAAGTGTTAAGAAATTCAAAACGGCAAGGTGTTTGTCTTTGAAAACGTGAAACAGTTAGCAAGCTATTTTGGGCCTTCTAGTATGTGGGCCTAAAGAAGCCCAAATAAAAATAAAATTAGGTTACAAGACTGACGCTCTACCACTGAGCTATAAGGGCATTTTTGTCATTAACTATAATAAATTTATTTTAAATATTATTAAAATTTGTAAAACCAAAATTAACCAACTAAACTTTTTAGTCTTTGACATTTGCATATGAAGTTCTGAACTCAAACAATCTAACCACAATATATCAACAGAGGCGCACAGTAACATGAAGATTAAAGGAGGATCAATAAATTACATTAAAACGACCATTTAGAAAGATATACACAAAGTAAACAACAAGAGACAGAGAAAGAGAGATTTCACAGTTCATTGATCATTCATTCATATACATACATACATACATACATACAAAGTCACCAGTCTTTTTCACATCCCCCATTTTAGCCATCTATCACGACTAAATGCGGTTTACGGATCTGGTTGACCCGTGATTGCAACATCATCATCATCATCATCAACGTCTGAGACATACTCTTCTCCACTCATTTCATCATCACTTGACATCTCCTCAGTATCTACCCCTGGCTTCGCGTATTTCTCAATATACTCTAAAACCGCGTAAGAAAACAAGAAAATGAAGGTTTTTTACTACATGAATGAGTAGAAACAAGAATATTGAAGAATGTTATGTAAGTATAATAAAACTCTTACCTTTAACTCGTTTTTCATACGTAGGACGATCACGCATCATCAAAGCAGCTGCTTCTCCATTCAATGGATCAGATGGATTTGGATACAGAAGAAGTTGAGGAAGAAACGTCTCGAACACATTCACTAGGTCTGAATAACTAAACCCAAATCATAACAAACAAAACATACAGTAAAACAAAAACTGTCATGTATATTGTTCATTAGTTATGATCATACCGAACATTGGACTCCATGTTTGGTTAATAACATCTAAACAAACAGAACCTGACCTGCAACACCACAAACGAAAACTGGCATCTATAAACATCTCTCAAGCTGAAACACTCACTAAGAATTTGAAGAAGGAACATAATCATAGTCAGAATTTGATTCTTGAAGTTACATTTCATCGACATTAGGGTGATATATTTTGGTAATGAAACCAACAGATGGAGATTTGTAAGGATAAGCATCAGGAAGTTCAACTCTTATCTTCCATACACCTCCCTCATATATACCTGTCCATAATCCAAACACACCCACACAAACAGATTAAAACACCAAATAAACAAGTCTCAAACTTTCCCAAAATGTAAATGATGCAAAACCATATAATCAATAACTAGTAGTAGCAAAACCAAATCTTTATGATTCTTAATCGAAGTTAATACTAACAAGT
Source organism: Cardamine occulta (assembly GCA_028015245.1). NCBI lineage: Eukaryota > Viridiplantae > Streptophyta > Magnoliopsida > Brassicales > Brassicaceae > Cardamine > Cardamine occulta. The sequence continues at coordinate 10,717,444 of CM051367.1, forward strand.
TGAAATTAAAGATATAAAAGCACCAAAATATATAGGATTTAAAACCTTATAATCATTATCAGCAGCAGCAAGAACAAGAAAAAACAGAATTTATAATCGAAGTTAACAATAACAAGTTCAAAACTTCAAATGGATAGTGAAATTAAGAATCAGCTAAATTACACACAGTACGATCTTTATCAGTGAAGAAAGTAAACAAAAACACAACAAGATCAATAAATCAAACAAGAATTGAGTTGAAATTATTTGATGATATTTAAAAGTTTATTACTGTCTTTGGGTCCATTAAATTCGACAAAGAACTCTTGCATGCCATCATTGATCATCTCCACCTTGTAATCATTCATCATCCTAAACTCACATAAATCCAACAAAAACTCAAATCAAATCGCCAAATCAGAACAGTAAAAAACAGAGCTCAAAAATTAAGTATAAACAGACAGAGAGAGAGGAAACAAATTTTTACAGTTTCATCAAATCCATTTCTCTACGCTTGCTCGGCGAAGACATGATGGTTTCTCTCTTCTTCTTCTTCTTCTTTTTTTATTTTTGATGAATTTTTTGTGTTTCTGGGAATCAAGTGGAATAGAAAAAAAGAAAGTGAGAGAATCTTTTGGATTTTTTATATTATTTATTACAGATATCGATGATTGATGATGATTCATGAGTGAAGTGTAAGATGAAAACGATCGAACCATATCCATAAATTCTGGGAACTGATCATAGTAAAAATAGTAAATTATATTATATAATTTATATACAGCAAACATTAGTGGAGTTTTGACAACACGTTTGGATCGTTAGAGATTTCCTAAGTATAATATGTTTTCACTTTATGGAAATTTAATACTTATTTTCTGATTAATTTGGTAATAAAATGGTTTTGATAAGTACTATATGATTTTCTAATCACATAATGTAAATAAGTACAATGGACGAAAAAAAACTGGTGATGTATTTATCTGGTTTTCAGATTCCTTGAGTATCATGAGTAGACAAAATTGAGTAAAATTGTACTTAATTCAAGACAAGTTGAAACAAAATAAAATTTGATTTTCATTTCCCCAAGATGCTAAGGTTTACATTTTTCTTCTTTCTCGCCTGACCAAGAAACACAGATTTGAAACTCTTTTCTAACTCATCAGCTTTAGAGCAAGCGTGGAGGCTTGAGCAAATAGATATCCCTCACCAACCCTTTACCCATTTCGCCTACTGCCTTTAACATCTCCATTGGATTACTTTCTTCTTCCTCTTCGCCTCGTTCTCGTTTCTGTAATCAAACATTACATTTGTTTCGATTTTTCCTTTCTCTTTTGTTTGAAGTTAAAGACAGCATAAGATTTTTTTACCTTTGAGTTGTGTTTGTTCCAAGTTAAACCAATTGCGTCGCCTCCTACATGATCATACCATGGCTTCAACGTCCCAAACTCTTCCTGCAAATACTCGAACAAGATAAGAATCGCAAGAAAGCTTCCTTTCTTTGACAAGAAATTGAATAAATAAGAATGTTTTGTGTTTTTATTACGGCACACTTGCCTGCAACCCATTCAAGAAGCACTTGGTAGGCTCAAAGTCCACCATTAGCTTCTTCTTAAGGTCTTCATGGCTTCTCTTTAAATCTCCAGGTAACAAAAACGGGTTAAACAATCTACTCGCTTTTCCATGTGCTACATGCTTCCCTGTTCAATAATCCAGAGATAAGATTAATTGATGGATTTAACATATAGAAACGTAAGAAAGAGAGACAGAGAGAGCCATGTGTAGGACCTTGGTTAAGTTCAGATGGAAACAGAAGACGACGTGGGTAAGGTAATTTGTCTCTATGGAGAAGAATAACTGCATCATAGTTGTTCAAGGGTGTTCTAAAAAGGCCCTGCAACATATATATATGCACATAATATTAATCGATAATACGTTCTCACAATACCAAGATCAATCCACTTTGTTTTTCAATGCATCTCACTCACCTCCCATCGAACAGAATCATTATGTTCTTGCAATACCAGCTTACTTAACACGTTTGCACTGCTTCGAGCATAAGCAGCTAACCTTTTTTGTTCCTTTAACAAAGTATAAGATGAAGAAAGTTAACACATGAAGGAAAAAAAAACAGTGTGGCTGTAGAATGCTTTTTAAAAGTGTATTCTAATTACTAACCGATAGATTTGGTGAAGTTGTTGTCCATGCCTCTGATGCCTTGTCGTAAGGAGCAGCCAAGAACATAGCTGAACTTATGTTTTGTCTGTCCTTTTCGTAGCCCTTTCTACTTGACATAAAGTTATCCTAGAAAAAACCCAGAACGCATTTACAATTACATTTGGTGTTTTTAACAAATCCAGCTCAACACTAAACCCACTATTAGACTTGGGACTCACATTGATCTCTTTCTCATCATTTCTGCCAAAATCATTGTTTATGTCAACAATCAACGGGTAGAACATCCAGTCATAGTCTGCTAGTAATCGCAAGAACCTGTTACACAGTCCAACGAGAAAAAAGGTGATGTTTTGATTGTTGGCAACACCATTGCTTAGTTATTTTTCTGTAAAATCAAAAGTATGGTAGCGAAAAGAAACCTTAAGAATCCATTGATTCGGGAGCAAGGAGCACCAAGTGGGAGAGGAGAGAGGAAGACATGTGCAACCAGAAGTTCAATGGCCTCTTCCGCCAGGCAACCAGAAAAGAGATGCGCAGAAACCCATCGTTTTGCAAGCCTTAAAGTAGCAGATAAGGTCTGGGTTATGAAACTTCAAAGCAAACAAAAGTAAATACATGAAGTTTATCGCCTTTTTACCTGGCAACTGGTGCGTATGTAGGAAATTGACCTTGCAAACCACTGATCATACTTGCATGTTGACTACGCATAAAAAGCATTTTATCGGTAGAGGAAATGTGCTTCACTGGGTCAGCTCCAACTGCAACTCGGAAGAAGTTTACGAAGTCAGCATCACATAGGCTTTATATTCAGAAATAGAGGATATTATGTGTGTATAAGAGAAAAATCTCACTTTCTCTCTTCACCAAACTCAGGCCTCTTTCATGTAGTATTCTCAGACGAAATGCGTAACCACCCATGAAAACATCAACATTATCCTCCGTAGCTGTGCATGGTATTCCCTCTACGTTCTGAAGGCTGTAAGTATTTTCGTTTGTAAGTATTCAGATAACAACACTGTGACTAATAGTTTGTAAGTATTCAGATAAGAACACTGCGGCTTAATAGTATGAAGTGTCACCCACCTCTCAGCAATTCTAAGGAGGAAGGCAGATTTTGTTTTCTCAATTGCCAAATCATCCATGGGCCAGTTACCAGAACCTTCTAGCTGAGATAGCAGAAGAAGAGAAACAACAGAGAGCGTTTAGATAACTAATTAAGACAAAGTATCTATGCCAATAACTATCTGGTGTGTTGATCAGACCTGAATCATGACTTCCATTGCTGGAATGCAGGATGGCATAAGTTTGTGCAGTCTTCGCACATCAACTTTTTCGTAATCCACTGGGTGAGGTTCGGGAGGGAACACGGATGTGAACCTGAGAGCTGACAAGTCAGGAGGAAAATTATATATGGAAAACCACAAATACTGCAAACATCAGTACCAGTACACTCTTGTAGTTTCTCAAAGCTTATCACAAAAGGAAACTAGAGGAAAACAAACCTGAATCTAAAGGCTGAACGCTAGAGATTTTTAGAGGTATGCCTTCAATCTCACGCAAGCACTTCGAGAAAACTTCATAGGCTTGAAGCAAATTTCCAGATAAAGATATTGGGTCTGAGACATAACAGCAGTGTTGCAGAATTAGATTGAAATCATAAGCAGACAACGCCCGATGAATTGAGAAAAAGAGGAATTTCCTTTATTATGATTTCAGTAATACCTTTATCCCCCAAGGTCAGAGAGAAGTCAAGTTGATCCACTAATTGTACAATGTCATCGGACGAGAGTGAAAGATGCCGCTTAAGGAGATATTCAACAATTTGTTTCATGATAAGATGCCGTGTCCACAGCGGAGTCTCCCAGACTAAGAAAGTGAACGAGGCAATAGTCAGCTTGGATTAACTCAAAAACTTCATTGTTAAACTCTGCCAAAATGCATGTATTGATAACACACCTGTGCTTTCCGCTATTCTTCCATCTTTAAACCTCCGTAGATCAGACTTCTCACCCCAAAACTTCCGGAACCTAAGTGCCTAGACAAGTATATACTACCTTAGTACGACCCTAATGAGACAGCAATGATTCAGAAATTTTGGATGTACCTCTATCTTGTTTTCAGCATCTGGCCCAATATCGACTGTTCTAAAAGCCTTTTCAACAGAGCTGACAGATATGCCAATGAAGAGGGGTTCTCTATCAAAAACAGACAATCCCTGGTTCAAAGACAGTGAAAAGTATAAGAAAAGAGCCACTTAGCCGCAATGAAAAGTAAAATTCATAATCGGAAAAACGTACACTCTCAACATCCCAATCTTGATTGGTATTTCTCCAACCAACGCGGATTGATTTTGCTCTGTCACCCAGTCCTTGTTGCAGTAGGCTATGCACTTTCTGCTCATAGATTCTCCAACACTCCTTGTCTGAACAGAAACCTGACATAGACGCTGCTGTTTTCCCTTTTAGGTGTAACCTAAGAGAACTTATATGTTAGGATAGCTAGCTGGAAAGGGAACAAACTAGCTCAGAAAAAATACTAAATTAAGTTGATTGAATAATGAACTAGTGTAAAGACAATCAAATAATTCTAATTTCCACCTATTTTGAGTTTGAAACCATGGAGGTGAGTCTGAACATGTTAAAAAAAATTCATAGCTAGAATTTTTTGTCTCATACTTCCACATGCACAAAACGCTTAGACTAAAGTAAGAACATAACCAGCCACTTCCATCCTTATCAATACAATAAATATCAATCCGGAGAAGTAAGAAGTGAAGCTTACCTTACACAATGGTCATACTTAATAGGATAGTCAATCTTAGTCATAAAAATCTCCTCGAATCCCCCATCTCTGAGTTTCTCCATACATTTAAGCATCAAAGAAGCCTCATCTTTGAGCTGTGCCGACCAACAAAAAAATTCCATGAACAAGTCACAAACATGACCACAACCATGGATGAAATAACACAAAAGCAAATACATTGTGTCAAGAGCTAGCTTAAGGTACCTCCTGGAATCCAACACTGGTCATCCGGAAAGCCAAATTCACAGGTGTAGATGAATCAGATATAACAACAGGGAACAACTCTCTGAACTGCAGCTTCTCCTGAATTTATCAAGAAAGTCAAGTGCTAGAAGAAAACTTGACTGTCATACACGAAAAAACTAGTAATGCCTATATATGTTTTATCCAACAGCATCAAAACTTCCATCTGTAGTCTTCGTATTATCACAAGATGCCTTATAATCTCATGCTGTACACCACAATGATACTATACACCAGTGGAATTTTTCTCTGATTGTTTCAACAACAAATGAATTCAGTAGCACCAGTGCATACTGATACGTAAACTTAAAAATTAAACAGACAGGGAAAGTAGACAACAAACCTCCTTAGAGACACGGGTTTCACTCTGTGGTGGAAAATATAAACCCCTCTCCCATAATTTAGAAGAGGCTGCCAAACAGGATTAACAAATTTTGGTTATCTAAATTGCAGAATTAAATACTTACAAATGCAGCAAATAGACTTAGCATACCTATGAAATCCAGTGTCACTCTGAATATATCCAATGGGTTTAGTGCCTTGGTAATTTTGCCATGAGTTGCAAGGAATGATAGTATCACAGAGATAAGAAATCCATTCAAGCAATCATGTACATAAATCGAGCTCCTTTGTCTAGCCCATATCTGCACACAGCCATAGGGGTTTAAGAACTGCGATATACACAGGGTAACAATACATGTCAAGTGTTAACTATCCATACCTTCATTAAAATCAAAGCATCATCCAACTCCTTCCACTCAGAGAAGGTTTTCTTGAGAAGCTCAGAATTTTCCTCTAGAAACATATCCTCCAATATGCTTGAGTTGTAAGTCGGTGTGGGCTCTGAGACACCATCTATATCATCAAGACGAATCAGAATATCAATAAATTGATGCCTCAATCAATATATTTATCTAAGTAGAATTCAACATTCTTGAAAGAAAACATCATTACCTGCACTTAGAGAAGAACGAACATTGTTTCTGCTCATACTCAACTTTGCAACATTAAACAGTGATGTTGCTGAAGGGATTAATCTTATGGAAAATCCAGGAAGCTGATCATGTTTCTTAGCTGCAAACACATACTCAACATAAATATACTGTCAACCGTAAAATGTACAATTTCTCTTAACGAAAAACTAGAACATACCTGGGAAAACAACTAGGACTGGCTTCCTAGCTTCATTCTGAAAGTTTGACCATACAACTTTCTCGATGGACGATGACGACTGCAAATGCTCTTTAATTACACAAAGATATAAACATCTTTTGGCATGGTATCGATGATTCATGTAATCCTTCTCATAGAAACATTCCTGTAAGAAGAACCATTCTATAGTTACATATTCGAGACCAACCCATAACATTCAATTTGAAAACTATACGAAATGAGCAATAGAAGTACCTTAGGCAAGTGAACAAGAAGATCAACAGAAGCATCAGGCTTCGCCATGGAACGAATAGAGTAACTTCCACAGAGATTAAAACCATTTGGCTTCTTAAAATTGAACTCTACTTTATCTGCCCCAATGTCCTTAACGAAACTGGAAGCTAACTCCGAAGTAACCTAAGACCAAAAAAACATGATTTTTCCAGTAAAAGCTCAAATTTTTCCAATTTCCATAGAACATTGACATATTTTTCCACAAAGCTACCTTGAAATCTTCTGGAATTCCATCAATTACTTCTTTAATCGAAGAAACGACATCATTCACAAGCTTGCTGAGAGAACCGTAATCTAAACGAACGTCTTTTAACAAGTCGTTCACTTTCAGAGTGCGAGAGTCTGTCACTGTATCTGCCTCCATGGTTAGTGGATTCTCGATGACTAGGGTTTATGAGAAGAGCAAAAAAAAAGTTACAAACCTACTCAAATTCTCCTAAGAGACTACAAACTAAGAAATCGACAATAACGGAGTAAAAGTAAACTTACGTTTAGATGATCTTCTTCTTCTTTTAAGGGGAAATTCGAAGAAGATGAAGCTTGCTTGCGGCGCAGAACGGCTAGGCGAAGAAGAAGAAGAAGAAGAAGACGAAGAAACCAGGGTTGGGTTTAAGTTTAACCAATGGCTTAAACCCTTTCTAGTTTTTTTAATATTATTTTTGTTTAATTCAGTTTGTTCTTTCTCAATTCTCATGTCGTGTAGGGATTTAGATCGGTTATACGACGCCGGTTCAATAAAACTATATTTAGTTGGGCCATCATGAGTTTGTAAAAGCCCAAATGGTGGTGAAGTTCAAGAATATGCCCACAAAGTTTTCAAATGATCAAAGAAAAATAGATTCTTACAGGGTGTATTGGACTGAGTATTTGGATAGATTAAGTTTTAATGATAATTGAGAAATGAATTTTAGAATATCTTTTAAAATTCAGTGCTATTGGCTTAATAATTTTAAATTTTATACTTAAATCTACTGTTATTGAAAATATGATTAGAATTTGATTTAAAAGTTTTAGGTGATTTGAGAGGATTTTTTAGTTAAAAATACAAATGCCAAAATCATTTGGTTTTTTGTGAGATTTCAGATAATTTAATAACAAAATTCTTAATTCACTAAAATTTCAATCAAAATTCATTAAAAACTCAAATCTCTCCAAATATTCAATTCAATACCCCCCCCCCTAGATGTAGATAAATCGTGAAGAATTTTTAGTTGATTTTTATTGTTAAACTAATTAGAAATGTCCCAACTCATTATAGTGTCTTCTAAATTATAACGAGTAAACCCAAAAAAAAACATCTTATAAGTTCTCAAATTTTTACTAATTTCTTGGATCTACTTGGTATGTTGATCGTATGGTGAAAATTCAGTTATTGGCTAAACGAATAAAATGTGTAATGGTTGTCTCTAATTTTACGTATATAATATTTTTATTTTATTAACTAATATTGTTCATTTAGAGAAATACTATTCATTTTTTATTTTTAGAGTAAATTTTTATTTTATTAACTAATATTATTCATTTAGAGAAATACTATTCATTTTTTATTTTTAGAGTAAATTATAGAGCATCACTAGAAATGATTTTGCTTTAAAAATAAAGGACCAGAGATGCTATAATCACTACCATAGCTCACTATAATATTTCACAGACTTGTGTATATGTGTGTAATCGTAAATACTTGCATCATTGACTTTTATGGTTAGGAAAATCAAAATTTTCCATCCTTTTCTAACCAGTTTGGAATTTATAGGAAATGGAGATAAACATATAAATCAAATGTCATAACTCATAAGGAAGTGGGGATTCACTTAATTTTCTTGGTTTGCCTCTTTCATTCATTATTGGCCCAAAAAGAAGATTATAAATGGACTTGGAAGATCTTTTTCTGTATATTCATAAACACATATATAGTCAACATGCCTACGCTGCCATTTGATTCCTAGTAAATAAGTTTGCAAATTATAAACTCCACCGTCATATTTTGCATATTTTACCATGTTATTAGGCTTTTGGTAAATGATGCAACCGAATTCTCGAAGTTTGTAAGAAACTTTGTAAGTGCTCGAAGTTCTCGAAGTTTGTAACAAAAAAGATGAATGCATAAGTTTGTAACTTTGCTTTTCAACCGAATTCTCGAAGTTCCAATTAAAGCAAAGTTATTTCTCTTCTTTTACCAATTACTCTAAATCTCTAGACATTTTTTTTTTGTTTTGGTATAAAACGTATGCATTCATATTTTTTCTTCTTCTCTTAACGAAATACAGTTTTGAGCTCTTAACTTGAAAATACATATCAAGAGATTAAGAGATGAAGAACATAAAGCATAGAACATAAAAGAAGGATATGGCGCAATAGAAGACTTTGTTACTACTATAAGACTAACGTGTTAACTCGTATTCAGCTCGCAAACTTAATTTACATTTTTCTTTTTTAGACACTAATGCTCAAGATTGATTCGTCAATATGACGGTTCGTTATTTATTCATAAAGTAGTTGATCAGGTTGATAAAGAAAGCAAAAAGACTACATTGTCTTTTGTCTGTGGAGGAAGTTGGTAAGATACCCCACAAGCCCACAAATTAAATGGGAAAATAAAAACAGAAGAGATTAGCTAAACAAATAAATAAGCAAAGATAAGATCACTTAGCTCCGTCACACATTTTGGGAAGAATATTTGTTTACATTGTTGTATTATTTCTGTACTAATTAGTTTTTAATATGCAGTAGGTTACACCTACAAAGACTTAAGCATTTAGCATTTTGACCACTTTTTCCAAGAGTGCTCTAATTAACTCTATTAATTAATTTAATAAAGATGCATTAAGTCATAATAGTAATCAAATCATACTTTATTCTTTATCTAGCTAATTGTATAAATTTTATGATGTAAAGTTGCTTCGGAATGCCAATTCCTTATTGGTTGGGAGACTATAAGAAAGGACATTTTCAAGAAAGGTAAATTAACTAAGAAAATAGTTCATTTCTGTTCTAAAATAGTGAGAATCAATTCGATTTTAATTATCTTGCTTTTTATGATGTTTGTTTGGAAACTGATAGCCTAACCAAGTATATAAAACCAACTAATAGTGATTTATTGGTTGAGAATTCATTTTTATTTATTGACAAAATAATATGTGTTTTGACATGTAATTCTTCAGCTATTTAATTTTAACGATTATAACTTCTTTTTTTTTAAATGCAAACGAAAGAAGCTATGCTTGCATTTTGGATTCCATTTACATTTAGAAATATAATTTATCAAATATTGTACTTTTATAACAAATCTATTGTGTTTTTTTTTTACTAATGTAAGTAAATTAAAACTTAGTAGTTTGCACTGATACGGCTGTCGTATACTCGGGTTCAAAATATTTGTGCCTTATAATAGAAGGCTCCAAGTGGAACGCATGCAAGAGCATAAACAAATTTGCAGTAAAGAACGACCAAATTCTCTTGAGATCACAATTCACAAACATAAAGTTATGTTTTGGCATTAATTTGCCACAGAAGAATATCTCCTTTATATATAAATAATTTGTATACATGAATGAATAAAATAAAAAATATTCTTTTATATATTTCGCTATATGTATATTGTAAAAAAAGAATAAATAGCATGGTATTAAATATAATTATTTAGATTAGCTAACTTTGTATAGTTTGGAGCATTTGTATTGTAATTTTTTTTTTAATGATTTCTCTTAATATGGCGGGATAATATAAAAGTAGAATACTGCAATTGGTTTTAAATTAGTTATCAAATATTCTAGAGTGATTCGTGCTGATTGAAAATACACTCAAATTAATGAAAAGGGTATAGATCAAGCTGCTTGGAATCAATATGGACTCACAGAGATTCCCTCTAGGTCTGTTTTTTTTTGTAGACCCTTGAACTTTATTGTTTTTATATATTATGCCTAGAACTTTAGAAGTTTCGATCACTTTCTATTTTTATGAGGTTGTATACATTTCAGTTTCTTTGGCCCACTGACTCTGGGAAAGAAAGTAGGCGACAGTCATGAAAGTGTCTCTAACGTGTTAATACTTACAATGAACGTAAATTAGTCATCATCTGATTGGTAACTTTATAGTTTATAGTTTATAATTTAACAAAAACTTTATAGTTTATACTGCGTACATTATTTTATGTGTAACTATTCAATGAAGGGGTATAGTGATTATAAAAAAAAACGGTACATATACATGGTTTTGATGTATTGTCATATATGGTTTGATGTATTGTCATGGCAATACAAAATTTTGTGTTGTCGACGTGTCAAATCGTGGGTACAAGGTTAATTAATGGTCAAACGCATTGAGCAATGAGCTTCATGTGCTTGAGGAAACATGTCTATGTGCTTAAATATAAGACTTTAGAATGTTTTTGGACAGTGAAAACTCCATGCATGAAGGAAGACTGATCCTCGAGGACCGACAAGGCTCTCTCACAATTCACATCATGTCTCAAATTCATTGTTTCTTAAAATAAAAATTCAATTCAAACACGTAACAGTTTTTACAATTTATGTTTTACTTTATTTATTATTTGTTATGTTTTAATCTGTATAAGAGCGAAAACATTTATATTGTTAACTTTCATTCCTAAATGATCATATTTGTAGAAAAAAAAATTGTTTCAAATTTTTCTTTTTTTTTGCATAAATAGCTTTATATTTCTTATTATATCCTTATTTAATTCATCATAATTATTTTTAATCAAAATTAATTAATAAAGATAATGTCAAAATTGTCATTTCAAAAAAAATCTTAAAATCTGTGAAATCTTATAAATATATCAATAATGAAAATAAGAAGTAGTTAAACCCAAAAACGTACATATATGACACGAGCCCCATTCTGTATCAATTCTTTGTAAATAAACAATGTCATGATTGGTCACGAATATCTTATAGTTTATATCTTAAAGCAATTACATATTCATTTTTTTTATATGTAAATCAAATCTCCATTAAGTTGATAGTATTTTTTTTCCAGATGTCTTTATTTTGGTATAACTTTTGTCCAGATGTCTTCCTGTCATGTGTATTATTCTAGAAAGCTGACATGTAGAGATTATAGAGAACCTTGCTATGCCTCGGTTTGAATAACATGATAAATAGAAACATCAGCTTTTAGGAGCATCAAATGAAGAAGATATTAGAAAACAAAAGTAAATGAGAATAGTTCCCTTAATAAAGATTTGTTTTAAACATACACTAGAAGAAAGAAAAACTTGTTTTGTTTATCTCGAGAGAACGAACCAAAATCACAAATATTTCAACTAATCGTACTTGGAATTGTGATTTTAGTTATTAAAGGGGGCATGGTGTTAATTTGTTTTTTTTTTCTTATGTTCAATTCTTATTTGGAATACTTTCAATACATCCATAAAAATCTGGTAAGCGAACTACTCGATGAGTACACTTAAAAAAACACACTGGAATAAACATATTTGTGAAAAATGGGTAAAGAAAAACTGAATATAATACTATGTATTACTGTATTAGCACAGTGACATTTATATAGGCTGAACATGCTGCCCAACACTTGAGCCTTTTAGGAAACTTGAAGACTCTTTGTTTGGTACTCATTATTCTTTTTATTATTTTTTCATTGTGGTTATTGTTATGATAATGCCTTATTGGATTTGACATCACCCAAACACTCACAGCATTTGGGTTAAACATAAATTAATAAATGAAAAATATATATATTTAAAAAATGATAGAATCCTCTAGCCTTGGAAGTGCTAGTTTACAATTTTTGAATTTCCTTGCCTCCACCACTGGGGAAAAAGTACTAGTTAAAATATAACATAAGACTATAAACCTTCTTTTTCAATATGACTATAAACCTTCTCAATTTCTTCTTTTATTCCATTTCTGATTTTAGAAGATAAAAAAATATTCCTCTAGATTGCATGCTGTGCTAAAAAAAATTCCCACATACGAGCTAGGGATATCAAATTTTATAAATTTTTGTGATGATTGTATTTTAATATTTGAGAGAAAACATGTAATATATATAGCTACTTGACCAAGTAGTTGTTGTATTGGAGTAAACAAAATAGTAGTTGCTACTTGACCTAGTAATAGTGGTTACGAACTAATTTTGGTGTGCGCTTAATTTTCTTCTTTTAGTGTACAAATATTCAATATATTTTAATGAAACAAGTAATTCTATTGACCAGAATAATTAGATATCGACGAGGTCAATCTCAAAAACATTCTCTATGCAGTAGAGAGTATGGCCACCACCTTAAACACAGTCGTTTTTGCATCTTTGAATCATTTCGTTTGGATAAAATAAAAGATTGGAGAATAGAGCTTGCGATTTGTGCAACAAGTAGAGCTAGGAGTTTCTCTCATTGTTCAAAGTGTTTGATTCAATCGTATGTGGGATATAAGTTACCTGTCGTGGCTTCATAACATCCTTGATGATGAGTGATTTTCATCCTATGTGTAATGTTTTGTCTGATTTTTCTTTTGCCTTTCCTATATCATTATTTGGAAAGGTTGGTAATTAGTTTTTGTATACACTAATCTATGTGCAGCATCTAAAAATTTGCTCGCTTAAATTTTAGTTAAATCTATACTATTTCAAATCATATATATCCTGCTATACGTTTATTTTGCATGCATCATAGTAAACTAAAACAATATATTCGTTTTACCTCGTTTAATTTTATGTGGAATTTCATAAAATTTGAATAACAAACTTATATTCACACTTCCACTAATAATATTACCAAAATTTACCACGTGATTATTATAAAAAAGTCAACGCATCACATAATTAGCATGGATGAACTACAAGACTATGCATTGTATTTGTAATTTTTATTTTGGCGGCCGATGATTAACCACATTTCTGTTTTTTAATTACCTTTTCTATTTTCATCGTTGACTACTTGACTTTAGTGCACGACACTTCGAATGGAGGACAATACCAAATGCAATTTTACCACCGATAATGTAATTTATTTATATTTTCATATGAGATGTAAACTTATACAAAAGGGAAAAAATAGAAACAAGTACGTGATAATATTCATATATATGATATGTTAGTTGATAAGCAACTTGAGTAGGGGTGGGCACAATTACCTTCTCCGTCCGCCGCTCGACCATATGCCATAAAAGCGGGTACCCGCTCCGTGCAAGTCAAGTAACAAGGCGGGATTTTCAACTACTTGCAAGTAGCGGAGCAAGTATCAAGGCGGATTTTTTTTCCGTTACTTTTACCGCCCGTAACCGTTACCGCCCGTATAATTCCGCCATAATTACTCGCAATTACCATACCATACCCGCCACAATTACTCGCAATTACCTGCCTCTATATCCGCTACCCGCCACAATTATTCGCAATTACCCACCCTATACCCGCTACCCGCCACAATTACTCGCAATTACCCGTCTCTATACCCGCTACCGCCACTATTATCCGTAGTTACCCGTTACCCGCCCGTTACTACGCAAAAAAAGATAACGGGCAAGTAACTTGCAAGTAGTGGAATTTTAACGGTGCCGTTTTATGGTACCCATTTGAAGCGGGCAAGTATCAAGGGATTTTGAACTACCGTGAGACGGATCAAATATGGCAAAATTTTGCGACCGCCTTGTGCCCACCCCTAAACTTGAGAGTTGAGATTCCATTTCTCATTTTCTTGTGAATAAGTGTAATTTCTTAAAAGAAGTTATGTTTTAAAATTTAAATGTGTATATATATATATATATCTACTTTATAAAAGACATTTCAAAAATACTTTTGAACATTTTAAAAATCTTTTATAAAATGAAGAATAAGTATATATCCAAGTTGATTACAATGATTTGGTTGGTAGCTTATCCGGCTTATTCCGGACACATATTAATAATAAAAATAATAATAATTACGATATAGTACTACTCAAGTGTAAATCATTTAGATAATACTTATAAAAATGAAATACGCAGAATTTTTAGTCATTGTAGTAGTTCGTGGTGGTCAAATGAACCAACCATTCAAACTAATAATCTTATAAAATAATATAAAAAAAACACTCAAACTAATCTTGATAAAATATTTAGAGCGTTATGTATTGTGAAAACTCTATATATGATAACCAAACATATCTTTAACAAAAAAAAATGATAACCAACCATATAAATTTAACAAACATCTATCCGAATTTATCGGTGTATAAAAATAAAATAAAAATCTATATCCGAATTTGACCAATTTACATATCAGGAATATAAAGTTTTATCCATTAATGCGTCGTCTTCATATAGAGTATAATGCTGGTGTATTCTATCTTTCGTAGCAAACAAAAAATATAATTTCAAAAGTAAAATATCTCGTGGATGCTCCTGAGAACATATTCCATGAAAGCATCATCTTTCCTTTTTAGGTAACCAATTATTTCTATAGCAGAAACTATAGAGCTAGAATTCGCAAGTTGATAAACTTGCAAAAAGTTTTGTTAGATTTAATAATCTTGCAACTTGTTTGATAATTTTCTGTTGTTTAATAATTCAGAATAACTGGGGAAAATCTTCCAGTATACTGTATTAGAATGTACTATGTAATAGATTCGGACCGGGGTTATAACTTTATATATATATATATATATATACACATATATTTATAGTAATTAGTAGATGTGAAAAATTTGAAAACATATTCCTTTGATATTTTGTTCTGTATTTAATATGTTTGAATTTGGTGTATGGATGTTATTAATATGAATCATGATTCGCATATATGGTGTTTGGAAATACATGATTTGTATACAATATTTAATAATCGGATATTGAATGTTATAAATTAGAATAATAATTCAGATTTATAATGGTTATATATTTTGTTTTAAATTTATTTTTTTATTTTTAATAATATAAATGTTATTAAATTGAAAACTCAAAAATGGTGGGAACAGATGTATTATTAGTGATCCACTAATACATGAAATTCATACACATTTAACATCTGACTAACGAATCTTCCTACGAGGGTCAAAGATGTTTCCACATTCGTGAATGTGATAATTATTTATTGAACATGTAAAAGGTACAATACTCGTACTACAATAACACTGTCACTAGGTGACTTATATATTAAATCATTTTATTCTCCAAAAAATCAACATCCATAATTTGTTATTTTTTTGGGTTAAATAATGAGATTATTAATAGTAAGAAGGCCGGATATTTATATCATTCTATACTCCAAGAAAAAAGAAAAAAAAAAACTCGATCATGGATACTCATTTCATGGTAAATCCAACCATTACACCACCACAAATTGCTTAATATATATATGATTCGATTCTTCATATAAAATTAAAATGGGGGGGGGGGGAGAATATTCAGCTCTTCTTCCTCAGACAGAGGCTTTCACCAGAAGGAATCTGTTGTGTATTGCATTTGCAACTGAGGCTGAGACTGACATTCCACTAAGCTCACAAAAGCTTCTTCCTCATGCAACCCATCCAAATTCTGTCAAAACAATTGATAGTTATTATTACTATACAAGAAAATATAAGAAGAGGAAAAAGTAAGTTTTGTAATTTAGTAATTAAGTACCCAAAGCTCGTCGTCATCTTGTCTAGTGAAGGAAGAAGCAAACTTGGGGTTCTCAAAAACTTCGTCGTTTCGTGCAAATCTGCCACGTACTCTTGGTCTGTTGTCCGCCAACGTTTTCCGGCATGCATACTTCAATTGTTTTCATTTTAAATAATTAAATATAAATAAGCTAATAGAAAAACCAAATTTGAATTGTGTAAATTCACAATCAGTAAAAAAAAAATATATGTGTAAAGTATTTATATACTTTGAGTTTTTTTTATATATATAGAAAAAATTAAATTTAATACTGTTTTCTCTGTTTAATTTTTGTTTTGACATTTTTAATATAGATAAAATTTTGATTTATGGAAAATAAAATTATAATATTTTAACCAAATTTAATTCACTTACTTTTAAGTTTAGAATAAAGACATGCTATGCTATTAAATGTTATTAATTACTACTAATTATTACCTTAATGGTTTTGGTGAAGTTTCTCTGTGTTCGTTTAGCTCTATACTTTGAAATCTTCTCTTTACGCTCTTCAGCACTGTAACGCCCTGCTCTCAAATTCTGTTCTCCGCCGGAAAACATCGTCGTCGATGAACTCTCCGCCGTTAAAGGACTCGAGTATGATCTCTGTCCCGTAAAATCTCTTCTCAGATTCTAAAAAAAATTAACAACTTTTATTTAAAAAAACAATAAACAGATTTTTCATTTGAAAAAAAAAAGAGGATGAAAAAATAGTAAAGTATTACCTGCAAATCTCCGGTACTGTGAACACGTCTCATGTGACCGGAAAAGAATGAATTTTCCGGCGAGTTTAATAAATTCTGATTCTGAAAAGTCGACGAATCTTCCATGATTGGAACATCAAAAGGAGAATTAAACAAGAGCTGCTCTGTTTTGACAGCCTCGAAGCTTTCAAAACCGGAGAAATTAGGGAAACTGTTTGTGTGAGACAGAGTTAAGGTTTGAAGTTGAGAGATTGGAGGAGAAGAAGAGAGAAGATGATGATGATGAGTCGTAGGTGTAAAATTTTCAAAGAAGTTGAGAGATTTATCATCCATTAATGGATTGAGATAAGGATTGTTGCAGAAGAGATCTGTTGTTGTGTCTGAAGAAAACATATCTGGATCAATACTATGGCAAATTGAGGAAGAAGATGAAGACCCATCAAAGATATAAAGATCAGAATCCATTTTTTTTCCTCTAGATTCTCAATGAAGAAGAAGTGAATCTTTTGGGTCTATGTTCTGTCTTTTGTAATTGTGTCTCTGTGATTGAATTGGAGCAAATGAAACGGTTACAGAGAACACACAAGTGACACTCGTGATCTTTGTTTTTTTGAAAACCACCAGAATCCAAAAATGGTAAAAAGAAATCACTTTTTTTTTTTTAGTTTCTGGTTTCAGAACCAAGACATGACAGGTCCAGTTTATTTGGTCTGGTGGGCGATGTTTATATAGCGGACAAAGAAAATGAGTTTTAACAAATGTGCCCTCGTGTTTTATTTATATTGTGAATTGCTCCATATACCTTTTATTTATTCATTTTGTTGCTTACATCTAGTTCATACTTTTTCGCTCCTGTTTTTTATATCTAAATCCACTTAAAGAGTATATTTTGCATGACATAAGCAAAATAAGTACTAGTTTAACCTTTTGAAGTCATATTGAACTAAATTCGAGACAAAACGAATATAGAGATGTGAATAAAAATTCTGTTGAAGAAATTTGGTTTTAAAATAATGGATTTGGTTTTGAAAAGATTTAAAGTCATATAGAAGTGATTGGTGACTGTAAAAAGATGTAAACCATTTTACTTTCTTAACCTAAATAGCACAAAATTTCATCACATCTTTGCAGAAATTTTTTGAAAACGCGAGAAAGTGTTGCAAATATACAATTCTTAAATAAATTAAATCGATATAGTTTTTAAAGCGTCAGTTTAATGTAAACAAGGTAATATTCTTTACCTAAACTTTTTGAATAACAAGAAGTTTTGAATAGAATTTAAGTCATTAGACATATAACATGGATTTCACTAAGAATGTAAGAGTTCATGAACCAAAAACAATAGAATCTAGAAAATTTTCCAAAAAAAAATTATATATCCATTTACCAATAACTCTTCCTTAAATTACTGGCTTTATGGAATCCATAGATTATTGGCTTTTAAACAAAAATTTGAGCTCCTGAAAATTTAGAAATGGGTTTAAAGCTTTTAAACACACAAAAAAGCTTATTGGAAAATATGGACTTTAATGACTTTATAAAATCTCCCTACAAGTCTACATTTTAAAGTCATGCATCTAAAAAACTATGTAAGATAAAATAACTGTACTAAAGTATATCTCGGAATATTCTTGAGATAAACTGTAAATTAAGATAGCAACATTTCATCTCTGCAATTAATGTGGCTGATTGGTTGCACACTTCGAAGTTTTTAAAAAATTTTAAAGTCTTGAAAATTAATCTTCAATCAATAATATTTTAAAATTTGTTTTTTATAAAAAAGTTTTAAGTCTAACTGTTCTTTTTAAATGTCACTTGATCTTTTTTAGTTTAATATTACTATAAACTCTTAAAAAAGTGTGAAGTGTGTTAGATTTTTGTCACTTACACCAAGTTGCATTCCCTGTAAGTTCATGAAGAATATTCAACTCTAATGAATGAGCAATAGAGATATCAAAATTTACGTAATTAAAAATGTAGGTTAACACCAATGTTGGACGCATAGCTGTGAGACTAGAATGGGTTCCTAAACAACCATTGCCTGATGAGCTGCAAATGCATCTTCTAGAGCTGTAAGCAATTCTTGAAAGATACTTGTTAAACAATTAAAGGAAACACATGATAAATTATAATATGTAAGCCCTTAATTATGTTAATCTGAGAATTCCACTGTTTCAATTCTAATCCGTTTATGATACTCCCTGCAACATTTAGTAGTCTACTCCTCTATTTCACCCTTAAAATGATATGACACTCTAGACTATATTTAACCTGAACTTTTGTAAATATCATATTCTTACTTTAAAAACGTCATTATGCTCATGTAGAGATGAATAATCATTTTTTTTCCAAAAATTTAAGTTTCTTGATTTGATAATAATATTACTATTCAAATAACGTTTGGAAAATTAAAAACATCACTAAATAAAAATGCGCGTACGTTCCTAAGTAAATCCAACGACCACTACATATGTTACCATAAGAGATCTCCACTCGACCATGATGAACTAGGGGTTTGAGATGAAAAATCATTGTCCAAATATAATTTAGTTTATGTAAAATTTATATGCAAGTTTTTGACTTATTAGTTATTGCCGATATTTTTGATAATATTGATAAAACAATTTCAAATGTTATTTTCATCCTTTTTTTCTTCTTCTAGTTACATTTTATATTAATATTTTTAGTTTCTTTTTTTGCATAGTTGTTTTGTTTGAAGTATTTGAATTTACAAATTCTCATTGGTTATTTTTATTTATTAGTGATAATAATTTTAGTTTCATACGATATCAATTGAAAATCTTCAACGAACTAAAATCAATCTGAATCTGAAGTAGAACCAAACCAAACCAAAACATAAACCGATGCAAACCAAAGTATACATGGTTGAGTTAAGTTTTCCTATGATCATGCTATTTGCGACACAGACGTGTATGAAATAAAAATCAAACTTGATTTCACTAAAGCTTTACCTCCAAAAAGAAAAGAAAAAACCTTGATTTCAGTTCACTAACTCTATATTAAAAATTTTGTTATTATTACTAGTATTATAATGGGTTTAGGCATTTTACCAAGGTCATACATATTTCTACCAATCAAAACCACGAGAGGCGCTAAATTCCGACTCCCGACAATAAAAAAGATTAGTCAAACTGATCCTAAATAAATAAATAAAAGTCAAAGTTGTCAATTTTCAGTTTAAATCTCTTCGTTGAGAAGATAAGTAAAGAGAGTGAAGAAGACGGAGACGAAGACGATTACAACTTTCACTTTCTGCTTTTTCTTCAATTGAAGGTTTGCGCGTGAAGTAGATCAGATTCTATAACTTACTTCGCTACCATTTTTTAATTTATTTGCTTTGTTTTATAGTCACTGATTTATTCTTTCGCGAATCTGAATCGATTTTTTTTTCTTTTTCGGTGGTGGTTTTCAAGCAATGGCGGGATCGCAAGATAAGATAGAGAAGATGAAAATCCGGCAAGATTACCGGAATTTATGGCACTCCGATCTAATCGGCACCGTCACCGCTGATACTCCCTGTAAATCTCAGTCTAATCTCTATCTTCATTGTTTTTTTTTTTCAATTGGATAACTAATTTTAATTTTCTGGATTTGTTTGTTTTTACTTATTTGCAGATTGCTGCATCTCTTGTCTGTGGTAAGTTGTTGATCTTTGCTTTTTTAGGGTTTTTGTATCTCAGATTCTTTATTTGCTTCCAGTTTTGTTTAAATATCAAGTATTGCGTCAAAGTAACAACTACTGAAT
Source organism: Cardamine occulta (assembly GCA_028015245.1). Classification (NCBI taxonomy): domain Eukaryota; kingdom Viridiplantae; phylum Streptophyta; class Magnoliopsida; order Brassicales; family Brassicaceae; genus Cardamine; species Cardamine occulta. Next base: position 10,738,146 of record CM051367.1, read on the forward strand.
CAATTTGAATTTGCTTTTGTGAAATATTTATCTGACTTGAATCTCTGTAGAGCATAGACCTTCAAAGTTTGATCTTTATATGAATTAATAAGTGCATTTCTCTTGATTACTCTTGTTGTTGTTTCTTTTGTTTGTCTTGGTACACATTTTGATATGTTTATTTGATTGTGAGTGTAGTGGACCATGTGTTTCATACATGCTTCGAAGAAGAGCACTTTACAATGACATGTCAAGGTATGTAATTCGTTTAGGTATGTAGATAGTTATTTGTCACAAGTTTTGTTTTTTTTCCGTTTGCTAAGATATTTGTGTGTTCTTTTGTTTTGTGAAGGTATACTTGTTGTGCTGGTTATATGCCTTGTAGTGGGAGATGTGGAGAAAGCAAATGTCCTGAACTTTGCCTTGCCACTGAGGTGAGATTTTTGATCATATCTGTTTTTTTTTGGTGGAAGGAGATTTAAGTTTTACATCAGTGAATGGTTACATAGGTCTTGTTTGCGTAAACATAATGAAATTGGAATGGAAACACAAAATAGCTTATGATATTTCCTGGCTTCCTGTGTTCTCTATATGCTCTATATTTCAATTCCTTTGCTCAACTTATTTGACTCTGGTATTTTACATTATCTTTGTGAACTTTACGGATTAGCGAGATGTTCTTGATATTTTGGCTTGTTAAACTTGCTTGTATAAGATGCTTGCAATAATTCTATAGACCTCTTTATGATTCTATGAATTGGCATTAGTTTGAAGCAACTTGCTATTGAAATTTTCAGGTTTTCCTTTGCTTCGGAAACTCTGTGGCCTCTACCCGTTTTCTTCTGCAGGATGAATTCAACATCCAAACTACACAATGCGACAATTGCATTATTGTACTCTCTTTTCATTCTACTTTTATCTGGTTTTCACAGAATGTATTTATATACATGTGTGTAAAATAAACAAATCCCCCCATCTTGTGCGTTTGCAGGGATTTATGTTCTGCCTCAGCCAAGTTGCTTGCATATTCTCTATAGTCGCTTGCATTGTTGGTAGCAGCGAACTCTCTGAAGCTTCTCAGATACTCTCTTGCTGTGCTGATATGGTCTACTGCACGTATGTATCTACTTCATGTGTGTTTATTGCTTTTATTATTAGTGTTCACACATCGCTCATAATTTGATGCACGGTCTTGATGTTCTTACAGGGTCTGCGCGTGTATGCAGGTACTAGAAACTAAATCTAAGCTTCTGAAACTATCTTCTCTTATGGTATATAAATGATCATAACCCAATCTTCTGGTTGCAGACACAACACAAGCTTGAGATGGACAAAAGAGATGGAGTGTTTGGATCTCAACCAATGGGCGTGCCACCGGCTCAGCAGATGTCTCGCTTTGATCAACCTGTCCCTCCTCAAGCTGGATACCCTCAGTCCTACCCACCGCCGGGTCAAGGCTACCCGCCTCCTGGGTATCCCCAACACTAAGAACCTTAACCGATATCTTCATTTCTTGCGTCAAAGTGTTGTTGTTACTCGGTTTAGGTATTTCTTTGCAATTATTGGTACTCAGTTTATGCCCGAAAAGCTTCGGTATCATCTGGTTTGTTGATTTCGTTGGTATCTTTCTCTCATTTATTTGATGAACCAAGAGTGTATGTGTGTATCTATGTCTGGATTTGTGTATTTTAAAAAATTGGCACTGTTTTATCTCCCCCAATTCACTCGAACTATGTCACCGGAGTTGTCCAGCTCTGTACTTCGTCGTCAGTTTTATAATATAATTCAATTGGAAAAAAGTAGTAAAAAAAACAGTAAGACATGAACATATTATATCACAAAAGTATATAATACAGTACATAAGCTTGTTAATGCAAACCCGAGTATCATTTTTGTGATTAATAATTTTCTATAATTTTAAACCAATAGTAATTCAATCAATTTTCTAGAAGTTTACAAATCATCATCATTAACTAATAAAAAATGCAATAAAAACTTCAAACATCTTTATGAAACAAAAATAAATAAAAAACTAGAATGACAAGATATTCATATTGCATTTTCGAAAAAGCCTAATCTTAAAAATGGTGGGAAGAAAAACTTAAGGAAGACAAGGGTCTTAAAAAAAGTGTACACAACATGTTGTTGTTGTTAATGATAGGTTACGCCTTGACCTTGGATAACTTGTCCAATGCGATATGCAACATAGTCGCCACTCTCAACTTCTCCTAGTATCCTTAAAGCCGCATCAGGACTCACCACCATTACCATCCCAATTCCCATATTGAACGTCCTTCTCATCTCACTCTCTTCTATACTCTCACACTATAATAACCAAACAATTAGTTATACGTTCTAAAAGAGATTAGTACAAACTATTAATCTATAATAAAGAGATGTTTTGTTCATGCTATCTATGGTTCTCTAACTACCTCTATGATAAACTTGAACAAAGGTGGAAGTTCCCAAGCATCAGTGTGAATAACAACACCCAAACCACCGGGTAAGACTCGGGGAATGTTTTCGGTGAAACCTCCTCCCGTTATATGAGCTAACCCTTTCACTCCTCCTTTGTTAATAAAGTCAAGTACCTGTGAATGTGAATATACAGTTATGTGATTAGTACAAAAAATTGGATAATGAAATATTTTTTTAACCAAAAAAAAAAAAACACAAACCTGTTTGACATAAATCAAAGTAGGTGCCATTAGAGCTTCACCAAGGGAAATTGATCCACCAGGAAGTTGATCTTTAAGCGAAAGGTCACTTTGGGCCACTACCCTGAAAACGATTTTCCAGTTAAACTACTTTTAGTGCCAATAAAAATATTAAAAAAAAAAACTCAGATTATAACTAAAAAACATACATTCTTGCTAAAGAATAACCATTGGAATGAAGTCCACTAGAAGGAAGACCAATAAGAACATCTCCAGCCTCAATGTTTTTCCCGTCTATAAAAGAATCTTTCTTCACTTCGCCTATTGCAACCCCAACGAGATCGTATTCGCCTTTAGCATAAAAGCCAGGCATCTCTGCAGTCTCTCCACCTATGAGGCCATATTTACAATCGGATTGCTGACAACCATCCACAATCCCTTTAATGACCTACAAAGCAAAAGCATAATGTTTGTTCAACATCTCAATATCAACGAGATGAAATTGAAAAGCAATGAATGAATGATACCTTTTCTGCAAGGTCTACATCGAGGTGACTAGTACCAAAGTAATCAAGGAAACCCAGTGGCTTTGCACCACAAGTAACAATATCATTTACGCTCATAGCGACCTGAAACAACCAAAAATTAAAAGTCCTATATTTGTTTGGAGGTAGTAGGAAAAAAAAGTCCTATATATTTGTTACCAAGTCGATTCCAATGGTTTCATGAATTCCGGTCTCAAATGCAAACTTAAGTTTAGTCCCTACACCATCCATCCCTATTCCCTATTCCACTAAAGAATCACCTGCTCATACAAAACATACTCATTAAACGAACAAGAGAAAAAACTCTTTAACATTCAGGTGAAATTTTTCTGTTTTTTTTTTAATACATATATATATATATATATATATATGTACCTATTGGAATGCCACCACTAAATCCGCCGATCATAGGAGCCAACTTTTGGATTCGTCTAATGAGCTCAGTCCCAGCATCGATATCCACACCGGAATCTTTGTAAGTGAAGCCATCGGTGCCATCATCTTTTTTAGACATAGATAAAACACAAGATTCCCTTCTTGTTCTCGTCCTCGTCTGAGGACAGACGATCGACAAAGGTTTCCTTGACGATGCAACGGAGGAGCACTACAAGAAATCTACCGCAAAACCGACGGAGTTTCCGACGGAAATATATTCCATCGAAAAAACCGACGGTGTTCCGATGAGATTCCGATGAACATGAAAATTGATAAATCCGTCAGAAATCCGTCGGTTATACGTCGGTATTTTTCGACGGATTGCAATCTTTTGGCAATCCGTCGGAAATCCGTCGGAAAGCCGTCGGTGAATTTTCGACGGCTTTAAATTCGTCAGAATATATGAACGTTAATAGAACCGTTGAAGTAGCCGTTTACAACCGTCGGAAATCCGTCGGTCCGCCGTCAGGTTTTTTCTGACGGATATAAATCCGTCAGAATATTTGAACGTTTTTGTAGCCGTTGTTATAGCCGTTAAAAAACCGACGGATATCTGATGGATTTCCGACGGCAAGCGTTCTTTTATATATGTTTCCACACTCCTCCATTTAATCACAATTTTTACATTTCCACACTTCAATTCTAAAAAAACACGTCAAGAGAGAGATGTCATCTTCTAGATATTTTAGATCGTGGATGGATGAAGAAATGTTTGATCCGGAGTCGAAATTATTAAACGATGGTTATGCACGAGGTATATGCGAGTTCATGACGGTTGCCAGAAATCAACCGCGAGTGCAAAAAAGTGGTAAGATGAAATGTCCTTGTTCACTTTGTTGCAATTCTCATAATGTTAAGATAGAGATGGTTTGGCATCACTTGTATCGCAATGGTTTAATGCCGGGTTACAAGATTTGGTATCTACATGGAGAAAAAAATTATGATTTTGGTAGTAGTAGCAGTGAACCCTATGTTGCGGATAGCTTAGGAGAACATAGAACGGAAGTAGATTTATGTGTAGGTACCGTCGAGATGGTGAATGATGCGTTTAGAGAGAATTTGCCATCGACTGTAATAAATGAGGATCGGGTTGAAGAACCAAACGTAGAAGCTAGAAGATTTTTTGATATGTTAGACGCAGCGAAGCAGCAATTATATCAGGGGTGTAGAGAAGGTCATTCGCCTTTATCATCTGCTAGTAGAATGATGTCCATTAAGACGGACTTCAATTTGGCTGAGAAATGTGTTGATGCGATAGCAGATTTAGTGAAAGATCTTTTGCCTGAAGATAATCTTGCACCGGCATCATACTACGAGGTTCAAAAACTTATAGCTGGTCTTGGTTTACCGTATCAAGTCATAGATGTGTGCATCGATAACTGTATGATATATTGGAGAGAAGATGAAGACCCGAGAAGTTGTCGATTTTGTCGTAAACCACGGTTTCAGGATAGTAGTGGGAGAGTTCCAATTCCATTTAAACGTATGTGGTACTTACCGTTGACTTCGAGGTTGAAGAGGTTATATCAATCTCAGCGCACGGCAGAGCAAATGAGATGACATGCAGAGCATCGTCAAGATGGAGAGATTACACATCCTTCAGATGCAAAAGCGTAGAAACATTTTCAATCGCTGTATCCGGATTTTGCATTTGAAAGAAAAAATGTGTACCTCGGGTTATGTATAGATGGTTTCAACCCATTTGAGAAGCATGGTAGGCAGTATTCGTTGTAGCCCGTAATTGTAACACCGTACAATTTGCCCCCTTCTATGTGCATGCGTCGAGAGTTTTTATTTCTCTTTGTTCTTGTTCCTGGCCCTCAGCATCCGAAGAGATCACTTGATGTATTCCTCCAGCCATTGATCTATGAGTTACAAATGCTATGGAGTCACGGTGTCGAAGTGTTTGATGTTTCACTCCGTACAATTTGCCCCCTTCTATGTGCATGCGTCGAGAATTTTAGGATGCGTGCGGTTCTTATGTGGACCATTAGCGATTTCCCAGCATATGGTATGTTATATGGATGGACAACTCATGGAAAATTATCGTGCCCGTATTGCCAAGACAACACAGATGCTTTCCAATTGAGGAACGGAAGAAAGTCGTGTTGGTTTAATTGCCATAGAAGGTTTCTACCGAGGGAGCATCCGTATCGTCGGTCTAAAACATTATTTACGAAAAATAAATAAGTGTTTGATGCTCCACCAGATGAGATAGACGTAGACGGTAGTACTTTATTGAACCAGTTGAGAGATTTTGGTGCTGAGTTGACTTCTGAATGTGGGGGTAATGGGCATGAACCTGTTTACGGTGCCGGGAAAGTTCATAATTGGCATAAGAATAGTATCTTTTGGGATTTGCCTTACTGGAAGGACCATTTATTGAGGCACAATCTCGATGTGATGCATGTTGAAAAAAACTTCTTTGACAACATCATGCATACGGTTTTAAACGTCCCGAAGAGAACGAAAGAAAATCTGAAGTCTAGGTTGGACTTGGCAGAGATTTGCGATCGTGATTTTCTTAAAATTCTTCCAAATGGTCAATATCCTTTTGCTCCATACTGGTTGGACATAGAAAAAAAAAATGTTTTTTTGACTGGATTCAAGAAGATGTCAAATTCACTGATGGATATGCATCTAATCTGCGTAATTGTGTTGATCGCGGAGAAGGAAAGTTTATCGGAATGAAGAGTCATGATTGTCACGTTGTGATGCAGGGACTTCTTCCATTTGCTTTTGCCTATCTTCTTCCTAAAAATGTCCACGAAGCAATTGCAGGTATATTCCTTTTCATGAATTTTTAAAATTAATCATATATATATATATATATTTATTTTAATTTGTTTATTATTTATTTGTAGGAGTTGGTGCTTTCTTTCGAGATTTATGCACGAGAACACTTACAGTTGAGGGGATCCGTAATTTAGAGGACAATATACCCTTGATCCTTTGCAATCTTGAGAAGATATTTCCGCCATCTTTTTTTGATGTTATGGAACATCTTCCGATCCACCTCCCCCGAGAAGCCGCACTAGGTGGTCCTGTTCAATTCCGTTGGATGTATCCTTTTGAGCGGTACATGTTTCATCTAAAGAAAAAGGTTAAAAATTTAAGTCGAGTTGAGGGGTCTATTGTCGCACAGAGCCTCAACGAAGAAGCCTCACATTTCGCGGAATATTACTTTCCACCAGAAGTTTGTAAGAAGAGTAGACGCCATGATGATAGAGGTGAGAAAGCCGTTTATCCCCTGGTGGTCCCTGAGTTATTTTTGCAAGTTGGTCGAGTCAGTGGGAAAGGGAAGAAACGCAAACTATCACAACAGGAGTGGACCCACTTGCATATGTATATCCTAACAAATTGTGAGGAGATGACGGAGTACGAAAGGTAAAAAACTTAACTTAGTTAAATACTTGATTATGTTATACCTAAGTATTAGCTTTCAGAGGTTATATAATGTTGTTTGCTTTCAGGATTTACATGGCATTAATACGTAGCTATTTTCCGGAACATAGTGAAGAAGAACTTGAACGACATAAAGAGGACGATTATATAACTTGGCTGCAATTTTACGTAAGTTTTAAAATACGGTTATTATATACGTAATATTAAATACGTAAGTATTTTATATTAATATTGTGTAAATTTTTTTTTTAGGTTTCTGAGGGAATCAAATGTGGACAAACCCTTCCAACTTGGTTAGTGGAGTTGTTACTGGCCTAAACTACATTACAACCTCATACCCTAGGTATTGCAGTAGGGGATTTGCGTTTAGGATTCACGATGAAGGAAGGCCGAGGCCAACTGCAGATTATGGTATTTCGGCTCAATCTGGTGATGTCGTCTACTACGGAATTCTCAATGAAATATTGCTAGTGCGCTACCCAGGGATGTTGGACATGAGGTGCATTATTTTTATGTGTGACTGGTATGATCCTGAAGTTGGGCGTGGGGTTAAGGTGGACCAGTTTGGTGTCACGTCAGTGAATTCTAGTAGGAGACTTCGTAAGTATGATCCATTCATCCTAGCATCACAGGCAGATCAGGTTCGGTTATTTTAATAAATATTTTAAGAAACGTGAGTTATTGAATTCATATTTAGTTTTAATAATTAATTGTTTGTTTCAGGTATGCTATATTCGTTATCCTCGGGTAACAAGGCGTTCAGATCCTTGGATTACAGTGACTCCAATTAATCCAAGAGGAATAATTTATGGAGTTTCTGACCACGATGCTTTGCAACCAACTAGAAGTGTTCCAATGGATCCAGTTGAGCATTCTTTTGATGTCGACCTTGTGGTAGATTTCATAGTATTCGGTGATGATAGAGTTCATTCAGAATCAGAGGAAGAACTTGGAGAATTTGATGAGGACGAAGACGACATTCCTTCAGAAGGATCATCATCTGAGTCAGAGTAGTTACATTTGATTATTTGTGTTTTATTTATATTTTAGTAGATTCAAAAACTATTTTAATAATTATGACACGTCAAATCCCTAAACCCGTCGGAAATGTCCGACGGATTTTCGACGGATTTGTGGTGACCGTCGGAAATCCGTCAAAAATTTCCGACGGATTTCCGATGGGTTTAGGGATTCGATGTCAAAATTCAAAATTTAAGGAAGAACACACCTCAAGATACAATTATAACAACTATTGCAAAAGAAATGTGACCAAACAAATTTGTACATGATATAATAAAGATGATTTACCAAATTGTCCTACTTTAACTAGAAGAGTTACATAAAGAAACATATATTTACATAGAGATGTTTATGAAGCGTTATTAAAACAAGTAAATGTTATGAATTTGATACTACGAATGATGTTTTAAAGGAATTTATCTTTGACATCATCATACAATTATGATAGTTGCTGTACCAACCCAAACGGAACGGAAAATCCACGAAACCACAAACACATCGTAAATCCATCGGAAATTACTGACGGATTTCCGATGGATATAGGGGGACACGTGTATGAGTGACCAATGGAGAGACATGCATGTGTCCCCCTATCCGTCGGGAATCCGTTAGTAATTTCCGACAGATTTCCGACGGATACGCGAAATTTCACTTGGCCAATGAAGAGACATGCATGTGTCCCCTATCCGTCGAAAATCCATCAGTAATTTCCGACGGATACGCGAAATTTCACGCGGCAACTTTATTTTCATTTTGCGGGCAAACTAAAATTTTGCGTATCCGTCAAAAATTACTGACGGATTTCCAACGGATAGGGGACACATGCATGTCTCTTCATTCGTCACTTATACACGTGTCCCCCTAAATCCGTCGGATTTCCGTCGGAATATCTGGTTAAATTACCCATCGTCTTTCTCGCGACTTCATTCGCAAAAACGGAACAAAAAATCTAAAAACCTTCAAATCCTCCCAAACCTTCGATTTCATCCCATATTTCGTCAAATCATCCACAAATGGCCGACAATCAAAGAAACATGTAAGTTTTCAATGATTCAATATAGATTTATAGGATTTATTAGTTAGATTTGTGGATTTAGGATATTGGAATTTAGATTAGAATTGGATTTGGATTAGAATTAGGATTTGGATTAGGATATTGGATTTGGATTAGAATTAGGATTTGTAATTGGATTTTGATTTTGAAAGTTTTGTTTAATTGGAATGTGATTTTGATTTTCAATTTGTAGTTTTAATTGGATTTGGATTTCTATTTTGGATATTTGATGTTAATTTAAAATTTGTGGTTTTGTTTTTAGAAATTTATAATTCGTTTTACAAATTTATAATGATTTTTAAAATTTATATCGATTTTTAGAAATTAACAATGCACTTAGTATTTTTTAATTATTAATATTAATTTCTAATGATTTTTTAAATTTATATCTATATTTCGAAATTAAAAATGATTTTAGGAATTCATAATTATTTATATTAATTTAAAATTATTTTAAGAAATTTATTTTGATTTTTAAATTTATATCTATTTTTCGAAATTAAAAATGATTTTAGCAATTTATAATTATTTATATTAATTTATAATTATTTTAAGAAATTTATTATGATTTTAAAATTTATATCTATTTTTAGAAATTATAATTGAATTTTGAAATTAATTGTTATTTTAGTATTTTATAATTACTTTTAGAAATTATTAATGATTTATTTTGGATTTAAATTTTTTTAGGAATTACGGAGTATACCACCATTTTACGGGCCGAAACGTGGTCGTTCTGGTAGGAGTAGAGTCTGAAGACTACTCCTATGATCGACATATCCCCGAGACCGAGTCACCACTACCCACTGCTACACCTACACCCTTCGCTCCACCGCACCATCCCTCGCTGCAGCGAATGAGCGTTAAAACTTTGTTTGCTCGCAGGAGCGAGATAGATTGACTCGTCTTCATCCGGATTACATTGGAAGAGATACATGGTAAGTGTAATTTTTCATTTTAAGAATTTTTAATTTTATTACTAATTTTTATTTTACTATTTAAATTCTTCGAAATTATTTTGTTTTGTAGGTTTGGAGAATTCAGAAATGGGATTTCCAAGTCTATCAACCGGATGCTCAATGGATTGCTTCAGCATCCATATCCGACGTACAGCCAAATGCCGATGGCGGATCAGGATATGTGGTTTCGCCAATTTGCTGTAAGTTATTCATTTTTTTATTGTTTAATTTGAATTTAAATTGTTTATTTTAATTTACTTTTATATTTTTCAGCAAGAATTTACTTGGAACAGTCACATGACCGCTGAGGTTAGACGATGCTTCGATAAAAAAGCATCGAGAATGTATTCTTGGAAGCTGAACGAGTGGAAAGAGAAGTGGAACAAGAATGATGTTCCACGGGAGTTGGTTACGAACCCGGGCCTATGGAACGGGTTATGCGCTTATTGGAGTGAAGACGCTACGAGGGCAAGCTCCACAACCCACTCTACGTGCCGGAACAGCGACCGCAAAGGAAAGGGGAAGGCGACACACAATCTAGGAGCGGTTAGCTTGTTCACAAGGGCAAAACAACTTGTAAGTTTTTTGTTTACTCAATATGTTATTTTTTCAGTTTTAGATTCATAAAATTTACTCAATTTGTTAATTTTGTAGTTTCAAAAAGAAGGTGTCCAACCTTCTGCCCTTAGATTGCTCCAAGATGCGCACACCAGCAGAAAGGACAATGAAATCCATGATGCGGTTGCTCGGGAGATCATTGACAACGTCAAGAAGATGGGTGATGAGTTCCTGCTTTCTCAACCTCTCACTGAAGGAACCCCGCCCCTCACCGAAGTTCCTTTCGACAAAATCAACGAGTTCGTCTATGAGGTAAGTAAAGTTTATATTTTAATAATTTTTTTTTTCATTTCGTATTTTTACTCAACTTTTCGTTTGTTACCGCAGTGTACTCCGAAGACCAAATGTCGAGTTTTTGGTCTTCCGGACGATGTATCATCTTTGGCAACTTCACGTTTCTACGGAGATCCTTCCGATCTTAGGACGCAGCTCGCACAAAGGGACTTTGAAATGGAACAAATGAGGATCAAGATGCAACGGATGGAAGAAGCCCATGAAGCGAATAGGTTGCAGCAAGAAGCGGAACGGAGAGAACTCGGAAATTGGAGGAGGATCACGAGGCGGAACGGGAGAGAAGAAGAAAATTGGAGGCGGATCACCAGGCGATGGTTGCTCAGATGGACGCTTTCATGTCTCGATACCCACCACCACCACCGTAGATTTAGTTTTAATTATTTTGAAAACAATATTTATGTTTTTTTTATTTGAATTTTTAATTATCAATAATATTAAATATTAATTTTAATTTCTATTTTAAAAATTAAATTTTATATTATTTTGAATTTATATATTTTTGAGTTTTCAAATTATTATTTTATAAAAAAAAAAGCAACCGTCGGTATGCAGTCCATCGGTAAAATTTCCATCGGTAATCCGTCGGAGTTAAATCCGTCGGTATACCGTCGGTCTTATTACCATCGGAATAATATAATCGGAATTCTGTCGGTTTTGGGTGATCGGAACACCGTCGGTATTCCGTCGGAAGATTTCTGATGGATTTCCGACGGCTTTCTGATGGCTTTTCGAATTTGGAAATCCATCGGAAATCCGTCAGAAATCCATCGGAAATCCATCAGAAATCCATCGGAAATCCATCGGAAATCCGTCGGAAATCCATCGGAAATCCGTCGGAAATCCATCGAAAATCCATCGGAAATCCGTTAGAAATCCATCGGAAATCCGTCGGAAATCCATTGGAAATCCATCAGAAATCCGTCGGAAATCCATCGGAAATCCATCAAAAATCCGTCGGAAATCCATCGGAAATCCATCAGAAATCCGTCAGAAATCCGTCGGAAATCCATCAGAAATCCGTCTGAAATCCATCGGAAATCCATCGGAAATCTATCAGAAATCTGTCAGAAATCCATCGGAAATCCATCGGAAATTTATCAGAAATCCATCGGAAAGATCAACGGATTTTTGATGCGATTTTTAATTCCGACGAGATAGATCCGATGGCGATATCCATCGGAAAACCGTCGGAATAAGCCAATTCCGACGCATATCGCCATCAGATTCCGGCTGTTTTCTTGTAGTGGTGGAATGGTTTCGGTTGATGGAATTGACGATCGACAAAGGTTTCCTTGACGATGCAACGGAGGAGGAACGGTTTCGGTTGACGGAATTGAAGGACAAGGCAGTGTCAAGGGACGAAAAAGAAGTCTGCATAATCCGGGATTCCATGACCCTGAATTGAACAATATAACAAGCTTAAATCAAAAAAAAAAACTTGACTTAAAACCAGAGACAACGTCGGTAGGCACTGAGGGAAGCAAGAGGCTGCATGAAGAGGAGGCTTATAAAGAAGGTTTTAAAACCCTAGTACCCCATCAAAAAAATTTATTAACACATATGTTTTTTTCAGTGTTGAAAAACAAAAACATTAGAAAAATTGTTATTTTAACCTCAAAGTATTACACTAGACTTTAATATTTTAAACCTTGAAATTGTTTCTACATTTTTGTTCTGCCATAAAATTCACTAAAAATAGTTGCCAAAAAGTTATAGTAAAACCTCTATAAATTAATAATGTTGGGACCGGAGAATTTTATTAATTTATAGAAGTTTTTAATTAACCGATAAATTAATAATTATTAATTTATAGAGATTTTTCCAAATTAAAAAAATATTAGATAAAAAGTAAAAAATGAAGAAAATACTTTGATGTGTTTTAATGCATTTACACATTAGGAAATAATTATTGCATATATATATTTTTTAAATAATTTTTGATGCAATTTGAGAAGATAATATCATATATTTTTGACATTTTAAGAAAAATAGAGATAAACTCCAACAAAATTACAAATTTACAAATAAGTAAACAACATTTTAATCATATTTCACTAAAATATCTTATATATATAATAATAAATTTATATGATTATTAATTTATGTTATTAATGGGACCATATATTTACATAAATTTCAAATTAATTATTATCTTATTATCTTATCAAAATATGTCAATTATTACATCGGCCCAATTTAGGATCGGGCCGATGTAATAATTTAATTTAGAGAGGTTATTAATTTATCGAGTATTAATTTATAGAGGTTCTACTGTAACTAAAATTTTCGATAAAATTTTATGATGGTAATCCTATCTCTTATTACCTCTTGGATAAACTTGAACAAAGGTGGAAGTTCCCAAGCATCAGTGTGAATAACAACACCCAAACCATCTGGTAAGACTCGGGGAATGTTGTCAGTGAAACTCCCGTTATATGATTAATAGTTTGGTTATAATAGTGTGGGAGTATAGAGTGAATGTTGTGGTGAAACCCCTTCCCCGTGAAATACATAATTTCACCAAATCATCTCAAATTTATTAAAACTCAAAAATTTTCAAATATTTTGGTATTTTCCGCAAATATTTAAAAAACAATAAAATATAACTATATCATAAAAAGTATTTGAAAAAGTACCATTAGATTAAATTTGGGAACATTTTTTTTTACAAAAGAATGATGGTATTAAAGAAATAGTGTACATATTGGGATAGGATCGTATATATTTGGATAATGACATAAATTATATTGTGATAAGTATAAGTTTAGATGTCATATTCCGATAAAAAAATTAGGAGAAATTTGTGTCTATCTTTAGAAGAGAAAGTTAGTTTGATATCTAATTCTACATTGATCTTATCTCTTCATAGTACATAAGCTTGTTATTGCAAACCGGAGTAGGTTGTCTTTTTTTTGTTGTTGTTTCAGAACCTGATTGGTTTTGAATCTTTAACTAAATTTCCTAAGTTCGCTTTTGCTTATTAATCGATTCTTTTAAATCCAATTGGCACACGAGGGTGGACGTGGAACCATCGAGGATGGCTACATTACTTGGGAAGTTTATAAATTATAGAGCTAATGATTCATTCATACCAGCTTTTTATATGCCTTTACGCTTTCTAGTCAAAGTGGGTCAACCAAAAAAAATTGTTTCATATCATCTTATATGATGGCACAAATATATTCTGGTTGATTATAAGATCAAACAGGTTTATCTAAATTATTTATAATCACACTTTTTTACTTGTTTTACCAATTTTATTACAAAAAAATAGTTTGTTATTATTTGAAATTACACTTAAATCTTTAATGATTTTTAATATTTCAATGTAGGTTATTATAAGGAAATATATATATATATATATATATATATTTGAAAAGGCTTATAATTTAAAATTTTTTGTGGTAAACCGAAAGCAAAAAAAAAACTCTATGGTATAGGTTTAGACTTTAGAAAGAAATAAGCACACGCACAGACAAGTCCACGCACGCCACGTGGCGACAGCACAACATATTCAAAAATTTACAACACATGGAAAGCTTCCGCGTGTCACGTCTTAGCTTAAAGTCTTATTAAAACCACTTACATATAACAATTTGTCAATTTCTTTCTATTATTAAACTCTTCGAAGTCTATTAATTCCAAATGATCTTTTATTTTTGTGTGGCTCTAGTATTTTCCAATGATTAAATGTTGATTTTTTTTCTTTTACGCAAAATTCATGTGTCTCTCGTTAACTCAGCATTTTCAAAGTTTTTGTTATAATTCCAAAATTTAAAGCGAAAACGACTCATTATATTTTACGTGTTTGATGTAGAAATTAACTTATTGACAAACCATACAATGTAATATACTATGTGTACATTTATAGAACACCTCATATATATGGTGAGATATATTAGTTCAGCATGTTATAAGGATGAACAAACAAACTATCTTATCTTCAGTGACCAATGCATGTTGATCCAAATTCTGAAAGCTTTGTATAACCTTTAAATAATTTGTTGAAAAAAAATTGTAATTTATTCTATAAGTTGAAGATTTGACGGTAGTTCCAGAATAGAAAATTAATTTAAAATGAAATAAAAATTTATAAAACATTTTAAATATAATAATATTATCAAATAATACCAATTTTTTTTATATAAAAATAATACCAAAATTAGACTGTCTTTTGTTTTATGAAGGAAAAATAAAGTTGACTATGTCACTACTAATAGAATGATCGAATATACACTCAAAACTACATATATATATATATATATGTATGTATAATATATATATGTAGTGTAATGGTTTACGTATAGTGCTGTGTAACCATCCAGATTCAAATCTGCATAATGAATATTGTTAAAAATAAACAAATATCATTGACGTATGCATAAATAAATCACAATTTATTTTTAAAAACGTCTAAACAATGTTTATTAAAATTAAAATGGGATATGAAAGAACAACATCTCCATTAATTTGTTAACAAATAAGTTTATTATTATTTGCTTAACAAGAAAAGGAGTCTACAACTTAATAGTAACTCAAAATTTTATTTCATTTTTTGGGATGGATTATACAATTTTTCTTCTTCTTCTCCCTTTTCACTAACAAATAACCACTAACTATTTTTTTTTTTTTTACATCCATCTCCCACCAAACCCCAATTCTTGAAGAAAGTACAAAAAAAGAAAGAAATTTTAAATTAATTATATATATATATATTCCCATTTCAAGAAGAAAAAAAGCCCTATGTCCTAATTAGAGAGGCTAAGATGATTCATCAAGAAGTTGAGAAACTCCATTAGATTCAGACCAAAGTCTTTGGTTCAACGCCACTTGAAGATGATCAGGTATAAACTGCGTACGACAAAGTGGACACGTCATCTGATTATAACCCATCATCCAACGGTCCAAACATCCCCTATGGAATATATGTCTACAGTTCGTCAGCCGTCGGATCTCGTCATCGTCTTCGAAGTCATAGAGACACACTGCACAACAGTCGCATTCGGGTCGGTTTAGATCCGAGAATTTACCAACTGGCAAGATCTCTCCAGCTAATCTTGCTGCTGAGTCTGGTTGGTTTGAGGTTGGTGGTGGGTCAGGCCATGAGGTTGTAACCTGGTCAGGTTCCAAGAAGTCGGGTACACCTATGATCCGGAACATTGTGGAGATTAGTTTTCGGATCAAACCTAAGAAAGAGAGCAAGTAAATGAAGATTTTTGGGAGAAGAAGCTCGGAATAGCCCACCGGAAAACCCATTGTATCGCCGTGAAATAAGAGAGATGGAGAGAAAAGAGAAGAGAAGAGAGATAATTTGGATTATGATGAATGATGATGAAAAGATGGAGAAGGGTGGGATTTATATATATAGTTGGGTGTTGTTTATGTGATGTGACCATATTAGATGTGATTATGTTACTTAATTAATTAATGTATTGGTAATTTAATAGTAGTAGTTTTTATTTGCGTGTTTTTCTTTGGTATTTGATTGATTCATTATTTTCTAGATGAAGGATATAGCGAGGAATGTGGTCATGATGATGTTTCTTTAGGTTATTAATTGACTTTTTAAATACCGATATAGTATATAGTATATATATACACATTTTGTTTTGGTAAGGTCCAATATAGTATATTCCAAAAAATTAATTGACTTTTTTCATTGCAATATAGTGTTTTTTTTAGGTCTTCTGCATGTTAAAATTTTTCATGAAATATATATATTAAAAATAAATTTTCAGTTACAACAAAAAAGTCATATGTGGGTTGTGACAAAAGAGAAATAAACTCATACACTGTGTAGCTAATTAGAGTTGACGTCTTCTAGTGCGACTTTTATTATGTCCGGGTCATTGTTTACAACAACGATATTATCATATTAGTCTGAATTTGGATATAAAGTTCTCCAATGACAACGGTTGTTGTTTAATCTGCCATTCCACTCTAAGAATTGATCTTTGCTTATAAGCCAAACTAATTAGATTCGTAGTTAAGTTAACCCTTTTGCAAAGTAGCTAGCATTCTCAATATTAAAAGCCTCCAAATATATGAAATGCTGAAGAAAAAAGGAGAGAGATTAAATGATTATCGATAAAGAAGATAAAAGTGATTTAAAAATATATATTCGTCTAGCTATAGTGATTACTGTATCTAAATTTAAAATCTAGTTTTGTTTGAAAGTTCTATAAAGAAATATATATCAATGTATTAATGTAAAGGCACATTGTTAGGTTCAGTTCATTTCAATCTGTCTGCACCTCTATTGAGCAATACTATGTGTGTATTATGCATTTATATTTCCCTTTTAAATGTTTTTTAACGAGATACTTATATACAACAAATCATATATAAAACAAAGATCATAACAAAAATCACATTGTATTTTTATAAAAATTCTACCAGAAAATATTAATTAGCAGTTACGTTTTGGTTTAGTTACAATGATTGATGGAATTTGAATTGAAATCCAAATGAATGTTTGCATCTTCACATGATTCGTCGAACTATATCATTAGTATTCGTCATTTGCTATTATCATTCTTCATCTTTACTAATATTGTTACGACCTAAACTTAATTATGCTCAAAAACAAAACAAAAAATTAATTAACAAGGTAGAAAAGTACTCATATAACTCTTCAATTTCGATTTTGATTCCGGTTTTAATTTCTAATATACTTCTAGAATACAATATTACGGGATCAATTTCTAGAGAGGGAGAGTCATATGGGAATCTGACTAAAATGTATGAAAGAGCCAAAGCAGCACTGACCCACCTCACACCCTCTCCATCTTCTCCTCCAACATTTCACATTCCTACGTTTAACACTTTTTGTTTGCAACATATATATATATATATATATATAATACAAACACTTTTTGCTTACAACATATATGTCTCTGCTAAGTATAAATATGTCAAAAAATGTATGCATTTATGTAAATTGAAAATGTTTCTTTGGATGAATTTTACCAAATTATTGGAGGTTTTATATGTTTCAGTATATTTTATTAATTTCCTCGACATTTAATTATACTGTACTTTGGAAATCTTGAATCCACCACATTATAAAAGATGCGAGCGTAAAAATCATTAGGCTATTTCTCTTCTACAAAAATTTAAGTAGATCAAGTTTTACTACACACTCATGTATAGGCAAGAAGGGTTAGGAATAATTAATATATTTCACTAACTGTCAGTTTTTGGCGTTACTAGTGAGTAGTGATATATTAATATTTAGACCAGCTAAATCCAGCCAAGATTAATCCCTTTTGTCTGGACAATTAATTTAACAATATAAGTATATTTACAGTCTGCTGCCCAAAAAAAAAAAAAAAAAAAAATTACTGTCTATGATTCACTATTGTATTGGTTCTGAACGTAGAGATTACTATAGTGGCAACATGTTTTGCTTTTGTTATTCTTTGCAGGATTTTAATTCTTATATTAAAGAGATGCAATAAAAAAAATATTACAGGAATTGTGCTTTAAGTTTTAAAAGTAGAGAATTAAACATCTTTAACTTGAAACTTGTCTGCTAATTCAACGGAAAGCTACAAAATTCATTCCAGTTTTTCCATGTCAGACGCTGTCGTTTTTTGTCAGTAAGCGACCAACTAATCACTGTCATTAGTTTAAACAAAGCCAGCTAAACCATAACTAGTATATATCGTGTCTTTTAACCAAATTCCACATTTAATTAAATGATATTATTTTGTCTCTGTTTATCTTGGATCGAAAAACCCTAGTTTAATTAGTATCATAAAATTAAAATTAAAAATATCCGAGCTCTATTTTATAATAATAATAATTAATTTCTATATAATAAATAATTTTGTTTATAACGGAAAAAAGAGAACAAATCACATTATGTTAATGATTGGTCATGTAGACTGACTTGGACCACGTGGCTTTTTCTTTTCTAAATAAGTACCTTTTAGTGAGGAAGAAAATTAAAATAGTTTCCATTGTATATTCAAAATATTCATCCGTATTTGTCAGACCGTACACATTGCCTGTGTGAACACGCGATTAATGTTTAATAGTGTAATATGTAGTATTTTTTTTTTTGTTGAAAATCGCTTCCTATTATCTGAATTTTCGTATTTAACAGTATAATTTGTTCTATTTTATTTTATTTCTGTAATTATCATTTTCAACGTTAACTATGAAGTGGAGTATCTAAATAAATAAAACCATCGTATGAAACAGAGGAAGTAGCTTAAAATTTTGGAAAATAGTTTTAATAAAATTATTGTTGGTGTGATAGAAACAGCTTACATAATTGTTTATTGTTTATAAAATAAAAATTAAACGAAACAGCTTAAAGATAGATCAAAGGCTAATTCTTTATTTAATACACCCTATGTTTAATAAAGTTAGATGTTTAATATTTTGCATATATACAAATTTGTTTTAAAAAAACCTAATATAACTATATTCTAAAAATAAATACAACTGTTTCATTTATTTTACTTCTAACTAACAGGGACAAAAGATAAAATATTTAATACCAAGTTAAATAAAAATATTAAACATCTAATTTTATGAAACAACTTATTTTTCTAAAACATATTTTTAAAATGGAGAGCGCTATATATTTTACCATAACTCTGTTATAAACAACATAAAACTACTAGATAATAATCAAATGTTTCTGTTCTAGATGTGTTTATCTAAACCACCACAAACACAGTCACCATTAAATTTTTAAAGTCTAAAACCGAATTTTATGTATATTTTAATCAAGTAAGATGGTAATCTATATAATAACAAACAGTAAAGATATTCAAAAAAGAGAAAATAAAAGAGAAACTGAAATAGTAGTACAAAGACAGCTAATACAAGAACTGAAGCAGCGAATCTATTGTCTCCTCCTTCTAGCAGGCAAACTAACGTGCCTTCCATTCACCTTATTCTTTTGATTCTTTCCCCTGTTTATATATTTTAGCAATTCTTTTTGTTTTAACTTATCTTTTTTGGCATTCACAAACAATTTTTATTTATTCTTTTTCTCACATTTTTGCTTTTCATAAACTTGAAGCCTGTAAAACTGTATTCATCGGACTTGGGATAAGAACGGCTTTAGTACCTTTGGTTTATCTTAGATATAAAATATTTACTTAGCTGTTTCAGACAAAAACTGATAAATTTATTTAGTTGATATAAAATTGCATCAAGGGAAAAATTATAAACGAATATTACCAAATGCTGATTCTGGATGTGAAAGAAAATTATAAACGAAGAGTTTGGAAAATTTTGGTTATTATAAAAACAATTAATAAGACTTGTATTATTTATTAAAACTTATAAGGTATTTTGTTGTCAACTATAGTATAGTATTTATTAATTTACATATATAAAGATCTCTATGAATATTTTTATCAAAAAAAATATGTATATAGGTTTTAGTGGAATCGATTATCTTAATTGGCTATGTCTACGTAAAGTGACAAATTACTTTTTCATTAAACCATATTCTTATCGCCCACCAAACCTGTAATTTCTTTAATTTTTGATCTGACGAAATCGTTTTTAAATCTGTAATGTTGGTTGTTAAATTCACCTGTGTTGTTTAAAAAAATGAAAAAGCTTCATTTCTTGTCCTTTTTTACGTTATTATTGTTCTTTCTTCTAAATCAAATTCTTACTTTTTGAGATATAAAATTCACTTGTCGACAGAAAAAGAGAGAGATTTTTATACGGCCAAAAAAGATTAAATTAGGCCATACGTTATAAGAACCCACTTTGGTGACACGAAAATATTGGGCCTTAAATATGGGCTACAATGCTTCATTACATAGGCTCATGAGGCTAAGAGACCAAAGTTCAAAATTATAAATATCCTCAGTATCAATTTAAACCGTTTGTTTCTTATGCATGCATATGCACAAATTTCTGAAATTTTGTACCACATACTACTTATTAAAATTCTTAAATGAGTTTTTTTTTTTTCATAACTCATACAACAACAACAAAATTGATATGTAATTAGCTATCCTATATATGTTACATCCCTTTCTTTTATTGATTGTTAATCATCAAACTTTCATGTCAAATTACATCCAATCATTATCAAACGCATAACAGAACAAACATATGATATTACTTAAATATAACAAAAAAATGATGATGAGATGGAATAAAACAAAATTGGATGATGTTGAAAGAATAATGGTCTCCACACAGTATACAAGTACAACCTCACAAATTAAAAGTCGTCATCAAAGTTCGTCATGGGTGGCTCATGATGCATTTGGGCTTGGGCCCACAATACAAACAAATTCGTT